>CM052542.1:64142752-64174767 GCA_028533065.1 Trachops cirrhosus | reverse complement strand
AGGGGGGGAATGTGGGTGGGAGAGGGTGTACAGGGTGGAGGGGAGTGAAGGGTGGATAATAGGACAACTGTAATAGCATAATCAATAAAATATATTTTAAAAAAGGAAACTCTACAAAACACTTCTGAAGTGACTCAGAAAAAAATGTCTTTTAGAGACTATAAAACAGATTAAATGAAAGTAAGTATACAGAGAACTAAATAGAGTGATATTCTATGTTCATCAATAGGAAAACAATATTGTCAAGACGTTAGTTCATCTCAACCTGATGCATAGTCAATGCAATCCAACCATAATCTTGGGAAATTATTTTGTGAATGTTGACAAATTGATTCTAAAGTTTTTATGGAGAGGCAAATACCCACATTAGTTAACACACTACTGAGGGAGAAGAACAAATTTGAAGAACTGACATTACCTTGCTATTAATATAAAGGAACAGTACTCAAGACAGTGTGGTATTGGAGAAAAGAACAGACAAATAGATAATCAGAATAGAATAGAAAGTCCTAAAAGTAGACCTACATGATCACAGTCAACTTATCTCTGACAAAGGATCAAAGGTAATACAACAGAAAAAAGACAGTCTTTTCAACAAGTGGTGCTGGAATGACTGAACATCCCACATGCAAAAAAATAATCTGTCCACAGACCTTACACCCTTCACACACACAAAAATAACAAATAAATGAACAACCTCAAAATAGATCACTGACCTAAATGTAAAATGTGAAAGTATAAAGCTACTAGAAGGTAACACAGGAGTCAATCTCTATGACTTTTAAGACATTGACACCAAAAGCAGGATCCATGAAAGAAAGAATTGATAAGCCAGACCACTGAAATTAAAAATTTCTGCTCTGCAAAAAATACTGTCAAGAGAGTAAGACAAGTAACAGACTAGGAGAAAAATAACTATACAAGACATACCTGATAAAGAACTGTTCTCCAAAATATGGAAGAACTCTTAAAACACAACAAGAAAACAAACAACTCAATAAAAAAAGTGAACCAAAGGGCCTAGCCAGGTGTCTCAGTTGGTTGGAGCATCATCCTGTACACCAAAAAGGTGCCTGGTTCAATTCCTGGTCAGGGCACATAGCTAGGTTGCAGGTTCAATCCTCTTGGGGTTGGTATGGGAGGCAACTGATTGATGTTTCTTTCTCTCTTTCTCTCTGTCTTTTCCCCCACTTCTTCCCTCTCTCCCTCCCCACCCTCCTCTCTCTAAAATCAATAAACATATCCTTGTGTGAGGATTAAAAAAAAAAAAAAGGACTGATGACCTTAACAGATTCCTCAACAAAGAAGATACATAGAAAAAGAATAAAAAAAGATATACAGATGGCAAATAAGCATATGTAAAGATGCTCTATATCATGTTACATGTTATCAGGAAAATGCAAAATAAAATAAGAAACCACTATACACCTATTAGAATAGCTCAAATTCAGTACACTGAATTTGATCCAAGGGTCTGTATGTTTTTGTCCACTGCCCCCCACCCGCCCCAACTGATATGTTAAATCCAAATGCCCAATGTGATGGCATGAAGAGGTGGGCACTTTGGGAGGTGATTAGGTCATGCTGGCAAAGCCCATCAACGGGATAAGTGCCTTTATAAGAAATACTAGAAAGATCCCTTCCCATTCCACAATGTAAAGACAAAACAAGAAGTCTACAACCCAGAAGGGGGTCCTTAACCAACCATACTGACATCTTAATCTCAGACTTCCAGTATCCATAACAATGAGAAGAAATTCCTATCATTTCTAAATCACCCAGTCTGCAATATTTTGTTACAGCAGCCTGAAGAGATTAAGACATGTACCAAAGACCTTAACAGGCATCTCACCAAAGAAGATATACATATGGCAGATAAGCATATGAAAAGATGCTCCACTTTAAATGCTATCAGAGAAATGCAAATTAAAATAAAAATGAGATACTACTACACACCTATTAAAACAGCCAAACTCCAGAACACTGATGAGGATATGAGGATGAACTGCTGGTGGAAACGCAAAATGGTACAGCCACTTTGGAAGACAGGTTGGTGACTTTTTTTTTTAACCTTCATATATATTTTTTTAACATTTTATTGATTATGCTATTACAGTTGTCCCATTTTTTTCTCCTCTTTATTTCCCTCCATCCTGCAACCCCCCTCCTACCATCATTCCCCCACCTTAGCTCATGTCCACATATAAGTTCTTTGGCTTTTCCATTTCCCACACTATTCTTAATCTCCCCCTGTCTATTTTCTACCTACCATTTATGCTTCTTCCCTGTACCTTTTCCCCCATTCTCCTCCACCCTCCCTGCTGATTACCCTCCATGTGATCTCTATTTCTGTGAATCTGTTCCTGTTCTGTTTGCTTAGTTTGTTTTGTTTTGGGTTTTTTTTTTAGGTTTGGTTGTTAATAGTTGTGAGTTTCTTGTCATTTTACTGTTCTTAGTTTTCATCATCATCTTTTTCTTAGATAAGTCCCTTTAACATTTCATATAATGAGGGCTTGGTGATGATGAACGCCTTTAACTTGACCTTATCTGTGAAGCACTTTATCTGCCCTTCTATTCTAAATGAAAACTTTGATGGGTAGAGTAATTTTGGATGTAGGTCCTTGCCTTTCATGACTACAAATACTTCTTTCCAGGCCCTTCTTGCCTGCAAAGTTTCTTTTGAGAAATCACCTAAGTCTTATGGGAACTCCTTTGTAGGTAACTATCTCCTTTTCTCTTGCTGCTTTTAAGATCCTCTCCTTACTTTCATCTTGGGTAATGGAATCATGGTGTGCCTTGGTATGTGTTTCCTTGTGTCCAACTTCTTTAGGACTCTCTGCTCTTGCTGGAAGTCTGTTTCCTTTGCCAGATTGGGGAAGTTCTCCTTCGTTTTTTCAAGTAAGTTTTCAATTTCTTGCTCTTCTACTTCTCCTCCTGGCACCCCTATGATTTGGATGTTGGAATGTTTAAAGTCGTACTGAGGTTCCTAAGCCTCTCCTCATTTTTCTGAATTCTTGTTTCTTCATTGTGTTCTGGTTGAATGTTTATTTCTTCCTTCTGGTCCAAACGTTGGTTTAAGTCCCAGTTTCCTTCTCTTCACTGTTGTTTCCCTGTACATTTTCCTTTATTTCACATTCCACTGCCTTCACTTCTTCCTCTATTTTGCAACCATACTTAACCATTTCTGAGAGCATCCTGATTACCAGTGTTTTGAACTGTGCATCTGATAGGTTGGCTACTTGTTCATCGTTTAGTTGTGTTTTTCTGGAGTTTTGATCTGTTCTTTCACTTGGGCCATATTTTTTTGTATTGGAACACCTGTTATGTTTTAAGGGGCAGAGCCTTAGGTATACACTGGGGGGGCCACCCACTTGGCTGCATTGTGGTGCTGTATATGGGGGAGGGCCTAAGAGGGAACAATGCCACTTGCTCGGCTCTCATTGGACTTTCAGTCACTTCCCTGGCTACTTACAAGCAAAAATTGGGCCCTTCTGGTGCTGATTCCTGGGTGAGTAGTTTTGTGTACATTCTAGGACCCTATGGATCTCTCCAAGGAACTTCCTGTGAGACTGGGAGTTTCCCTTGTGGCCTCAACCCCCACAGGTTTTTTCATTCAGAGGTTTTGAGGCTTTACTTACCTGTACTGGAACCCTGGGTTAAGTGGTCTGCCTTGCTCCCCAGTTGTTCCTCCCAGTTTATCCACACCCAAATGTGGGCCTGCCTGGTCCACCAGCTGCCACCTCACCCAGTCTGCAAGCCGATGCCTTACCCACCACAGTCCTTCAGCTGCTGCCTTGCCCGAGAATCCTCTGTGCTCTGGCTGCCTGTCTCTGCCCCTCCTACCAGTCCAGATGAATGTTTCTTCTTTAACTCCTTGGTTGTCAGACTTCCATACAGTTTGATTTTCTGACAGTTCTGGTTGTTTTCTGTTTTTAAATTTGTTGTTGTCCTTCTTTTGGTTGTGTGAGGAGGCAAAGTGTATCTACCTACACCTCCATCTTGGTCAAAAGTTCACCTTCACATGGTGGTGATTTCTTACAAAACTAAACATACTCTTACCATACAATCCACAAATCATGCACCTTGGTATTTATTCAAAGGAGCTGAAAACCTATGTCCACACAAAACCTATGCATGGATATTTATAGCAGCTCTATTTATAGCTGCCAAAACTTGAAAGCAACTGAGATGCCCTTCAGTAGGTGAATGGATAAACTGTGGTATAACCAGACAATGGAATATTATTCAGCACTAAAAGAAATGAGTCATCAAGTTATGAAAAGACATAGAGGAAACTTAAGTGCACTATTACTAAGTAGAAGAAGCTAGTCTAAAAGGCTATATACTGTTAATAATTCCAACTATATAACATTCTGAAAAAGGTAAATATCAGGAGTTGTGGGGAAGGGAGGGCAGGGTGGAGAGAAAGGATTAGGTTGAGCACAGAGGACTCTTAGGGCAAGATATTCCAAATGGTAGATACAAGTCATTACTCATTTGTCCAAACCCACAGAATGTACAATACCAAGAGTTAACCCTAACATAAACCATGGACTTTGGGTGATAATAACATGCTGATGTAGCTCATCAAATGTAATAAATGTACCACTTGGAAGAGATGTTGCTAATAGGGGAAACTAGGATTTGTGTGGGGGCAGCGGGCACGTAGGAAATATCTGTACCTTCTCCATTTTTGCTGTGAACCAAAAATTGCTCCAAAAAGTGAATTAATAGGAAAAAAGTAAATATAAGGTAGTAGGTATGTATCAAAGAGAAGGCACTGGGCATAAATCCCATTTAAAGGGCAGAATAGGGCTGCAATGAAGGCCATATTACAAAACACCGTCAATTAAAAAAAGTCAAGCTAAATGGACAGATAGAAGCAGAAGTCACTTGAGTTATGATATTTAAAGACTGCTAGTGAAAAATGTCAGTTATAAATATTTTCCTATATAAGTAATATCACAGCATCAATCATATAACTATTACCTAGATAATCCATTCGTCTTTTGTTCATTCTCCAGCACAGGTGGCCCTGCAGAGAACAGGCTCTCTCAGTGATCCTCTCAGTTATTGAAGACACTGCTAACTGACCAACACATTCTTTCCCACTACACTCCTTATCAGTCCCACACACCAGGGGGCATACAATATGAAACCAATATTTGCCATCCTTGCTGTAGAGATTCCCTTGCAGTTCAGGAATTTCCCAAGATAGATGCTAAAAAAAATTTAGAGGGAAAAGGCAAAATAAGGCAATGGCAGTGAGTTGCCTGAGAGTAAAAATTTAATCTATTTTTTCTTCTTCCTTACTCCCTCAGCCAATTGAGGTGTATCATTTCCCAATCATCCAAATTGTTCTGTTTACTCTACTCCTTCCCACTCACTAAAACTGTAGTCATAGAAGCTACGATGGTTTGCTGTTGCTCAAAGAAAACAAATGACACTGCTTGGGTGGTGATTAGCCTTGAATGCTCCAGGGACACTTATAACTATCATTAAGAGGTTTTTTGGCCTAAAAAATATGCTAATGTTTACAACAGAGTGTTTTATTACCTACTGACTATTTGCTCCCACTTTCACTTCTAGTTCTCTCACTTTTCCTATCCCATTTCCTGGCCCAAGTCTTCCTGCCTAAAATGATGAAGCTTCAGTATCATGCAGCTGTCTGGCATTTGGTCCTTATACTAGTGTTTGAGTATCACTGTAGGAAAGAAAGTATGTGCAGACACAGAGATTCTCAATTGGATTCTTACACTAAATGGCTAACCTGCAAATAGAGTATATTCTATCATTCAGCAAATTCCTTCACTAATAAAATTATGAACTACTATATGTATGGACTATGCTAGGTGTGGTAAGTAATACAAAGAATAGGTTCCTATTCCTAAGGACCTTACAATTTTGTAGAAGGAATATGCATGTTCTAAGAGCTTTATAAATATTAATCCTTATAAGAATCATGTACCTTCTACTATCATCCCCATGACACAGATAAAAAGACTGAGTACAGAAAGAAGAAGTGTTGGCTGAAAATCACACAGCTTGTAAGTGGTAGAGCCAAGAATCAAATCCTGACAGCATGGCTCACAGAACTAAACTGTTGCATTATATAATTCAAGAGAGTATTTGATAAGTACCAGGAGAGATATATGAGCTGCCACAGGAAATTAGAGAATTTTGAAACCCTTCTTGCTGAGACAATGAATTCAGAAAAGCTCAGATTCAGCTGGGTCTATAAAAATAGATATAATTTGTATATAAAGGCATTTGAGGCTAATCGTATGATTTCACTTTGATGCTTTACTCCACAAACCTCTCCCTTTTTCTCTTTCCCTTTGTATGTTTTCCTTTTAGTAAATGTATCCTATCTCTTAGACTCTGTCCTTCAATCATACAGCCCAGCCCCCTTTCATTGTAAGCTTTCTTTAAAGAAGTCTGCACTCATCATTTTCAATTCCTATTCAGCCATCAACTCTCTGCCTCCTGGAATCTGTAGGCATTACTCTACTGAAATAATTTGATAACATCACCAAATACTATAGGGCTGCTAAATTAATGGTTATTTTTCAGGATTTTTTTTTCCTTTTTGAAGTAGAAGAAAAAGAATCAATATAAAGAGAGCATGAAAGAGGAAGAAAATAAGAGTAAATCATAAAGCAAATCTTGGTGAGAGAACAGAATCAGTAACATAGAGGATACTCTACTAGCAATGAGGAGGCAGAGAAATGAGAGACCACATAAAAAAAAATGTTGAAGGAGACTGTCTTCAATCATTTCAGTTAAGTGGTAGGTTAAATTATGTACTATGAGTTGGGGGTCAGGTTCAAAGTTTAAGGTGAAGAAAAAAGATCTGAATGTATCAGTCCGTAAAAAAACACAGGGAAAAAAAACACATGAGCACACTGTGGAGAGGAGACAGGATGAACTGGAAACAGGGTCAAAGGAATGCAAAAAGAGCAGGCTTTGGGACAGACAAATCTAGGTTTAAATCCGAAATTGATAGATACGAGGTAAGTGATATATAGATGTGAGTAACTAAACTTTTAGGGTGAGTCACTAAACTTTTCTGAGCCTCAGTTCCACCATCAATAAAATGGATAGGAATACTTCCCCAGGGATGTTGTAAGGGCTGAATTAAATAAGACGGCTTGTCTAAAGTGCTAAGGTCTTATCTGAGAACTTTACCCAATAATGTTCAGCAACTTAGGCACAGAAGAAAAGGGTGACACGTGAAAGCAGACATGGTAGAAGGTTAAGGGAGAAAGAATCTGGGATTATTTTAGAGACCAAGACTATAACTGATGACAATAGAGCTCAAGGAAACAAATGTAATGAGGGTCTGCCGACCTAGAAGAATAGAGCTAAGCAGAGACAGGAGGTCAAAAGGAGGTCACGAAGCACACTCAAGAGTGATATCTGTAGATGAGATAGAGGTTGTGGTCAGAGACGGAAAGCTCTCATTTCAAGATCTTGGAGGCTAATAGTTCCAAATAAGAATGAGGTTCAAGTATGGCTGAATCAAAGGGTAATCAAAATGTAGACATTATTCTAAATCATGTATACAATTTAAGATAGGTTGAGAAATCTTCAGTTATACAACTTGTTTGGGTTTTTTTTGAGAAAAACACTGAGTTAAAAGAAAATTCAATCTCTAAAGAAGGCAAGGAGAAAATTAGAATATAGTTAAGTATCCACTACATGGTAGGTGCATTTTTTTAAATTTGATAAAATACATAACAAAATTTACCATTTTAACCCATTTTAATTGTACAGTTCAGTGGCATTGAGTACATTCATATTGTTCTGCAACCATACCCACCATCCATCTCCAGAACTTTTTTCTCTTCCCACATTTTCTGCTAGGTGATTTTGTATATCATTTCATTTAATCTTTACATAACTTACATAACTTTTTATGAGGGAAACAACTGAAGCTTTGAGAGATTAACTGACTTCCTAAGGTTAATACAGCTAACCAGTGGTAAATCTAGGATTTGAATTTAGGTGTTTCAAAGTCTAAGCTCTTTCTACAACATGCCACCTCTAACCAAAGTCAGAAAAGACCTAAGAAAATTGTGAGGATACCACATTTGCTGCACTCCTCTCAAAGAACTCAATACAGTTTACAAGCTATTTTCTTTGCCTTTGTTTCATTTTTCCTATAGGTAACTATAGGTAAACAAACAAAAAAAAACCTACACTAAACACTGTTTCTAGATATTTTATGAGTGCTCTTAATACACTCCCTGATTCCCAATCTATAAAATGAAAATGGCGCCCAACACTAAAATAAATTTAAATTTAAATTTAATTAGGTCTTGGATAAAACGTTCAGTATAAAACTTGTTTGTTTTGCTATGAGCCATTTTAAAAATGAGGCACCAAGTTAAGTTGTTCCTCTCATCTATCATTTCTTAGATGAAATTCAAAAGCTATTTTTTCATTAAAAGTGTTGCTTCAGGCCCTGGCTGTTATGGCTCAGTGGATTGAGTGCTGGCCTGTGAAACAGAACTGTCACTTCTCTTCTAAGTATCATCTATTCCTTTCAAAATTTATGTTGCCCTGGAAATAATTCTCTACTTAATTGAGATAAGCTCAAATCAAAAACCAAAATAAGTAATCATGTTAAAGAATACCCTCAAGCTTGTTCTTCATAAATGTCTTCATGTTATTTTCACTAAAGTATAAATTAGATAATTATAAACTTAGCAAAGTAATTCTAAAACTAGAAATAATATACCAAAAAACCCTTTGTATGCATGTATGTTTGTATATATGTACGTCTGTTAATCACTGAGAACACATATACTATATATAAACCAACAGAAGCAGCAGGCTACAATTGCCCCTTGTAGTGGCTATTTTTCAAATGTGATTTGAGACATGTTAGAACCTGGTTTAGATAAAACTTTTTATTCTGTATACCAAGCAACAGAGTCGGCCGTTCAGGAAGAGGTTATAGAAGTTGTTCTGCAGAGGTTTTTGGCTTCCGCACCTCTGAGATTACACTATGTTTATTGCCCAGAAGTGTGTGTGAAAATCCCCTATTCTGAGCCACATGATGGCGCTTTTAGCTCTGTCAGCATGAACCATTCACTCCTATTTGATCTTTCAAATCATAATTTGATTCTGAACCTTCATCCTTCTTAGTTTTAACTCCTGATATTTTAGGATACAATTCAAGAAACTTCCCTCCTTCAAAGACTTGTCAGACTACAGTCAACCAAAGAGAATTTATAAATGCACCTACAGACTATCTAAATGAGCACACTGTCTCAAAGGAACAAAACTGTATGTGGTCTGTTTCTGGCCACCAAGTGGTAAAAATTTCTAACTCACAACATGAGAAGCATCATACTGCATCATGACCCAGGCCATCTAGGTCAATGTTTTGTCTCTGACAGGGCAACAGGAGACATTTTGTGAAAAGCACCACTGCTCTCCATGACATTAAGGATATACTGCAGATATTTTTTTCATACCTTAATAATAAAAACGAGGGCATAGAAAGCCTCTAAGACCCTTATGACTCCAAAGCCTCGATAGAAATATGGAGCTAGAATTCATAAGTTTGTCTAAATGTTTGTTAAATATATTTATACATTTTTATCAGTGAGATAGTGAGATTATGGTATAAAACAATCTTAGGCACTAGAAGAGAAAATACAGGTTTTAGTATTTTAGAATCTGGTGAAAAAGTTTATATTTGCTTTCACCATAATGTAAGAAAGACCAAATTGTGTCAAATTCAGTATTCTATTTCCAAACGGTGTGTAAGATCATGTGTTTCTGCACAACTCAACTGCAAGTTGTTCTGGACATAGTATAAAGCATTCCTGGTTTTTCTTCATAATTTAACAACTTTGATCCAATCCTTTATGAGCTTTCATTTTTATAGACTGAAGAGTTAAAATAATTTAAGTCAGTAACTTTTAGTCTAAATTCTTAAAGGTGACAGACTTTCCAATAATGACAAGTTAGGATAAATTTCCCTAGTCTTATGCTATTTTAATTTTTATCATTTTTATAAATAAGACATTTCCTTATCTAGTAAACTTTCACGATAGCAGCAGATTGACTAAGAACTGTAAAATATTAGAACTAAAGGGAACTAAGACCTTAAATGCAACTTTACAAAGGAGAAAACTGAGGCTGAGTGCTGGTAACAGTCTTTTCTACACTAAAACAAAAAAACCTAATCTAGATCCAACAAAGCAGTGCTCTTAAAATTGCTGATCAAGACAACCAATTCAGTGGGTTGCTACCAGCATTTTAAAAAAGCAACAGTAAAGTACAAAATATCAGAGGCTTTTCATATAGTGAGGGTAAGTATTGTTTCGTAAAAACTTTGTTATATATATATGATGAATAATAGTGTAACATGCATTTATTATAGTAAAAAATTTTGGAAGTCACTGCAATAAAATATTAATTCTTCGAGTACATTTTAAAATGTATTCTTATTTTAAAATTATGATTAAATAAGTACTCAATAATAAAATATTAGTAATAAGATAACTACCATTAAATTACTGTGATGACGTGATTTATAATGATGACTCAGTTTAAACTAATAAAAATACCTCTGTATTAAATACTAAATGCCACCATTTGAAAGAAGCCTTTTTTTCCCGCTTTAAAAGAAAATAGGTTCCGGATGTTATATACCCCATATCATATTTGAACAGACTTTCTTTAAAATATCACATTTCTGTTGAGTGTGTTGTATGTGCAATAACTAAACTTTTTAAAATACTGAATTCTAGAACTCTGATCATTAGCAAACATAAAATTATCAAACATTCTGTGAAAACACAGTGACATCTAGTGGATTCATTAAATAAACTGACATAATCCTTGCCCATAGAATTCAGAAATTAAGGTAACATTGATACTGATATGGTTATATACTGGCAAGTATTACACATAAATTAGAGGTGCAGTTACAAGGGGGGACCCAAAAGAAATCTGGAATTATCTTCTGGAGGGTGGGCCCCTTGTAGTACACACCCCCCCCATGAGGTGAGTGTTCTAGGAACCCATCAGTATCAGTGGACCAGCTGGCATTGCAGTGACAGGCTGCATTTGGCTTCACTGAATTTTTTTGAAGACTCTTTCAACACGTTTGCCACCTCATGATGGGTGATTCACAAGTGCATGTGCACACACCAGCACTGAGCATTCAACAGTTTTTGACCAAAAAATGGCATGACCTCCATGAGCCACCCTCCCTATTCACCCAGTCTCGTCCCAAGTGACTTTTATTTCTCTGGATAAAAAAAGTCCTCACAGAGAAATGTTTTGCAAATGTAGGAGAGGTGAAATAAAAAACTGGAGAAGCTCTAAAAGGCATCAAAATCAGTGAGTTCAAAAACTGTTTTGAATAGTGGGAAAAAAATCTCAGTAGGTGTGTATTGCATCGAATGGAGAGTACTTTGAAGGCGACTGAAGCTTAAACATGTAAGAATAAATACATAATTTTTAATAAATAAATTCCAGGTTTTTGGGGGTCACTCCTCGTATACTATGCACAATGTGACAATTGTGTATTATAGATTACTTAAGTAGAATATGATGAAAGAATCCTAGCCTTGTTCAGACTCTATCAATAGCTTAAGAAATACTCTTACTCTTTCTGAGCTTATTTGATAGAAGTTGGATTAAATTATCTCCAAGGACCCTTTTGGCTATTTAATTATGATCCTTTCTTCAATTCATGTATGCCAATGCCAGATTAAATTCGTTTAAAAACATTTGATGGCTCCCCAGTGCTTGAGGATGTACCAAACTCAGTTTGGTGATAGTGTTATATATCACTATCTTCTATTTCTTCCCTCAAACATACCTTTTATTTCAAGCGAGCTAATGTCCTCATTACCTACTTCCAACACCCCAATTCACCCCTACAAGTTTATTTTCTCATATCTGCTTAAAGTTTCTCATTGTCAAAGATTTTATTCTCACTACTTACATAACAGGTTCCCATTAAAATAGGTACAAATTTGTTGCACTCGTGCGTTTTTGCAATCCCAATGAGATTTAAATTTCAACTCACAGATTGGGCTTCATTAATGTGTGTAACCTTGCAGGAACTAAGCACATACTACACATTTTCAATGTAAACTCAATTGATTAGCTTACATTAGGGAAACCAAGGCCATTTTCATCTTTCTTTTTTAGTGAGGTGTAGGGAATGCCACATACATATATATAGATATGTATATATGTATATACATACAAATATGGTAGAATTTTAAGAACCACAAATACAAAGTGACAGAGCTTCATAGTTTAGGAAAAAGTAGTCATTCTGAACAAAAGATGGTAAGATTTAGAAAAAGGTCGGAGGGAAGATCTATTTTAAATTAGCTAAAGGAGTAACAATAACTATTTGAAGAACACGGAGATGATGGGAAAGGTGGTTTGGTAAGTGGTTTTGGAGCAGCCGAAGCAGATACGATGACTGGCTACATGAAAGGGCTAAGTTTAAGAAGTAGAGAAGATATGTTTGGAAGCAAAGTTAAGGAGAACGTCAGAAGACACTGGCTTTAACAGTGTGAAATGCAATATGTTGCTGATGCAGGGCTAAGGAGGCAATGGGCAGCTCTGGTGAAAGAAATATTAAGAAAGGAGAAATAGAATAATAGTTTAAAAGGTGCTCCCAGCTTCATTGTCCACTTGGACAATGCTACAATCTTTTATCCTCCAAACGAGAACGTCAAATAGAAGAAATGAACAATTTAGTCGCTTTTATATTTAATTCAAATAACAAAGGCCATATATATTTTACATATTCTAAACCACACAGGAATAAATCATCAGGCAAAGGTGTCTGCCAACAAAGATACTGCCATCAGTACAACTGATGTTAGGTGAATATACAGTAGTGTCGTACTACACTGTGCATCAGATAAGACTAAGAGTTGTTTTGTTTTTATAGGCGAAGGCCTTTCATCAACTTGCATCTCAGTACATTTATGCCATTGACTTTATTTAGCACAGATCCTATTTTACTACAAATAATATTGCCTTCTGTTATTATATTCTCTACCAAACATGAATTATTTGGTACATTACTTCATTGGTTTAAGCCTTTGTTTGGAATTTCTAGACAATATAGTTTAATTATGTAACAATAATTTTTGTTACTGTTTTTACAAGATTATGCCATTTATTTGCCCTGCAATAATAAATTTTTCTCAAATTTGGCAACTACTAAAATGTTGTAAATATTCAAATATTTTGCCAAGGCAAAATCCCAGGAATGTCCATAAACTTTTTCTTTTTTGCTAAAAGTGACTCTCAATTTGGATTCTTGAAATTATAAAACATTTGATTTTTAATAAAGACTGAACAAATTAGTAATCTAAACTTTTTAATCTTAGTACACAGTTTCCTAACAAAAAAGTGAGTTAAGTTGGATCCTAAGATCCAGTATCTTCTGCAAAAATTTAACATTCTTACTCCAGGACTACTATATTAATAGAAATATTAAGAGAAATAACTGGCTGAGAGTTCTCTTCTGTTTACTAGATGTGATGATGCTTGATTCATGAATCACTGAATAAAATCAATTAAATCTTTAAAAAAAAGAAATAACTGCTCTAACAGGAAGCAAAGTTCAGGTTCTGTGATTAAAGCTAAAACAAAAACAAGTAACATCTGTATGAATTTCCTGACTTTAAGTATAAAATCCTTAATAGCTATGCTTAAAATATAACCATTTCCCACAATTAAAATGTGTACAGTGGTAACATTCCAAAGGTGGCTAGACCTATTCTCTGCATACCTCAAAAAGCAGAAAGAAATTTTCAGAATATGTGAACGAACATATACATAATGATTTAAATTACCTTTCTTCTTCTCGAACCCACACTGGAGATTTAGGAATTTGTGCTTCAAAGAACTTAGATGCTTTGTAACAAAAATTGCTGCAGAAACACTGAAAAAAGAATTTTTAAACTAGTTAGGTTTTTTAAGTTGTAAAACACAACATATATACAGAAGAGAGTATATAACATAAATAGGTAGTTCAAAGAAAATAATGAAACCCATGAATCTGCCACCCAGTGCAAGGAATGAGGTGTAGTACTGCTGAAGGCCACTATGTGATGCTCCCAGATGGCATCATGCTTCACATTCCGAAGAGGTAATCACTATTATACATTTTGTCACTCATGTCCTTGCTTTATTTTAGTTTTGCTACCTCCACATGAGGTCTGTCCAGAAGGTATGCAGTCATGTAATATAAAAAATAGAGACATTTATTGAAGATACAAGCTACAAAAAACACTATACCACAATACAATGATGCCTCAAAGTAGGCACCTTGGGACCTCACAAAGTTCTCCTAAGCACCATCAGCTGCCCCGTCATATTTTCCTGAATCTCATTGATAATCTGAAATCTCTCCCCTTTCAAAGGTGATCTCAGTTTTGGGAAAAGCTAGAAGTCACAGGGCACCAAATTTGGCCTGGAGGACAGTTGAGTGACCCAGGTGATTTGATGTTTCACCAAAAAACTCTGCATGAGACATGATGCATGAACAGGCTTGTTGTGATGAAGCTGCTAATCACCAGTTTCCCATAGCTGAGGCGTTCTGAATCATCCAAATAGTTTCCACAGAGGAATGTCCAAGCTTAACTCAAAATCTGATGCAGATTCACTGCTCTACTCGCTCAGTCATTTTGAATGTGATGGCCACACAGTACACATGCTCACTCAACAGTGTCTACTATCCCCACTGACTAGTACAGTGAAGTCCTCATTGTTCACACATGCACATTCCAGTCCACTCTCCTTGGCTGCCAGATTACATCTATGTCATGCAAAGCATTCTCGTTATATTAATAATGGCTGGACTTTTTCCAAACAGGCCTCATATAGTCTTATAAAATTTATCACTCATTTTTGCCTTTTAAACTTTGCCTGAATGGAATCATACTGTTATATATTTTTGTTGTTTCTTGTTCTACATTATGTTTTTTGAGATTAATTCACAAAGCTGTAGCTTATTCATTTACACTGTGTATTACATTCCATTGTGTAAGTACTCCACCCTTTATTTAATGTTTATGGACAACTGAGTTGTTTCTAATTTTTTTGCAATCACTACAGTGTTACCATGAACTCTTTTTTTACAATTATTAAAAATTTTTTTAAAATGTGGTATAATATGCAAAATTTACCATCTCAATCATTTTTAAGTATATGGTTCAATGAACAGCATTAGGTATCTTCTCACTGTTGTGCAACCATCACCACCAATCACCAGAACTCTCTTCATCTTGCAAAACTGAAACTCTACACCAATTAAATAGTAACTCTCCATTTCTGCCTTCCCTGACAAACATTATTCTACTTTCTCTCTCTCTGAACTTGACTACTCCAGTTACCTCAGATAAGTGGAAGCATGTATTTGTCCTTTTGTGCTGGCTTGCTTCACTTAGAATGTCTTTAAATTTCATCTCTGTTGTAGCAAGTATCAGAACTTCCTCCTTTTTAAGTTTTTAAGTTTTTAGGAGAAAATAACATCCCATTTATGCATATACAATATTTTATTTATCTAAGAACATTCATATACATATGTACTTGTGCACACAAGCAAGAATTTCCTTCAGATATATACCAAAGATCAGAAAGGCATGGTCATAAAGAATATGCAAATTTGACTTTAGTAAATAATGCCAGTCTCTCAAAGAGGTTGTACCAATTTTTATTTGACCAGCAGCATACATAGTTACTAATACCATCAGATTTTATAATTTGGTTAATTTGGGGACTGTGAAAACAACTCAAATGTGTTTTTATTTGCTATTTTCCTGATTAAGGTTGAGTACCTTTTCATACGTTCATTAGTCTTTCAAGTTTCTTTTATAAAATTTTTGTTAGGTTATTTACTTTTTTCTTATAGACTATATTTTTTGGTTAAGAATCTATGGTCGGATATGGTGGTAATATAACTCCTTCTTATTTGTAACTTTTCACTCGTTTTTGGAAACCTCTAAGAAGCAAACATTAATTTTAATGTAGAAAAATTTATGAGCTTTTCCTCTACAGTCTGTAATTTCTTATTTAAGAAATCATCTCTAGTCCAAGTTTATAAAGATATTCTCCCATATTATCTTTGAAAAGGTTTGTCTTTTACACTTAAGTCCTTCATTAACCTAAAATTGACCTTTGCATGTACATTGAGATAGAGATGAATTTTTGTTTTTTACGTATGGATAACTAATTGTGTCAGTACTATTTATGGAGTAACACACCCTTTCCCCACTGATCCATAATACTCCTGCTGTCATATATCAAGTGTCCACGTATGTGGAGAGTCTGTTTCTTCTTCTCTATTTAGTTCCATGATTTACTTACCTGAATTTGTGCCAACACTTAATTTTTAAAAGTTCAAGAATTAATTAAAACATAAGCAAAGAATGTTTTAAAACACCTTGAATAAAATATCTACAAATAAAAAAGTTTTTAATGTCCCTATTTTCTAAAAGGCAAGGCTTTAAAGTTATTTTTAGAATTTCATTTAGTATAATATTAAAAATTAACTGCCAAATTGAAAATGTACTTTAAACTTACCTTTCTTTCAGTAATATCATAGACTTTGTTGGTTTTGGTAGAAATTTTATATTTCTGTTTTGGTACCTAAAGAAAAGAAAGTACAGCTTACAAAAGAATTCAAGTAATAAATTTGAACTTATGTTACAAGTTATTTACATATCATATCATTAATTCATGACCTCAGTTTCACTTCTTGTTCTTTCTACAAAGTATTTTGATATATAGAAAAATTAAAAATCTATATATATATAAATTACTTACAATTCCTAGCTTGTTGTGACATAAGGGATAACCACAGAGCTTGATAATAGAACGTTCATCCACAACATCGCTGTAGTGACCAGGTGTGATGAACTTCCCCTGTAATGAAATAAAAGGGACACCCCCGCCCAGATTATTGGAAAGAGTTCATTTAGCTCTCATCTGAAAACACAGTGATAATAGTACCTATTTCATAGGTTTGATGTTAGAATCAGAGGAGAAAAATACAGAAAAAGAACTTAGAGAAGTGGTCTTGATACACAGTAAGTACTCAAAAACGTTAGCAATTATTTAAAAAGAACAAAAACAAAAACTTCTGCCATAGTAGACTATGCACCTTTGTAGATTATACAGTTCATAATTCTGAGGCAGAAGGAGGCTATGGTGCAATACTGATGGTATTATTTTATTTTAAAAAGTATTATTCAAAAAATAAACCACATAAAATACTAAGATATAATTTTATCTATTTTTAAAGCACAATGTTAAAAAACAAAGTGTAACAAAGGTCACTGTAACCCCTATACAAATTTTTGTGCAAAATCTTCCAGCTTCTGAAAAAACTATACAGGAGGAAGGTGAAGTGATAGTTAATAAGCTAACACCAAGTTTTTTCTATTGACATCTTCCTGTTCAAATCATCCCACTTCCTGACATTATTTTTGAAGTTCTTCTGTTTTTGAAGGGGCTGAAAACTTTTTATTCAGAGTGCTATAAGATACTTTTTTCCAATGAAGCATTTCTGGTTTGTGTTTATCTTTAGAGTTATTATGCAGATTCTGATGCAGTTACCTACATCAATTTAAATACTATATTTATATTCCTCTTGTTTAAAAAAAATCTCTGAGCCACACTAAGAATCACTTTTGCAATAGAAGTCTGGAGTTTTAATTTTTTCCCTAAACAATTAAGAATATATAATAGAAATTTCCATTCAAAATTTTACTGAAATAGAGCCGTTTAGGGAAAAAAACGCAAACTGTAATTTTCTTGTTATTTGTTAAGTCATACAGGCTCTATATTTGAGGTTTTTAAAATATCCAGCCCCGGTCAGGTAGCCCAGTTGCTTAGAGCATCATCCTGATACACCAAGGTTGTGGGTTTGATCTCTGGTCAGTGTACATATAAGAATCAAGCAATGAATACATAAATAAGTGGAACAACAACATATTAATGTTTCTCTCTTTCTTGCCCCTTCCATCCCCCTCTCTCTAAAATCATAAATTAAAAAACTGTTTTTTTGCCCTAGTTCATGTGACCCAGTGGACTGAGTGCCAGCCTGCGAACCAAGGGGTTGTTGGTTCGATTTCCAGTCAGGGCACAAGCTGGGTTGCAGGCCAGGTCCCCAGTAGGGGTGCGGGAGAGTCAGCCACACACTGATGTTTCCCTCTCTCTCCTCTCCCTTCCCCTCTGTCTAAAAATAAATAAAATCTTAAAAAAAATCCAAATTAATGGAATTACATTAACAAAAATAATCTTCTGTTACTAAAACAGGACAACGTACAGAATACAGAAAATAACAATGGGATCATTTGTGCACATGATGAAAATCAAGTGAGATTAGCAGACTGGTTAAAACAACTACTACTAAGGCATGTAATTTGTCATTAGTGCATTTCAAATCATTGTACAAAAATGCATAAATGATCATTTTAAAGCGCATGAATTATACCACATGTTACCTGTATGTGGTGACTGAGAAGAGATTCAAAGATTTCAATAAGCAAGTAAGTTTCATGTTGCACAGATTTAAAGATTTTCTACTACAAAAGTAATAATTTGTCAACACGTACACAGTCCTTTAAGAATTCTTCTGTAATATTTTCTTCTAAAAGCTGTTCAACAATATGTAGAGCTTTTCTCTCAAACTTAATCTTCCTTCTCACAATCTCTTCCAGTTCTGCTTTTCTAAAATTAAAAAAAGAATTATTTAAAATATACAAGGTATTGTACTAATAAGTTTTATCATAGCCAATTTTCTGTTTTTAATTACAACACTAACAACTTACTATTTTGCTACTTAAATTTATATTTTTCATGCTGCTACTTTTGATCCAATATTTTTCAAAAAGGAAACAAGCTACTTGTTGCACTGTGCACATAGGAAGTCAGCCACAACAGGCAGATTATTTGATTTCCAGAACCCAGAACACAAAAAAAATTACTTGAGAGATTTCTACAGGAAAAAAAGAACAAAAATGAGGTGAAATCTTTTTTCAGTTAGAGTTTATTACTTTTGTGTGTACCTAAAAAGGGAGGTTTTCCTCCAAAATCCTTATAAATAAGAGATCAGAGAGGAAAATATAATTTTGGCTGTTTCTTACAAGAAAAAATTTATTTGTGTTAAAAAATTTATTTGTGTTAAAAGTTGTGTTAACTTTTGTCTCAAAAGTTAACAGATGGGCCAGACTGACAGGACAGAATCACAATTGCAAAGAAGGATTTACTTTTTGTTGTACAGTCTTATTAAATAACTATAATGCCATAACTATGGTTTAGGAAAACAGCAATCTTCCTAGGAAGGCTGGTCCTTGTCCTGGCACCAATGGGACTCTGTCAGCCTTTGCTTGCCCCACACATTATTGGAACAGAAAAGCACAGGCTATTGGATCCAACAATGGCCCCAGGGCAGTGGTTTTCAATCCTAGCTGCACGTTAGAATCATTTGAAGAGATTTTTTTTTTTCAAAAAGATACTATGCCCAGGTCCCACTACAGGCTCATTAAATCAGAATCTCTGAGGATGGAGCCTGCTTGTTGGTGTTTTCTTAAAAGTGCTCTAAATACTAGTGTGCACCAGGGTTGAGAATCACTGCCATATGAACAAAGATACCAACTATCCTTGCTCCTTTCCTGCACTTGCCTACCAGAACAACCTTTGCTGGCCTCCAGGCCCTTGACGTGGCTCTCATATCTGGACTTAGAATGCACTCCACTTTTCTCCCTACTTTTAAAACTTTAGACTCCAATTTCTTGCTTGAAGCAATAGTTTTACAAAACAATTTGTAGCACTGACACAGGATTGCAACCAGTAACAAATAAGGACACCAAAACAAAAATAAATTTACAGCTAACACCTGTTTTCCCATCATTTCATAAAGGCCATACTTAGATCAAAGAAGAATAAAAGAAATGAACATAGATTAAAAGGCAGTTCTTTATACTGACTATATTTAGCTTTATGAAAAACATTATTTTCCTTTTTCTGCTGCCAGTAAGAGCTATGTCATGTACTAAGACCAGTACACAACCTGCATTAGGAATTGCCAATTTAATCATTTACTCTCTCAACCTGCATTAACAGCCACTTAACTAATTAACAGCCTCTTAACTAATGGATACCTACAACTGCTTCCCATGGATAGCCAGGTCTCACAGTTGCCCTCTATCAGAAATAATGACAGGTAGTGTGGTATACAGCAGTGGTTCTCAAACTTTTTGGTCTCAGCATTCCTTTGCAGTCTTAAAATTAGAGCTTTTGTTTATGTAAATTACATCTGCCAATATTTACCATATTAAAAGTTAGAAAATTTTAAAGCGTTTATTTATCAATAATATACCCATTACATGTTAACATGTTTTTAAATTAAAAATTTAGTGTTAAGAGTGGAATTTTCTATACTTTTGCAGAGTTCTTTAATTTCTGGCTTAAAAGTATTCACCTGGACTGAATGTAGAAGTATTTTGCAGTTGGAATAAATGTATAAAGGACCACTCCCCTCAACAACTATTTGGTTACCCACAGGGATTTTTAATTATTTCACCATCTTGTATGATCTACTAAAAATACATTTCAGCTTATCTACATTCTGAAAATTGTAGTTAAAATATAATCTCCTTAGGTTTGCGGTCAGATCTGTGTTGAAGAGAGGTACAATATTACTCAAAGAGAAGTCAATATAATCATGCTGCTCCACGGGGAAATACAGGCATTCCTCGTTTCATTGCGCTTCTCGTTATTGCACTTGACAGGTATTGCATTTTTTTTTACAAATTGAAGTCAAGACCCTCCACCAGTAAAACGATTACACCTCGCTTTATTGTGGTGGTCGGAAACCGAACCTGTGATATCTCTTAGATATACCTGTATTTTCTAAAAACCGACCTCAAATCTATCCAATTTCTCCATCCCAGGTGATCAACATCTTTAACACCTTAAGACTTTTAAAACTTAAATCCTATTACTTTATTCAAGTTTTCCCATTTGCATGTAGAAAATCTACATTTCTCACCACAGCCAGGTACTATATAAATGGAATCCCGCCTTTCTAACCTTGTCCTATGCGCCCTTCTTCCCTTGGTCAGAATGCTGCACACCACCCTGCACATCTCATGCACCTTTTCTTAAATGACCAAACCTTGTCACACATACTGCCACCATTGGCTGGAGTTCTCTCTCTCCTCACTACTGTCTGGTTAATGCCTACTTTAGCCTTCAGGTCTCAGCTTAATTACTTTCTGAGAAGCCCTTCCCTGAAAACCCACCACCCTTCCTGCCAACGTCCAGCTAAATTAGACTTTGTGACGAGTTCCTCCTCATTTATAACACTTAACACAATTTATAATTATAAATTTGTTTGTGATAATATAATTGGTATTTCTGTTGCACTAGATAGGAATTGTCTATTTCTCTTCAAAATTATATCCTCAGGGCCTAACGGGTCTGGCATATCTTACACTAAGTAAATAATTTTTTAAAAATGAGTAATTTAAGGCCAAAGTCAATACTTCATAAAGTATCATAGATACATGTTACGTTACTCATACTCATGGACTAGTCCTATTCTAAAAACCTTTTGTGACAAGCTATAAATCTTGCCCTTTTAGGAAAAGCCAAGAGGCAGTACAAGACAACTTTCTTCTGAAAATATAGACATAACAGAAACAAAGAACAGAAAAGGTTTCTTGCAGTCTCTGGCGTATAAAGAAAAAGAGAGAGAGAGAGAGAAAGAGAGAGAGAGAGAGAGTCCAAAAAGGTAGAAAAGGAATATGTGGTTATTTCAGAAATGTTTATTCCCATAGACACCTTTCTACATATACTCATACCTTCATCAACAATCTAAAAGTGTCTGACTTTGGTTTTCTTAAACCATGGAGTAGGGGCATGTAACAGTGTATGTGAGAATTTAGAGTGCTTCCCAGATCTTCCCCTTCTAATAATAATTTTCTTAAAGGTAGCATCCATTATTGTTTTTAAATATGGTTCAATTAATAGGGGACAAACAGCCAAGGGAATGCAGTTGTCCAAATAGTTCTCATACCTTTTAGAAGCATCTTCTTGTTTCAAGGTACTTGTCTGTTTAGTGCCTAAAATTAAAAGCAAAAACAAAAAATAGCAGATCAAGTTTTACCCAAACACACTAGGTTACAGGCCATATTTCTTTCCAAACTTATACCATCTTTTCTTCTTTCCTACATATTCCGATCCTGTGTGCAAATCAAGTTTAATGGAATGGGAATCCAATTTGCTTTTGTAAATTAATTATTCCAGAAGTATTCCTGGTCAACATGTTCCTCTTTCTGGGTTAATTTTCACTTGAAACATAGTTGCACAGTTAAGCACTCCTGAAAATCTGAGATGTGGTTACTTTTGGGGGTACTCTCCGTCCCCCAAATATTCACTCCCGGGTAAGAGGGAAGGAGGTTCTCCCATACCTCAGGGAATCGGGTCACCAAAGCAGCTGTAGGAATGGAAGGAGGACCTGTGCTAGCTAGGTTCAAGGGCAGGAGCACACAACCTGCCGACGCTGCCCTGGTCACTGGCTCACTCTGGCGACCCCAGCTCTAGGCTCCCAGTGCCTCTACTGCCCTTTCCCGCAGAGGCTGGAGCACAGCCCATTCCGGGGACAATCCTAGAACGCTAGTGTAAAGAGCTGGGGGTCCGGCCGGAGGTCTTTCCCAGACCGCGCGAGGATGGCGGCGGGGCCCTCTCGGCCTTCTCTGCCCCGAAGATCTCCTCCCCTGGGGCAGCCTTTCGGGAGCGACTCGCGTGCCTCAGTCTGGAACTGTGTAGAGGCTCGTTCTCAGGGCCCAAACGTGGAAAGAGACCTTTTTGCCTACCTGCAGCCTTTCGGGAAGCACGGGGGGCCCAGGACTTCTGGCGGGCCGAGGGCAGCCTGGCAGATTCAGCCATGGGGAGCCGTCGTCTGAGGGTCAGGACTGAACCTGGCGTCTCCCTCTGAAGCTCCGCCTCCTCTAGCGCGTAGCGCGAGGCGGGGCCGGAAAGGGGCGGGGCCGACAGGGGCGGGGCCGGAGAGCGGCCTGCGCGAGCCTGTGGAGGTGGACGACGACGCTGAAGAGGCTACAGGCCAGATAGTAAGTAGACGCCGAAGGAGGTCTCGGGCTGCCGGGACTCGCAGCGGACCTGGAGCCGCGGAGGTGCCGAGCCGCGGGCGGATTAAGCCCGGCGAGGTGGTGGGGCCCGAACGCCTAGGCGAGCCAAAATCGGGAGAAATGGCTTCCCTGGGATGCCGCCCGCACGCACGCTGTGTTTTATCCGCTTTGAAGCGCGCTGCCCTGAGGACCTGGCGGATCTGCGCCGTGACTGCTGGGCTAGGCCAGGCTTACACGCGGAAAGGATGGGCTGCGGGAAAGGGAAGCAGTTCCTCTGGTTGAGTTCACTGATTGGATTATTTTGGGGACTGCATCTCTTAAGGAAAATGCCCAGGTCACACTTGGGGTGGAGGGCATTTGAACTTTGACTACCCCTGATGAGTAGTGTTGACTTCAATTTTGTCAAGCCGAACATTAAAATATAAAAAACTCCCTATTGATTATAGCTGATTTCAGGCTCACCTTTTGGAAATGTTCTCAGAAATGAAATACTTTGCCTTTTTAATGTGCTTTGTTTAGTCCATATTTGCAGTCTTCTTGGGAGTGCTCTAGAGGATTTTTCATTTTCAATTATATCGTTCAGAACTACACTAAGCAAAACTATGCTTAAGAAAACCTAAAAGACAGTTTTTTAAAAAGATTTTTCTTTTCTTAGGCTAACACACTGTTTCAATAAAAACATTGCAGCTTTAAAACTTTTTTCTTTATTTACTAATAATTCGAATGAAATATAACAATACTTCAATGTAATATTTCTGATAGTTAACAGTGTGCATTGTATTAGTACATTTCAGCATCAAAACTTAAAAATAACGAAGAATGGCTGTGGAAGAACTTCAATCCATAATAAAGAGATGTGTAAGTAATTTTTCCCATTTTGAAAGGTTAAATACCTTTCAAAATATGGGGAGGGCACAGATTATTTTTAATTACATTTGTGATCACTCAAATTGTGTATCTTCTTTAGTCCTTGCTTTCTTTTTTGACCTTTGGATAAATAGCATGAGGTCAGGGAAGCAAATTGGATTATTTTCCATGTGACATACACATCTAAATAGCCTTTAAAATTTTTAATACTGATCCTAACAGATTTCTTTGACACAGTGGATTTCAAGATCATTCATTAAAGTATTTATTAGGCTAATCCTAATTTTCATGCATGTGTTAATGTGCAACTCACCTAGAATTTAAACACAGTTAATAAATCAAGTAGTTCTTGAATTTTTATTTGCTAAACATGTTTGTTTATTTTGTTTTGCCAGCAAATCCTAGAAGAGCAAGACTTTAAAGAAGAAGATTTTGGCCTATTTCAGTTAGCAGGCCAAAGGTGCATAGATGAAGGGTACATAGACCAGTTATTAGAAATTATTCAAAATGAAAAGAATAAGGTAAGTATGATCTTTGTGTGTGCTTTTCAGGAAGAGAATAGCCACATGAAACTATTATCCATCTTTTCATTTACTCATCAAACATTTAAGAGTCAACTTAAATTTTCACAGTAGGAAACTGGAAAACAAAAAAGGAATTAGGACTACTCATATACTTCAAGGTACTTACAGTCTGGTGGAAGAGATAAACATGGAAACAACTAGCAATAAAGAGGCAGAATAACTGAAATAAGTGCTATAATTGAAGTATATAGTTAAAGTGCTTTAGAAGAGCAGGGATTACTTCTGGTTAAGCACCAAAAGTGGCATTTGCATCATTAATTGCGCTGAGAAACATAAATATAAGGCAGACTAGATATTCACTTTTGGTGATCAGCACATTCTGTTCCTCCAGCCAGATTTATATAAAAAACAAATATCAAGTAAGATAATATGATGATGAGGACAGCTGACCAATATCATATAGCGACAATTAATTATCTAAGAACTGATTCTCTACAATAGGAAAGGATCTTTTTGAGATCAGAAACAACTTTTCCTCCGACACCGTGTTGGCAACATTGGACTTCATGCACAAGGAATACTATATTTTTTCCATTTAGAATGCTCTTTTTCATTTATAATGCTGTTTAATTATACAGAAGTTTTCTTTGTTGCTATAACAGTCTAGTCATGCTGCTGACCTCTGATTATATCCAGGGCACCTTGATTGTATTTGAAAGATTCCTAAAACTTTTTAATCATGTTGTTATAGAGCCTCTTAGTAGTTTAAAGGGCTTACTTAGCCCTTTTTTTATAAAAAAATTTTTTTTTGAAAATTAGGACATTTTACTTGAAACATTTCTTTTTGATGTGCTTACAGTACCATTGTAGCCCCAAATAAAGTAAATTTAATGTTTTCCTTAAGTCCTTGATTTTCCCCAATTACATTCTCAGAGGATAACCTTCGAAAGTACTTTACTTCTAGCTAATAATAATAAAATTAATAGTAGCTAATATTTATTGAGTAACTACTATGTGCCACTTTGCTGTCTTAAGTGCTTTACTTCTGTTAACTCATTTAGCCTCTCCAGAATCCCATAATGTACTACTATTAAATTCATTTTGTAGTGAAGGAAACAATTGCTGAAAGGTAAGTGACTTGCTCAAAAGTAACTCAGCTTTTATGTGAAATCCAGGATTCAGAGCTGTGCAGCCTGGTTTCAGAGCTCTTAACAACTCTGCTCTGCCTCTGGTTAGCACCATGTAGCTCTTACAAAGAAGCTTTAGAGTAGACTAGAGGGGACTCATTGATTGTGAGGGTGAGAGAGAGTGAAGTGAAAAAGATGGCTGGGTTTCTAAGAAACCCCTGAGAGGACAATATATCCCAAACAGAAAAAGGCAACCTAAAAAGAAGAGAAAGTTTCCTGAAGGGAAACAAGTAAGTTTATTTTAGAAATGCTGCTTTATGATACAGCAGGCAGTTGAAAAGTGGTTCAGAGCTCAGGAGAAAGATAGGAGATTAAGATGTAGATTTGTGCATGACTATTTAAGATTAGGTGATTGTGATAGATTTAAGCATAGTGAGGCTTACTTAGTCTTTATAGGTTGAGAATCACCTTTGAAATGTATGGTCTGCTAAATTCAAAGGTTCAGATGATATTGATAAGACTGTTTAAAACTGACTACAACTTAATTTTCTTGCCAGGTGACACAGTCAAGATTGATCAAGATTTAGTATTAATTTGCTTTATGTAAAATGTGTTTTTTAAAATAAAGCCATATGAATAGTTTGTCCTAAGACACTATAGTGCAGGATTTCTCAACATTGGCCCTATTGATGTTTTATAGCAATTCTGACCCCCTTAATGATGATCAAACGTATCTCCAGACATTGCCACATATTCCCTGATAGGTATGGAACAAAACTGCCCCCGTTGAAAACCATGAGTATACTGGGAAAAACATGGGCATTGGAGCTAGATAGACATATGCAAATCCTGGCTCGAGCATATGTTAGTTGTTGGACATTGGGCATGTCAGTAATCTCTAAACTTTGGCATTCTCATCTGTCAATTAGGGATAATAATCTTACCCTGTAAGGTTGTTAGTATTAAACTGAACAAGTTGTAGCTTATGGATAGTCAGTACTTATTTCTCTTCCTCATAACTATTCACTATTTACATAATGACTGGATACCTTGTAGTTGAGATTATATTTGTAAGATATTTTATCAAAATCATTTTTTAGCTCAGATATAGAAAATCATATTCAAATCTTATAGTTAATTATTCTCGGAGACTCACCTATAGGGTAGAAGGGGAAAGAAGTGTTTAGTTGGAAAAGTAGTCTCACAGGAACTAGTTAAGTTTTCAAAAGTGAGTATAGGCTTATTTAATAAGTAATAATGGGATAAAGATTTAATAATTTTGAAAAAAACCAATTGCATAACAGAAATGCCTGATGAGTAAAGACCTGAATATTAAAATTCAAGCCACACAAAAATGGAACAAATATCAAATCAGTGAATATCAAATATATTTAAAAGTAACAGACATCTTTCAACCTGTATTTATGAAATACCTATTTTGTGACAGGTGCTACTCCATATGCTGGGAGCAAAAATCATTGTCCCTATGGATCTTAAATGCTAGGGAAGACAGGATATATACATGATAAATAAATTATGTAGTATGTTAGAAACTGATAAATATGATAGAGAAAAATAAAGCACAGTTGGGGGTTGGACTGTGATGGGTGAAATTACATAGAGATTTGAAGGAAACAGGGGTATACTCATAAACTGTGGGACTATCTGGGAGAAGAGTGTGCCAGGCAGAAGAAATAACTAGTAGGAGAGAGAGATCACTTGAACTGTTTACCCTGTTAGGTAAAAAGGTTATTTTGTTATTAGTTTTTTAAAGTCAATTTAAGTCTTCATTTTATGTCGTATTTCCAACATAATTCTTACTGAATAAAAAGAAAGGTGAACATCTTTTAGAAAAACTTAAGTGAATGTTTGTAAGTCTAAAGGAGAAATTTTATTTTAGATCCAAAAGCAGAAAAGGGACCACCAAAAAAAAAAAAATCAGTGTACTTTGCTGTGTGAAAATAAGGACAACCAAAAACCCAAATAATTATTTGTCGTAAATACGCCTAAGTGAATATTAACATACAGGGAGCTCATGCAGATTGATAAAACAATGTTTTACTAGCACATCCAGTTAATAAATGAGGAAAGATGTAAACTGTTTCCTCTCTTGTAAACTATGTGTTCATGTATTCTAGCATACCCTGTTTGTTCTGTAGGACATGTTAAGTCTGATACCTTTACACATTGCGATTGCAGAGCCTTTAATGTATTTCCCACTTACTCTAGCTCTGACAAACTTCTGTTTCTGTAACAAGTCTTAACTTAGCCATTGCCTCTTCTGGAAAATCTCTCTTGCCTTTCCAGATGGAACTGACTCTTCTGCTATATGTTATACTCTAGCGTTATTACCTTATAATGAGGGTCACAGAGAGGGTAGTGTACCTATTTGTCTTCTTTGTACCTGTAGTTTATTTTTTAAACAAATGAACTAAAATGTAAATTCTTTAAAGAAGAGTTATTAACTGATATGTTCCTTGTTTTATTTTTGGCACCTAGAATATTCCAGAGACTTGGCATAGTACATGCTTGATAAACATTGATGAGTTAAAGTAGAATGCAAGACAGAGAAGTGCAATGTATTATTATCGTTTTGAAAATCAGTGCTTTTGATAATGGATGTGAATCACTAATTATAAAGATAAACTTACGTACTAAGCATTCTGAAATGTCTTTGAAAATAGAAGCAACTTATATGAGGGGAGAGAAAATTAACAAAATGGCACCCTCTCTTTTTACCTAAGTCACATGATTGTAATATATTTAGAGATTGTCCAAGGTACCTTAAAAGGTTTATTATCTTTCCTGGATTTCTTTATGAATCAAGGGAGTAAAATTCTCCATGAAAATTTAAATACTTGCTCATGGTTAGCAAATTAAATTTCTTGTTGGAAATAGAGCATTTATTTAAATCTTGGGAAAAACCACTTTACCTGATTAAAAGTGAAGTCTCGTTTGCCTTTTCTCAGTGAAAGTATTAGGAAAAGTATCTTAAAATATTAATATCTGTTAGCATGGGCAGTCAGTGGTGACATGCTGTAGGACTTGTTGCTTCATCTGTTCTATTTAGAGGAAATTCTAAGCTCCTCCAAGAAACCTCTCTGTGAGAGTCCCATAGATGGCAGAATTTGCTTCATTCTGAAAATGTTATTATAGGTCATCATCAAGAATATGGGCTGGAATCTTGTTGGTCCTGTTGTTCGATGCCTTTTATGGAATGATAAGGAAGATGATAAAAGAAAATATTTTCTGATGCTTGATTTATTGATAAAGGTAAGTTAACAAAACTGACATTTTCTGTCACAATACACATCAGTATTTTATAATTTCCTTTTATGTTTAATGCTTGTTCTGTTTTTGGTGAGGAAGCTGTTTGTTTATGAAAATAAAGGAGGGAACTCTTTGAAGAAAGGTGCAAAGTGATTAGATGGGTAAGTCCATGTCAGTTTCCCCAAATTTTCTGGATATAAGAATTGTCTAACCTCATCATAGACCCACTAATTCCGATCTCTGAGGGGAGACCTAACAGGCTTTATTTTTAATATTTTATGGTAGCTTATTGATGTGGAATTCAAAATCTACAGATGTAGCTCAAAGCCACACTGATCTTTTGGCAATGTAGGAACTAAAATCAAATCTCAGTACACTTTACTCTGTGGTATGTTCCCCAAAAGAATATGAAAAACCTAAAATGAAAGTGATCACAGTGAAAATAGGAATAGCGAGTAGATTAGTTGTGACTGGCAACTTTAGAAGGCAACTCTTGGTGAAAGGTTAACAGTATTATAAGTCAAAAAAGATAAATCTGAGAAAAATGACATTATAAGAATTTATTTAGGATTTCTAGTTAAGATGGTGGCATAGGTAAACACAGCTCACTTCCTCAAACACATCAAAACTACAACTAAATTATAGAACAACCATCACTCAGAACTGGCAGAAATCAAGTTGAATGAAAGTCTGACAACAACAGATTAAAGAAACCACATCTATCCAGACTGCTAGGAGGGGCAGAGATACAAAACAGGCTGATTCCACATCCACTTGTGGATAAAACTTTGGGGGGCATATCTTGGGAGTGAGGAGTCCCAGGCCCCCTAGCCTAGGGTACCAGTGCCAGGAATATAAGTCCCTTTAACTTCTGGCTGCAAAAACCAGCAGGAATTGAGTCAGTGGAAGAAATATCTGGAGTCCCAAGTAGTTCCCTTAGAGAACCTACATATGAACTTGCTCAGACTGACTCCCTCTGGGCTCTAGCACCAGGGTAGCAGCTTGAACGGCACCAGCGGTATACAGGGAGGAACTGAAGTGGTTGGCATCAAGGCCAGGAGTTAGGGGACAGCTTTCTCCAGGCAGGAAGGGGGGCAGAGCCACAGAGCTGGCAAGCAGTGCCATATGTGCGACTCCATCCACCTGGCTAACGTTGTTTTTTCTGCTCTGGAGATCCTCTGAGGCCCTGAAGCACCCAACTACCAGCTGTTAACAATAGCTTTTCCATATGAATGACTGCTCATGGCTCAAGCTTCACAACTTCCTAAATCTTTTCAAACAAGTAACTGCTGGCCTCAGTGAGCCTCCATCCCCTGTACCACTTGCTAAGGGGCCCTAGGCCCAGCACTAACAGCAGCCAGCCTAGATTCACAGATTGACTGTGCCTAGGAATCTCCAAGCCCAGCACAAATAGCAGCCCGCTCAGATTGCTCTATAGCTCAGGCAGGATGGCCCCAGGCGAAACACAGGTGGGGGCTGAACTTAGCCTGTACCACCCAGGAAACCCCATGTCCAGTGTACCTAGTGGACAGCTACAGACCACATTGGAGCACTTACACTCTTCCGATGCACAGCTGATCCTCCCCAGACGCGGAGGTCAGTGGTAGGTGGTCACAGCCAATCCTTGCAATTGACTGGCCTGTGTAAATCCTTCCCATTGACCTGCCAACAGCAACCTCGAGCTGCCAAGGCTCAACTACAAGAGGAGGATGTATTCAGACCACAAAACGGGGTGTACTTCGAGTATCCAGCTTGGGTGATAAGGGGGGCTGTGCCACTGGACCCTATAGGACACCTACTACATTAGGCCACACTACCAAGACAGAGTGAAAGCAGCTGTACCTAATACATAGAAACAAACAGGGAGGCTGCCAAAATGAGCAGACAAAGAAACATGACCCCCCAAAAGAACTGATCAGAACTCCAGAAAAAGAACTAAACAAAATGGAGATAAACAGTCTATCAGATGCAGAGTTCAAAACACTGGTTATAAGGATGCTTAAGGAACTTAGTGAGGACCTCAACAGCATAAAGATTCAGTCAGAACAAAGGATACACTAATTGAAATAAAGAATAATTTACAGGGAAACAACAGCAGTGTGAATGAAGCTGAGAGTCAAATCAATGATTTGGAACACAAGGAAGCAAAAAACCAAACAGAACCACAAGAAGAAAGAACCCCCAAAATGAGGATAGTAGAAGCAGCCTCTGTGACTTCAAGCATTCTAACATTCACATTATAGGGGTGCCAGAAGGAGAGGAGAAAGAGTAACAAATTGGAAATCTATTTGAAAAAATAATGAAAACTTCTCTAACTTGGTGAAGGAAATAGACATGAAAGTCCAGGAAGCGCAGAGAATCCCAAACAAGATGAATGTAAAGAGGCCCACTCGAAGACACATCGTAATTAAAATGTCAAAGGTTAAAGTAAAAGAGAGATTTTAAAAGCAAGAGAAAAGAAGTTATCTACAGGTGAGTTCCCATAAGACTGTCAGTTGATTTCTCAAAAGAAACTTTGCAGGGTAGAAGGGACTGCAAGAAATAAAAGTCATGAAAAGCAGGGACCTACAACCAAGATTGCTCCACCCAGCAAAAATATCATTTAGAATCAAAGTGCAGATAGCGAGCTTCCCAGACAAGAAAAAACTAAGAGTTCATTGTCACTAAACCATTATTTTATGAAATGTCAAAGAAACATATTTAAGAAAAGAAGATAAAAACAATGAACAATAAAATGGCAGTAAACACATATCGATCAACAATTGAATCTAAAAAACAAACTAAGCACATAAGAACAGAGGTAGAATCATGGATACGGAGAGTGTTTTGATGGTTGCCCGGTAGGAAGGGAGTGTTGGAAAATTGGTAGAGAGGTGAGGGGATTAAGAAGTATAAATAGGTAGTTATGAAATAGCTATGGTGATGTAAAGTACATTATAGGAAATGGAGTAGCCACAGAACCTATTGCATGACCCATGGACATGAACAATGATGTGGGAATTTCTTTTTTTTTTTTAATATATTTTATTGATTATGCTATTACAGTTGTCCTATTATCCCCCCTT
>CM052542.1:64114839-64142252 GCA_028533065.1 Trachops cirrhosus | reverse complement strand
ATTCGGATGTTGGCATGTTTAAAGATGTCCTGGAGGTTCCTAAGCTTCTCCTCATTTTTTTTGAATTCTTATTTCTTCATTCTTTTCTGATTGTATATTTTTTCTTCCTTATGGTCCACTCCAGTGATGTGAGACCCATCTTTCATTCCATCACTATTGGTTCTGTGTGCATTTTTCTTCATTAAACATACTGTAGCCTGCATTTTTTTCATCTAATTTGCGACCAAAATCAACCAATTCTGTGAGTACCCTGATCACCAGTGCTTTGAACTGTGTATCTGATAGGTTGGCTATCTCTTGGTCACTTAAAAGGTTGGGTTCTGGGGCTTTCAATTCTTCTTCTGTTTGAGTCATCTTTTTGCTGGGTTTTGTTTTGTTTTTTGTGTTTTTTTTGGTCTTGTTGAGCTCTTGTAGTGAGGGGCGGGGCCTTAGGAGTTCACCAGGGCGGGGCACCCCGGTTGCTGGGTTGTGGCGCTGTATGTGGGGGCGGGGTCTGAGATGGAACAATGGTGCTTGCTCTGCTCTCTGTAGGACCTCAGACCCTTCCGCCGCTCTCTGCAAGCTAACTGGGCCCCTCTGGCACCAATTCCGGTGTGGGTGGGCCTGTGCACCCCACGGGACCCTCCTTCTCAGTCAGTGACCCAAAGCTCTATGTCCCGGCGCTGGGACCCTGAGCTGCGCGCAGTGCCTTGCTTCACAATGGCTGCCTTACTGGGTCTGCCTGTCGGCACCCCCTGGCCGGGGCCCACCAGAACCGCTGCTTGTGCGCCCAGGGTCTGCCTGCTGCGGACTTGCGTGCGCCCCAGCCACTCTGTTCTCTACTCCGCATCCCTCACCTGGCCCGACTCCTCCCCTCCTACCAGTCTGGATGAACGTGTCTATTTTTAAATCCTTGGGTGTCCGACTTCCATACACTTCAATTTTCTGTCAGTTCTGGTTGTTATTTTGTTTCTATATTGTTGTTGTCCCTATCTTGGTTGTGCGAGGAGGCACAGTGCATCTACCTATGCCTCCATCTTGGCCGGAAGTCAAGCCTAGATATTTTTAATGATGGATTATATTTCTGTATATTTGATACCATTTTTGACCACTCTTCCCATAATTGAAAATTTGCATTCACCTCAAAGCTTACAACTTTGCAGCACCACACTCAGTATCACAAAAGGACTGTGCTTAGCTTCCTGTAGACATATAATGGAATGAAAAGTTTTGGGGAAAATTATTTCATTTTTATATCTTCTACCCTCACTTCTCTGAATTTTTAGTATCTACCATTGATGATATACTTGTTTCTTTGAAGTCAGAATGAGCTATTCACATCTGAATTAAAAATCTTTTTATTTCCAGAGCTTAGTCAAAGTAATGACACTCTGTCCTGTTGAGACATTGGTATGTAAATATTTTGACTAAATTAATGAGTTACAGTGAGAAATTTTAATAAACAATTTAATCTTTATTCAGTTTATGTAACTATTATTTCTTCCATTTTAGAGGAAAAAGGGTTTAGCTATGCTTCAGCTGTATATTAACAAGTTGGATTCTCAAGGCAAATACACATTATTTAGGTATGTATCAAGAATGGTTAATTGTGAAGTGTATGGTTGATTTAAAAACCAAATTAATACTATTTAATTATTCCAGGTTATAGTATTTCAGTATGTTTTAAATGCAATTATGGCTCTTCTTAAAAGCCATAGTATAATAAATTCTCTCCTCTGTGATGGATAGAGAAGGGTTAATCAAATATTACAGATACATATATATGCACATATATACTACATGAATAATAGTACATATTTTCTTCAGTTAATTGAGATACTATAAAACTAAAAAAGATTTAAAAGATTAAGCATATTGTTATGGGTCCTGGTAGAACTTTACATATGTCAATAATTTCCATTATTTACAGTTGAAATTAATGGCTCTGGAGTCATTGATAGGCTATTCGCTTTAAGTTAATGGTTGAGCTTATTAATAGTGCTCTTTGAGGCGAAAAGTAACTGAGTTAAAGAAGAGCCAAGTTTCTATAAAAGGCCAAATAGTAACTACAGGCTTTATGGGCTAGTCTCTGTTGCAACTGCTCAATTTTGTCTTTGTAGTGAGGGTAGGTGTGTTTCAATAAAAGAAACTGCAGGCTGGATTTGGCCTGCAGACTTACTTTGTTGACATTTAGGTGATAAAAATTAGTTAAAAACAGATTTGGGCATCATTAAAGTGTTAAGAAGTCGTCTTTGGGATTGGCCAGGATGAATACTCTTGATGCTATCTTTTCTTCATTTCTGTTCATAGACTCAAAGCAGGTATATGAAATCTCCGTTTTATGCTTTGTTCTGATACCTGCTCTGCTCTACCTGGATTCCTCAGATTGGTTTTCCTTTCTTTGTAATTAAGTTAGTCAACCAGACTACTCTACTTTCATAAGGAATAATTTGGGGAGTTTTTAGGTGATTATACTAGTTCCCATTCTTGCCATATTAAATCATTGCAACTATATGCATAAAAAGATTCAAATTTTATTTGATCCAGTTAAAATAGAATTTGCTAGCTAGAGCAATATCCATAATAGGTGGCTTTATAGTTGGTTAACATCTTGCTAATTGTCTTCATTGGTTTTTGTATCCCTAGAAATGAACATGACCCATTTGAATTTGTAAAATCTGTATCATTATTACAATGCAGTCCAGGATAATTTCAAATATATTTTTATTTTGCTTTCAAGGTGCTTATTAAATACAAGTAATCACTCCGGTGTGGAGGCCTTTGTTATTCAAAATATCAAAAATCAAATCGACATATCATTAAAGGTAAGAGCATAGCTAAGGTATCAGTTATCAATTTATTTTATTTTTGTAGGATTTATTTGTTTGTGGAATATGTTAATATGGATTTTTACCCTATGGATTTTTTTTCTATTTCTATTATTAGGTATATATTTTTTGTCATTTCTATTTTTTTTAAAAACCAGAATGTTGAAACTTTCTTAATTATAGATTTAAATTGTATTCTTTGTGCTGATAACATGACTCCTTTTTGTTTTGCTGTACACTTCTGAAATATTAGTGGAAACTGAAATCTAATCTGTTTGTGAATACTCAGTAATTGCATTTAGAAAAGAGAGAAAAAGAATGCCCCAGTGTTCACACACTGGCAGAGTTTGTGCCAGGTGTCTGGAAATAGTAAATGACTGAATGGAAATTAAAGAAAGAAAGGTGGGGGAAGAGAAAGAGGGAGGGGAGAGAGAGAAAGAGAAAGAAAGATATGTGTGTATAATAGTGTGTTTTTATAGTATCAAGGTATTAGAAAACATATTTATGAAGCTATTGTTTAAAGCCTTTCTCAGTTTTTCTTTTGCTTTACAGAGAACACATAACAACAAATGGTTTACAGGACCACAGCTAATTTCCCTTCTAGATTTGGTACTCTTTCTCCCAGAGGGTGCTGAAACGGATCTACTGCAAAACTCAGATAGGTGAGGTGATCCTTACTAAGGTTCACAAAGTAAATTGAGAATAAAGTGGGAAACCTAAAGTAATAAACCGTATTTTCCTGATTTTACATAATCTGTGGTTAATTCATGGAAGTACATAAAGATTTTCATATGTAAGTAGGTACTATGTAAAAATATAATCAAAAACCCTTCTTTCCAGACGTATGACCAGCAGTATGATTTTGTACCTTTAACATACCCAGCATTCCCGTATACCTTGTAGAGATCTACAGCCTTGGTGACTAAAAACTAAGAATCTCGTGTATAACTCATGCAAAGCATTTGTGTTTAGGTTTTATTGTTTTGTTTTCTAGGACATCGTGTTTTTTTCATATAGAACATGTAATTTCACTTTAATTATGCTGTTATAGAATTGTTATGGAGAAATGGTTGTAAGTATTTATAAAAGGAACCTTAAAATTCAGGAAACAACAGATGATATACTCAAATATTAAGGATAACAAGGCTTCCTGGTGGGGGGGAACAATAGTGTTTTTACAGTTGTATTTTGTGAACTTGGAGAACAAGAATGATGAGTTATTACTACTTCAAAAGATATGTCAAAGGGAATACACAGTTACACACAGATTTTCAGCTGCATAGTTCGGCACCTCTAACCCCTGTGTTGCTCAAGTGTCACTTGTACTCACTTGTACTTTTAATGGTAAATATAATTATAAAAATATACCCTAGGTTTTAGCTTACTTTATTCATTGAAGTTGCTGTTGATTTTATAAAACTGTACTGTAAGTAACAAATTATATATTTTTAATTAACAGGATAATGGCTTCATTAAATTTATTGAGATATTTGGTTATCAAAGATAATGAAAATGACAATCAAGTAAGTTTTTTGTGAGTATATTCATAATGCATAAGGAGTATTTCAGATTTTCCTATCAGTATCTACTTAAGTCTAGTATTTCACATCTTACCTAGCTACCAAGGCTGGAAGAAGTGCCGACAATTATTCTGAAACCTGAAGTTAATTCCCAGAAGCCCTTGCCACCCCACATCCAGCTTCCCTTTCCTTTTCCTGTTGTACCTCTGCGCTCTTGCTGTAAGCATTGCTTAGACCTGATAGGTAGGGAGGTTAGAAGTCCTAAGTCATCTAACCTTTTGGGACTCAACATACATTTGGGTGTCTTGTTCAGTTGCCTCACGTCTTCTTCAGTTGCCTCACACTTATTAGTCATGATTTCAGTCTGAGCTATAAATAATAAAACCATCTGATAATTGGATGTCCCCTCATCAGACATGACAGATTGAAGCATTTTCAGCACTAAAGTCTGTTAACAGCACCTTTTGGATAAAGTGTAGGAAGTTTGATTTATTTTTGATAGTGCATCATTAGAGGTATTCAATAAATAGAGAACTATTTGAGGGAGTTTTGTCATATAGTAAAATTACATTTGCTTTTTATCATCTCTCTTTTCCACCTACTCTATTCTAATAGTTACTTTCCCTATGTGTCATATCTATTAAGTTTAATTAACTACCTGAATCACATGTGCTGTTAATCTGTTTCTTGTTTTAGAAAGTAATAAAAGAAATGAAAGTAATTGACTTTTATACAGATGCCAGAGAGCTTTGTTTTTTGTTTGTTTGTTTGTTTTTAAAGTAAATCATGATTTGGAATAAAAAGTTTCTGAAAAAAGTAGCAGTTTACTTCCCTCTTGATTAAATATAGTCCATTCAGTGATTTCACCCATTCATGGTTCCTCTTCTGCCAAAAACAGTTATTTCCTATCATTGACTAGTGCTTACTCTGTGCCTGGATGCCTTGTTCTTTTCTAACTTTGTATTGTCAAATTTTTCAAACATACAGCCAAGTTGAAAGGCTGTTACAGTGATCACTGATTACCTACGTATTTACTCTTATCATGTATCCACCCATTAGTCTCTTAAATTTTTTGACACATTTCAAGGTAAAGTGCAGACATCAGCATACTTCCCCCTAAATATTTCAGCATGTATTTCATTAAATATCTGTGTGTAGTTATTCTTTGAATTAAAATTTACATAAAATAAAATGCAGATTTTAAGTGTATAATCACAGTTTTAACAAATGCATAGATCTGTATTTTCCAAATCCATATCAAATATAGAATATTAGTATCATCACATGAAGTTCCCTGTTTCCCAACCCAGTTAATTCTGACCTCATCACTCCACCCCACTCCCTCCCCCCACCAGTGGCAACCACCATTCTGGCCAGGTGCTATAATATATCATTTATTCTTCATAATGCTGTAAGTACTCTTTATTTTTTACTTTTCATAGGTAACATAGGTACAGAAAGGATCTTCAATTTGCACAAGGACACACCTAGTGTCCAGAACCTTTGAATCACAAACTAGTAAATCCTGATGCCTAAAGGAGTTTCTGATAAAAGTAGAAAAGATAACAAGTAAAATTCAACATCAGTGAAGTCCCTTTTACAGGAAGGTGTCCTTAGGGTGAGGTTTGAGTTTTTACTTTTTCAGTAATCCAGAAAGGCCTTGCCTATATAGATGATCTGATTTGCTTGATAGGAAGACAAAGCATATTCTTGGTTAAGAGTTACAGATTTATCAGGTGTGGAGCACCAGGTACTACAGGGGCAGCAATGGGCCTCTGCCTAGAGAGGGAAGACAGCGCGGTTTAGCGTTATGCAATGTCAGCTATGGTATTCACCACTAATGCTTTACTTTTATTTGACTTGAACATTATATGGTGAAGAAAAGGATATAATCAGCTTACAAGATTTTCTTATTTAAATGTTTTTAAAATTTGTTCTTAGGGATCAAATATTCCAAAGTATGGCCATGCAAGTTACCGTAAGAACTATTGTACCAAGGAAATTAGCAAAAAACCCAGTCCAAGATGGCAACCTGACATCTTTTCAGGCAGCCTAAGAGCCTGTTCTTCATGGAAGCATTTCTCCCAAGTGCAGTAGGTCATGTATATAAATGGGAGGCATATCTGTTTGCTGTGGTTAATTAAAAAATGACAGTTTCTGAGTTTTAGAAATTTTTATTAGAGGGAAAATAAGATACTCTAGTAATTCTGAATTGTAGGCAGTTCTATTCAAAAGAACTACCATTACCCATTTTTGAGCAGTTAAGTGGTTGGAGTACCAGCCTGAGAACCAAACAGTTGCCAATTGGATGCCCAGTCAGAGAGCACATGGCTGAGTGTCGGGCCAGGTCCCCAGTAGGGGGCATGCGAGAGGCAACCACATGATGTTTCTCTCTCTTTTTTTCTTCATTCCCCTCTCTCTAAAAATAAATAAATAAATAATATTATTTTTCGAAAAGCTGAAAAGCAATTCAGAAAGTTGTATAGGAAAATTAAATAAGAACCAGAGTATTTTAATACAAAATAAAGTGATTCATAATTGAATAATAATCCATTTCTTTTGCTGCTATTTTGGGTTTCTGTCAGATGACTTTCCATTAATTCATTCCCTTCTTCATCCTACTATTTCATGCCTCTTTATTTCTCTGCATAATTTACAGGCACCTTCTCCCACACTTCATTTTTATATAACTTTTCTTGAACTTTGAACCTGCATTTCTACTAGTAAAACCAACTTAGTTTTTATACCTAATGTTCTTTGTCATTTGGCAGGTATCTTTAAATGTGGGTTAGTTGTTTTGAATTATAATAATCTAATACTAATTGTATCTCTTACCACTGTACTTTCTATTTATATCCTTTTCCATCCGCCTGCTTACACCCATTCTTTTTCTTAAGTTGTGATTGTAATATGTAGAATGAAAGCAAAATCAAGGGAAGCAATGTGAGATTGTACAGGCCACAAGTATCAGGAATTTTTAAAAACTGTATTATATAGTGTATGAATATATGCTTTTTATTTAGGAAAAATCTATAAATATCTGGCATATATACACATACAATTCTATATAATCCATTTTGGGTTCTATTTCTTTCTCCAGGATTACAACATGCCTCTTATGTGTCATTTGCAGAACCAAATGACTTAGTGATAAATATTACTTAATATTCAAGTGATAGAAGTTCTACAATATTACTTCATAAATAAAAGTCATACAGATTAGCAGAAAGGGATAAACTGGGTGTTACGCATTTTCTTCTTATTTGTTCATTTATATGGTTGACTATGTCCTTTGCAAGGTCCCTGTTTGTTCTGGTAATAAACTTTATTGTGGCATGGAACTGCCTAGTCTTCCTTTTGTGAGAGTATGTTGCAGTGAATTTTGGAACGTATAGTTAAGCTTTAGAACTGAAAAAATTTCAGAACTATTTCGTCAGTGAGACTACTTGTATTGAAAGCAAGCATTTGTGAACATTTCAAATTTTTATCCTTATAACTGTTTTTTAAAATATTAAGTTCTTTCTTGTAGATATTCAAGATAAATCTTAAAATTACTTTCTTTGTAGTTTTTAAAAAAGCTCTAGTAACCTAAATGTTAGTTGTGAAGCTACATATAACACTGTCTATAAAATTGTCAAGTTTTGTCATCAAATTATATTGATAACCTTTGTATTTTTAAAATGAATTTTATTAAGGGAGATATTTTTTTCTCAGATTCATGGAAATTGCAAAACTTTCATCCAGCATGTATAAAATTGCATTCAAAATCTTTTTTTATTGAATTTATTGGTGGATATTGGTTAATAAAATTATATGGGTTTCAGTGCACAATTTTATAACACATCATCTGTACACTATATTGTGTGCTCACCACCCCAAGTCAAGTCTCCTTCCATCACCATTTATCCCCTCTATACCCTCTTCTACCTCCCCTTCCCCTCTGGTAATCATTATACTGTTTTCTGCATCTATGAGGGTTTTTTGTTTTGTTTTGCTTTGTTTTTTGCTTAATCCTTTCAGGTTTTTTCACCCAGCTCTACAACTTGCCTCCCCTCTGACAGCTGTCAGTCTGTTCTCTACCTATGAGTCTGTTTCTATTATGTTTGTTAGTTTATTTTGTTCGTTGTATTCCACATATGAGTGCAATCATATAGTACTCATTTTTTTCTGACTGGCTCATTTCACTTAGCATAATGCTCTCTAGGTCTATCCATACTGTTGCAAAGCGTAAGATTTCCTTCTTTTTTATGACTGAATGTATTTCATTGTGTGAACAAACCACGGCCTTTTATCCACGCATCTACTGATGGACACTTGGGCTGCTTCCAGATCTTGGTAATTGTAAATAACAGAGCATTGAACATAGGGGTGCATCTATTCTTTTAAATTAGTGTTTCAGGTTTCTTTAGATGTATTCCCAGATCAAAATCTTTTTTATAGAAGAAAAATAATAAAAAGGAGTAAAAATACAAAACCATGTTCAAGTTGAACTGGAGATCTGAAACTTTAAATAGTGACAATATTCAGAAATATATTGACTCTCTAATTAGTAAACTTTGACTATGAGCCACATTTTAGAAAGAAAGTGCAAGACTTTAAAGTTAGAATTATGTAAAGCACAGTTTCATCAAAACGAAATGTCCAATGAAAATGATAGACTAACGTTGTAAGTTTGCCAGTACTTACAGAATTGGAAATAAACTGTGGGTCTTTAAAACTTAAAGTGGGAATTTTTGACAGGAGTGACAAGTGACAGCAGAAGTCTAGCAGTTATCTTTTCGTCAGAAACACTACCAAAGTTGTTTGAAATCAGTGTAATTTATTTTGGAAAGCATTGGTATCTAAGGAAATCCCTCTAGATCTTATATATTGTAAAGGCGGTGAAAATTGTTAATTTTAATAGTTCACTGAGTAGCCACTCTTAAAACTTTTCAGTGATCAGAGCTAAGCATGAACACTATAACATCAACGTTCATTTATTGTTCCTTTGGGAAGTTCTAGGTAGGACATATGAACTCAGGAATAATATATTTTTCTAATAGAAAAGCAATTATCATTTGGCAAATAGTTTCAAAAACTGAGTAGGAAAGTTGACATATATGTCTGATTTTCTGGCATGCATAAGAAATGAAATCTGAAACTATAGGAAAACATATTTCCATATGTTAAACTTATCTATGGGTTGCAAAAGACTTTATTATTATAGAGGTTCGGCTTAAATGTAATTACTTTAAGTACTATATGTTCCTGGCATTAAAGAATAGACTATTAATAATGAATGTAGTCTGAATATAATAAAATTAGATATATTGTTACATCTCATTTCTCATAAACTTTTAATCATTACTTTCTAAGGGAGAAATTTAAAACATTTAAGAAAATGGTTTGATAACAGATGTTTGCTTTTTAAAATCGTATCAAATCGTTAAACTTGGCTGAAGAGAATTGATGAAGTTTATTTCTTCATTTACACCAAAGATTGAACGTAAAGCATTAAGTTTATCATCATTTTGGGAATAAGATTTCAGAGAATTTCTGTAACTAAGTAAAAGTGAACAGGTGAAAGAAAAAATTTCAACTTAGAGCATTTTTTTAAAAAGGAAACCTTTTCCTGTCCTTAATAGGTATGGTTTTGTAAATATTTTCTTCCAAAGATAAGAAATTTTTAATTTGATGAAATCCAGTGTATCAGTTTTATTGTTTTATATGGTTTATACTATTTATACTAGGTTCTGTGAAATTTTTGCTTAACCCAAGGTCACAAAAAGGTTTTTAATGGTATTTTATTTCCTTTTTTGTTTTAAACTTTATTTTTCGATTACAGTTTATGTTCACTGTTATTTTGTATTAGTTTCAGGTGTACAGCATAGTGGTTAGACAATCATACTTCATGAAGTGTTCCCCCGATATTTCCAGTATACATAGTTATTACATTATTTTTAGAAGGTTTTATTTATTTATTTATTAGAGGGATAGGAAGGGAGGTAGAGAGGGAGAGAAACATCAGTGTGTGGTTGTCTCTCGCGCGCCCCCTATTGGGGACCTGGCCCTCAACCCACGCATGTTTTCTGACTGGGAATCGAGTCAGTAACCTTTTGGTTTGCAGGCACCCAATCCACTGAACCACACCATCCAGAGCTCAATAATTCACCTTTTTTAAGTGAACACAGTAAATGTTTACATTTGACAAAACTAGGTGTGAGTAAAAGGGTGTTTTCTCTGTACTCTATTTTGTTTGAATGTGTTTTGATTTGTAGGTGGTCATCAGTAACTTTGTAGCCTTGAAAGCCTTCATTGATACTGGTTAGTAATAGCGTATTGTACTAGTAAGGTTAGAGGTAAAGGGGAAGAAGAAGATTAAAGGGTGCGGGGCAATGGAGAAAGGTGAAAGACCAGAGATAGGGACGAACAGAGAACTGAGAGCAGTGGCTGCGTGCAGTAGAGTAACATGCTCAATATCCTGTGTGACAGCACTGGTTGAAGACGTGCCTGCCATACTACCACGTACCCTGTGTTTTCCATGACAAGAAAACTTTCTATCATGGAGATGGGAGTTTAAAAACAAAATTTAAAATGTTTTTAAAAGTATACAGTTAAAACAGGTTTCTTGTTTAAAAATCAAGTTAAATAAAGCAAAAAGAAAAGTCACAATCAAAATCCCACCATCCATTGTTGATATTGTAGTGTATGTTCTAGGATTTATGCCAGCACATCTGTATACACGATTCTCTTTAACAATGAGATCAAACAATAGGAATCACAGTTTATAACCTTTTTCTAAAATTTATTTTTTAATATATTTTATTGACATGCTATTACAGTTGTTCCATTACCCTCCCTTCATTCCCCTCCACCCTGCACACCCTCCCCCACCCATTTTCCCTCCTTTAGTTCATGTCCATGTGTCATAAGTTCTTTAGCTTCTACATTTCCCATACTATTCTTGCCTTCCCCCTGTCTATTTTCTATCTACCATCTATGCTACTTATTCTCTGTACCCTTTCCCCCTCTCTACCCCTCCCACTCCCCTGTTGCTAACCCTCCATGTGATCTCCATTTCTGTGGTTCTCTTCCTGTTCTAGTTGTTTGCTTAGTTTCTCCTTGTTTTTGTTTCAGGTGTGGTTATTAATAATTGTGAGTTTGTTGTCATTTTATTGTACATATTTTTTATCTTTTTCTTAGATAAGTCCCTTTAACATTTCATACAATAATGGCTTGGTGATGATGAACTCCTTGAACTTGACCTTATCTGAGAAGCACTTGATCTGCCCTTCCATTCTAAATGAAAGCTTTGCTGGATAGAGCAATCTGGGGTGTAGGTCCTTGCCTTTCATGAGTTGGAATACTTCTTTCCAGCCCCTTCTTGCCTGCAAGGTCTCTTTTGAGAAATCAGCTGACAATCTGATGGGAACTCCTTTGTTTGTTCAGAAAACTTCTCCACTTGTTGTTCTTCCTCTTCTCCTTCTGGTACCCCTATAATTCAGATGTTGGAACATTTCAAGATGTCCTGGAGGTTCCTAAGCCTTTCCTCGTTTTTTTGAATTCTTATTTTTTCATTCTTTTCTGGTTGTATGTTTTTTTCTTCCTTATGGTCCACTCCATTGATGTGAGACCCATCTTTCTTTCCATCACTATTGGTTCCCTGTGCACTTTTCTTCATTTCACTTATCGTAGCCTTCATTTTTTCATCTAGTATGCGACCAAAATCAACCAATTCTGTGAGCATCCTGATCACCAGTGCTTTGAACTGGCATCTGATAGGTTGGCTATCTCTTGGTCGCTTAAAAGGATGGGTTCTGGGGCTTTCAGTTGATCTTCTGTTTGAGCCATCTTTTTTTTTTTTTTTTTTTTTGTCTGATTGTGCCTGTTACATATGAGGGGCGGAGCCTTAGGTGTTCACCAGGGCACGGCACACCTGTCACTGGGTAGTGATGCTTTATGTGGGGGAAGGGTCCGAGAGGGAACAAGGGCGCTTGCTCTGCCCTCCGTTGGACCTCAGGCCCTTCCGCTGCTTCCCCTGAGCAAACAGCCCCTCTGGTGCCAATTCCTGTGTGGGTGGGCTTGTGCACCCTGTGGGTCTTTCCAACAACCTCCCCTATGAGGCTGGGAGTCTCTCCCTGCGCCTCAACCCCCACAGGTGTCTTCAATCAGTACCCAAGGCTCTATTTCCCAGCGCTGGGACCCTGGGTTGTGCGCAGTGCCTTGCTTCACAATCGCCACCTCGCTGGGTCTGCTGGTTGCCACCCCTCAGCTGGGGTCTGCCAGCCGCTGCCTGCGTACCCAGAGCCTGCTCACTGTGGTCTTGCACACCCCGGTTGCCTTATGCGTCAGGTCCCAAAGCTCTCTGCTCCGCAACCCACGCCTGGCTGCCCCACTCCGCCCCTCCTACTGGTCTGGATGAACGTGTCCTGGATTAACTCCTTGGTTGTCCAACTTCCATACAGTTCAATTTTCTGTCAGTTCTGGTTATGCTGTTTCTAAATTGTTGTCCCTATCTTGGTTGTGCGAAGAGGCACAGTGTGTCTACCTATGCCTCCATCTTGGCCGGAAGTCCCTTGAGTTTTGAAAAATTTATTTTTATTGTTGTTCAGTTACAGTTGTCCCACTTTTTTCCCCCATTGTTCTCCCCCCACCCACAGCCAATCCCCTCTATTGTCTGTGCCCATGAGTCCTCTATGTAACCTTTTTTTCACTCACCAATATGTACCAAAGAACAATATTTTAATGTCCCTGTAGTTTTCCATTGTGTAGATATATCACAAGATTTACTTAACCAATTTATTGTGAAATATTTTCATTACTTTCAGTTTTTCACTAAACATCTTTGTAAACATCTCTGCTATGGAATCATTACAACATATATTTTTTGAAAGATCTTATTTATTTTTAGAGAGAGGGGAAAGGAGGGAGATAGAGAAGGAAACGTGATGTGCGAAACAGTAATCAGTTGCCACTCTTAAACCCCCAACTGGGGACCTGGCCTGCAACCCAGGCATGTGCGCTGACTGGGAAAGAACCGGCAGCCTTTCTGTCCACAGGCCAGCGCTCAGTCCACTGAGTCACACTAGCCAGGGCACAACATACAGTTTTAAATACTTCCCCAGGGTAAGTTCATAGATGCTGAGTGAAAACGTATGCGTATTTTGAAGTTATAGGTTCTCGATAGTTCCTGTCAAGAACTTCACATTTCCTAGCATTGTAAGAGTAATGAGAAAGGACAGATTTAAAAGAATATGTGTGACAGTCACTGAAGTTATCAATTATTCAACATAGATATGGATAGATTTTATCTGGAGGGCTATAGAGAAAATGTCAGTACTTGTATCAAAAGAAGTTCATTAAAAAATAGGTTTTTAAGTAGTCCTAGTTAAGGATCAGTGGTTTTGTAAATTTCCTGTTTTTACCTTAATTTTTTATTTTTCAATTAAAATTGACATACAATATTATATTAGCTTCAGGTGTACAACCCAGTGATTAGACATTGTATAACTTACTAAGTTATCACCCCAATAAATCTGGTACCCAGCTGATACCAGATATCAGGGGTGTCAAAACTCATTTTCACCGGGGGCCACATCAGCCTCGCAGTGGCTTTAAAGGGCCGAAATAATTTTAGGACTGTATAAATGTAACTACTTCTTAACTGTTAAGGAGTTGAAATTACATTCAGCCCTTTGAAGGCAATTGCAAGGCTCATGTGGCCCCAGTGAGAATGATTTTGACACCCCTGCCATACATTGTTATACAATATTATTGACTATATTCCCTATTCTGTACATTACATCCCCATCACTATTCTGTAACTACCAATTTATATTTCTTAAATTCCTTTGCCTTTTTCACCTTATCCCCTAAACCTCCCTTCCATTTTAAAGAAGACCCTTTAACTTTTCTTGTAATACTGGTTTGGTGGTGATGAACTCTTTCAGTTTTTTCTTATCTAGGAAACTATCTGTCCTTTGGTTTTGAATGATAGCTTTGCTGGGTAATCTTGGTTGTAGATCTGTGCTTTTCATCAATTTGAATATTTCTTGCCACTCCCTTCTGGCCTACAAAGTTCCTGTTGAGAAATCAGCTAACAGTCTTATGGGATCTCCCTTGTAGGAATTTCTTTTCGCTTGGTAGTAACTTTTCTCTTGCTGCTTTTAAGATTCTCTCTTTGTCTTCAGCCTTTTGTACTTTATTTTAATGTGTCTTGGTGTGGGCCTCTTTGGGTTCATCTTGTTTGGGACCCTGCACTTCCTGGACTTGTATATGTATTTCCTTCATCAGGTTAGGGAAGTTTTCTGTGATTATTTTTCATATAGGTTTTCAATTCCTTGCTCTCTCTTCACCTTTTGGTAACCCCATGATGTGAATGGTGGTATGCCTGAAGTTGTCCCAGGGGGTCCTTATAGCATCTTCTTTGGGGTTAGAGAGGGGCAGATTCTTTGCAGGTTATATACACCCTTCTGTTGTAGCTGAGCCTTGATTGTTGTTGGCATGTCAGTGGGAGCAATTTGCCCCAGACAGATCCACTGCAAGGACTGGCCACCACGTGGTGTGACCACCACGGAGGATCAGCTGTGCAGGGGCCTACCCCATGGAGCAGGACTTCAGCAGGACTCAGGTGCCCACTGAGTATGCCCCTTGAGTGTGTCACTTGTGGAAATGGTTCTGGGGAGTCACAGGAGATGCAGACCAAGGCCAGTGGCTACCTGTGTTCTGCCCAGGGCCACTCAACATGAGCTATAAAGCAATTTGCAGATAGCTGCTGCTTGCACTGGGCTTGGAGGTGCCCTGGGAGGAGAGGTCAAGCTACTAACCCAAGTTGCTGTCCCTGGGACCACTTAGCAAGATGTATGGGGCATGCTGAGGCCAGATGCTTGAGCGATTTTAGGAAAATCTGAAGCATGAGCCAAGACAGGCAGTTAGCATGGAAAAGCTACTGGAAACAGTTTGTGAGAGTCCACAAATTGGGTGGAGTGGGATTTCTGAATCACCAGGGCAGGGCAAACTAATAGGTTCATATGGTGCCTAACTGTCCACTCTCTAGGGGAAGGACTCAGAAAAGGAACAGTGGCTTCTGCCTGCACTTTTGAGAGAAGGCTGCCCCCTCGATATCATCATGATGCCAGACACTCAGTTTCTCCCTCTATGTCCCTGGTGCTTTTCGAGCTCCTGCCACAGTACTGGGGCTCAGAGTCCAAATTCATGTGCTAGCCCTTTAAGAGGAACACCTTGAGCTCTAGCAGCCCTCCTGTCTCAGCCACAATCCCTGATTTTTGTAACAAGATGCTATGGGGACTTCTCTTCCTGGTACTGGAAGCCTGGGCTGGGGGCCTGCTTTTCGGATGGGAATCCTCACTACTCAGGGGGTAGCTCTGCAGCCAAGGTATCCCTCCTGATTTTAAACCACCACAGGTGGGTGTGGGACCAGTGCACTCCTCTTCTCATACCAGTCTCAATGTGGCTGTAGGACTTCTGTTCAGCTATATTAGTCAGTTCTGAATGGTGGTTCTATAGTTTAGTTGTAGTTTTTGATGTGGTTGTGGAAGGAATTGAGCACCATGTTTACCTATGCCAACATTTTGACGAGAACTTCCTAAATTTCCTCTTTTTACAAAGGAAGAGTACCTGGAAACTTAGTAATATCAATGAACTTTATTATTTTTTTTAAATTAAGACTATATGACTCCCCTCCTTTAGTACTATGGGAAGAAATACTCTTGGAATAAAAGTGTCTAATATGTATGACCAAATAAACCTAAGTTGTCCCAGGCAGTTAAAATCTCCATTTACATTTATCACCAAGAAAGTCCATTTGTCAGCTTTGTGTTAGAAAAGTTTCCATCAAAAGGGAAGGAAAACAATCCTCTAGAACTAGATCTGTGAGAAGGGTATCATGGAAAGATCGGAAGTTGGAAGGGACAAAGAAGGTAGAGTCATATGGGAATGTTTATAGGAAAAGAGAAATGTCGTAGACCATGTGTATTATCCTCAAGTAATTTTCTCCTGGCTAAAATTTATAAGTTACAGATCTCAAAAGTAGGAGCTGCCAAAATGGCACAGCTGTGAGTGTAGTTGACCAAAGGAAATTTTTGTTTTGTTTGGTATTCATATAAAATAACTAGATGTAGTAGTGAATGTATTATTAATAGTAAACTCTACCTTACAAGGCAAGGATCCTGTCTTAATTCTTGTTTCCCCAACTCTTAAACACATGTTTAATAATAGGCAATCAATAAATATTATACCAAATAACTAATTTTTTTCATTAATTCTTCTGAACAGACTGGATTATGGACAGAACTTGGAAAAATTGAGAATAATTACTTAAAGCCACTCCATACAGGACTTAATATGTCAAAAGCACATTATGAAGCAGAAATTAAAAATAACCAAGAAAATAGCCAAGGTTGGTAATGTGCAATTTCATTTTTGCTTAGGTCTAAAAATCAAATTTTAAAACTATTTATATTCAGAATAAAGAACTTCTTTATCTTGTACTTGCCTAACAGCAAATAAGGAACTATGACAGTAGTCATTTTATTTATAAGTTATTCTTAGCAGGTCTATAAGCCAGTTAACACTGAAATTGGATTAACAAAGATTTAAGCCAATTGAAACACATTCTGGTTTAAAAATCTCAAGTCCTAATTAGGAATCTAACTATTATAGGTATTTCTGTTTGGATATCATTGTGTTCCTGCTGTGTTTGGTCCACGCCCCCAACCACCGTCAAGTAAATCTGTACAAATTATGAAAAAGAATCTTAGGTCCAGATTTTTAGTCAGCAGTTCTATAATAATTTTGTGATCTTTTCCATATAGCTATGGTAATACTTCTGTAGGCATTACTAGAAATTCTTTTTCAGTGTAATGTGTATAATTCTGCATACTGAAGAAAAAAGTTTATAAATTTTCATTCATCCTGTACATGCCAAAATGATGCTACCTACTTAAAGAAACATTAATTCACATGTTATAGAATTTTGATATTTTTATTTGCTAATAACTTGATTTAAACATACCCTGAGCTATTAAACACTAAGACATATTTACACAAATAATGGATATATTTTATTAAGGGAATGATGAAAGTCGCTTTTAAATTTATTTTTGAAATCAGAGAGTTGTTTTAATGGTTAAGCATGACACATGACTTTTTTTCCTTCTCTTTCAGAATTCCAGAATTCTAAAGACTTTTGTTCTGTAACTGTAGGTGGAGAAGAGATCCCTAATATGCCTCCTGAAATGCAGCTTAAGGTAGATCTGAAATTTCCTAAGCTATATACACCTGAAGTATTTTATTTTTTTGCTTTGTTTTATTTTGAAATGCAGGCTTAATAACACTAGTTTTCCTGGCTTTGCAGGTCCTACATTCAGCACTTTACACATTTGATTTGATTGAAAGTGTTCTGGCTCGAGTAGAAGAACTCATCGAAATAAAAACAAAGTCTACCTCTGGAGAAAATACTGGGATAAAGTGAAAGCTCCATTTCCTAAATAAAAGTTAGTAAAATACTGTGTTTTCCAATATGATTTAATACCTTTACAAAAAATTTTTCTGTAAAACACCGATATAAAAATAAATGTAGCTTTTCTTACCTGTTTCTGTAATGACACATTATGTATGAGTAGTATTTCTTTGGTTTTAAAAAGAATCTGATAAATAATACCCATATATAATAAATACTACTGTTAAAATTCAATATAAATTAATAACTTTACATTATAATTTCATAAAATACAGTTGAATTGCCTTTATTCCTTCATATAGTTTAATGAGTTTATTAAAATACTGATACATTTTTTGTTCCAGTTAGATGCTATGTTATAGTTAGAACTCCTAGTGTTAAATTGGGTATCACACTGTTTTTTCCTAAACATTGTTAAAGGAATTATTCAACAAAACTTCTGAAAATAAAATGACTTTTAATTGTATGTATTTTATTACTTTAAATTTTAAAAAGCTTTAAACTATATATTTGAACATTATGATTCAACCAGTCTAATTATTTTAATATTCTTCCAAAAGAACTTTTATAATTGATACTCTAATTTGGGTTAAATGAATCACTGAGATTTATCTTTTGAAGAGTTTTCCAAACAGGACTGTGCTCAATGATGTAAGCTTTAGTTGCTATCATTCTGTAGCAGATGCTATCTATGTATGGCTTGGAAGTGATCTGGAAAAAGATAAAAACATGCAACGTTATTTATAGAAACAAAGTCTTTTTACAGGGTCAAATAAAAAAATCCTAACTTTTGCCCTGGCCAGGTGGCTCCTTTGGTTGCAGCATCGTCCATTATACCAACAGGTTGTGGGTCTGAGTCCCAGTCAGGGCACATACCTATGTTTTCAGGTTCAAGCCCCAGTCAGCACATACACAGGAAGCAACCAGTTGATGTTTCCCCTCTCCTTCCCCCTTCCTCTCTCTAAAATCAATAAAAACATATCCTTGGGCAAGGATTTAAAAAACATCTAACTTTCAATTACAAGAATTTCAAACATGAAAGCCAAAAAGTAGAATTTTATAACTGCTTTAATGGGGACCTATTCCAAATTTGAATAAGGAAGATGTAATGGCCTAGGGAAGTCGGGGGCACAGGAAGATAAGCATGAAAAGAAAGTGGACAGCTGGTGGAGTACCTTCCATAAAATTGTATGTTTGCACTCTTGACAGCTGATGACCACAACTTGACTGATATTTCTACTGTAGAATTTGAAGTAAGATTTAAGTAACCAGTAGGGCCAACATAGTGTATATATGGCCAAATGCTCTTTTAGCTGAAATGAGTCATTCTGGTAGTGGCTACCAGAAATAAATTGAGAAGACTTGAGAAGCTGAGTTCAGTGGGAGAGTTACAGTACATGCTGAAATAGCAACTTCGCTCAGGGGAACTGAAGAATATTTGTCAGCCCTGCTCAAGAAGGTATGCATTTTGGAGTGTGTGAGTATGTGTGTATGTATGTGTCATTTTCCATAGGTGACTCACCTTAGCTATAGTGCACATAAGATTAACAGCATTTACTGTATTGTGTACTGGAAGTATCCGTAATTTACTACCCAGGAATCTGAAAAAACAATTCATAAGTTAAACAGATCATATGACTTACTAACATCTTCTATCGTAAGTGAAAAAGAGACAAACCTCTTATTGCTTGTGTTTTTGTTTTTTATTCATTCATGCCCTGCTTTATTTCACAGAGGAGTTGATATGGTTTTATAGTCAGAACTTTAATGAATAAAAATGTTCACTTTTGGTTTGGTCTTGCAGGAGAATCCCAGAAATCAGCATGAACTTTGAAACTATCACTCTGATTCACAAAACAGCCATTTGGCCTGCACTTTATTAAATATGACAGGTTAACATTATAAAGGTTATCTTTTGGGAAAACATAATTCATCTGCCTAAAAAGAATTAAGAACTGAAGTAAACACAATATAATTTAAGAAAAATAAATCCTGGTGCTCTTCCCTACCTCTGCTGAATCCTGAACATCAGTTTCCATTCCTCAAGCCCATGGAAGGCAGCAGATAGAATCAAAAAACTATTTTGGTGAATGTTAATAAACTTCTCAATATTGGCTAGAAATATTTCTTCAGCTGACATAAAGCATTCTTTAGCATCCATCAATAAAAATGAAACTCCTAGGAAAGATGAATATAATATAAAACATCACTTCACCATAAAAATCAAATTTTTTATAAGCTCACTAAAATCAATAAAAGTAGATGTACATACAGCACGGCTTTAGGTGTCCAGGCCCTAAACCTATATGGAGTAGCAATTAACAAAATTCTTACATAACAATATAATTTAGGTAGTTCTTTGAAGTGCTCTGTATAAAAGGATGATTTGTTCTAAATATTTAAGGGGAAAAAACTTTGTTGGTCAGTAACCATTTTTTTTTTCAGACTAAGGCACAACGAAGGTAAATGCCTAATTTTACGTAAAAGCCAACTTTCCATGTTACAATTTTTAAAAGCTGGAAATCAACTAAACAAAGGTAGTCTTAAGCAGGCCTTTATTTCTTGAAAAAACCTTTGTACTAGAACACAAACTATTATATAAATTAATACACTCAGTAAGCAGATACCTAGAATCTCTGAAACAGTATCAGGTCTATAAGAATTGTCCAGAAGGGAAACCTGATCTAATTAGCTCTTTAAAAGATGATAAAGTTAGTTCTTTAAAAGATATAATCTAGCCCTGGCTAGTGTAGCTCAGTGGATTGAGCACCAGCCTGCAAAGCAAAGGGTCACCAGTTCGATTCCCAGTTAGGGCACATGCCTGGGTTGCAGGCTAGGATCCCAGTGAGGGCTGTGCACGAGAGGCAACCACACACTGATGTTTCTCTCCTCTTTCTCCCTCCCTTCCCCTCACTCTGAAAAGTAAATAAACAAAATCTTGAAAAAAAAAAAAGAGATATAATCTAAGGAAATTGACCGTGATTATATGATAACTAAGGAACTTGGGCAATTTATATAACCTCTCTGAACCTAAGTCACCTCATCTGTAAAATGGGAATAATAATTCTTAAATAGGTTTGCTGAAAGGATTAAAGATTAGATAATGTACATAAAGTGGTGAAGGCACATAGTGGGTGGGTATTCACCAAAAAGATTTTACTTTTCCCTAGAGGGCTCCATTCAACCAGGCATGATGAGTTTGAGGTTGGAGTGACTACTTTCAGCCTGTAGGTCTGTTTCTAGGAGCTTTTGAAAGCGCCTGTCTTCCAAAACCTCTGCTAGCATCAGCCCCTCTAATAAATCCTTCATCTCCACCTCTTACCACTTGTATAGTTTCCCAGGCACAAGTGGAACTGCCCCCTTCTCATATCCTAATCTAATTCCTTCCCATACTTTGCCCATGACGTATAGTTAGTTGTATGATATAATTTAAGGAACATTTGTATGTCCCTATTCAGTTCTTTTGGTTAGTATTTGTTTACATTATATTCAGCAAGCTCTTGTACAAAATCATAAAAAACATTCTCCCACATTGGTTTGTGTATGGATTTTGACCAATACTGTGTTGTCAGCTTTTTTAACATAGGTAATACTTTAATACAAGTGTTAATTATCAGGGAGGTGGCTTTGTTCTATTTTCATATTAGTTCCCAAGCAATAACCAAGTTTTACATATGTAACTTTCTCCAAAAAGACAGTACCTTAAGCTTATTACTTGGTTAATAAACCACCAAATTATTAGAACTTATACCCACATATTTTATAATAAACTTAAATCAAGGCAGTTAGCAAATATACTGTACCAGTACAAGAAAATATAATTGATCCACTTTCCACTGCATTTGAATACCGAACTTTGTGACTTCGATTTTCTAGGGCAGTTGCAACTTCACAACTCTTAAAAAAATTTCAGAAATACAAACTTAAGACATGCTTAGAATGTTTTTTATTAAAACTAATATATTAAAATAAGTTTAAGAGCTTATTTTATAACTATATCTCTTAAAGATTTGATCATCAAGAGATACTAAATGTTCTCTCTATGGAAGAAAAAAAATATTTAGTTCTGCCCAGACACATTCATTGCAGTTTTGGAAATGAGCTGTGTACTATAGTTATGTTACTTAGGGACAGAAATCAAGGACATAATGAAGAATTAAATTATAAAAACTAGAGCAAATACAAACTTAAACAACAACAACTTAGAGATGGATTCTGACACACATTAATGTATAAACAGGAACGTGGGTGATGGTGTATTTTTCAGATGGTCGACAGAACCGTGAAGTGCCAGACATAGAACGCCACAAAGAGACAACCGATTCTCAAATTCATGTTTACTTTACAGTTACTTTTAGCATACTTGTAAAATGTCTTAAGCCTTAGACAGCAACCAAACTTTTAAGTACTAACCATTTCAAAACTCATTTCTGATTCTACCGAGTAATTAGATCATAATACCCAAGATACTAAAATATAAGGGGTTAATAGTGTTTCCTGATTGGTCAAAACTCAAGCTTGATCTTCTCCAAGTACATAAAAAAAATCCCTTAAGTATATTTTTTCCTCAGATCATGTATATTTTAAGCACACCAGCTGGAATTAGGTATACAATATATGTATGCTTCCTTTCTTTCCTAAAAGGAGTACTTTGTGACATTCAAACAGATCCTGACCTAGAGTTCAACTATGACACTTCCATGAGTTTCTTCTGCTGTTTTAAAATTATACATCGCTTCCAGCGATGGCAGACAAAGTAATTTAGGCCAACCCTCCTGCTGAAGGCAACTGAAAAGGTGGACCATTTTTAAAATCTGCTTGAATGCATTAGAGAGCTAGCAGGATAAAAATTATAGGACCAAGATCTATGCAGAAATTTAAAGATATGAGACCGCCATTTAGGCCATTTTTTCCCTGAGGGCATCTATCTACCAATTCAGGAAAAGACAGGTGAGAGGCTGAACACAGCCTCTAACAAAAGTAGAACAGCTCTCACAAGGGACTACAGCCTAGCTTCATATCATTTCAATCCCTGAAATTGTATTAAGTTGATACTGTATTACTAGTGCTCCCAAGCACCTTGCAGAAGCACACTCTAGAGTAAGCTTTCTCCATCAGGTCTTCTCATTTGAACTACAGAACACAATGATTTGGGTGACTTATTTTCTCAATTCTTTTATACTAGTACCATTCTAGATGCACTGGAAATAAGTTCATTTTTACAAACAATAGGCACCTTAGGGCTTGGGTTGCTAGACTAACAAAAGCACAGATATCCAGTTAAATTTGAATTTCAGATAACATAATTTTTAGCATAAGTATGTCCCATGCAGTATTTGGGAGGTACTTACACTAAACTCATTGTTTATCTGAAACTCAAATTTAACTGAATGCCCTATATTTTGCCTGGCGACCTTAGGGCATTAGAGGTTTACTTCTGTTGCAGGATCAAGACTTCTCTAAAGGAATAGAACACTATTTTAGGCCTCAGATTATTTCTAGAAACAATTTTGCAAATATAAATTCCAACACAATAAAAAGGAATCAGACATACCAAGAGACAAGATTACATGAAAGAGAACCATCAGGAACGTCAGGAAGTATAAACAGACACAGGGAATACATATAGTGAAGTTATTAGATATATACCTTAAAATAGCTGTTTACTGTGTTCACAAGATAAAAGATGAGGCTGAGAATTTTGACAAAGAACCAGAAACTATATATAAAGGTGTGTTGTGACAGATGTGAAAGGGTCAGGAAAGCTTCATAAAATTTGAGTCAGATCTTTAAAGTGGAAAGCAGTGCCCTGACTGGGGTGGCTCAGTGGGTTGGGTGGTGTTGGGCATGCAAGAGGCAACCAATCAATGTTTCTGTCATACATCAATGTTTTTTTTTCCCTCTCTCCCTCCCTTCCCCTCTCTAAAAATAAATTAAAATTTTAAAATGTTTTTTAAAAAGTGGAAAGCATTTTATTAAGCAGACAAATAAAGGAAGAAGGCAAATATGAGAACAGCCTGGACAGAAAGAGTAACATAGGCAAAGGCATTCAGAGTTGAAAGTATGATTCTTATATGGTACGTATGTGAAGTGTATATGTGAGGTGTTCATGAGGTGTATATTTAATTTGGGGACAGTGTTAGAGTAACTGCCTGCAGACTCTGAGGACTCATGTATGTCATACTAATGAATTTCAATACTATCCTATTGGGAGGGCCAACTAAAAGAACATAAAAAAAGAAAATAATGAAGATAAAATTAGCCCTGGCTGGTGTAGCTCAGTGGATTGAGCGTGGGCCTGCAGACCAAAGGGTGGCTAGTTGAATTCCCAGTCCAGGGCACATGCCTGGGTTGTGGGCCAGGTACCCAGTAGGGGACACATGAGAGGCAACCACACACTGATGTTTCTGTCCCTCTCTCCTTCCTGTCCCCTCTCTCTAAAAATAAATACATAAAATCTTTTTTTTTAAAAAAGATAAAATTAGAACTTAAGAGAAAATATGTAAACTGAAGATTAAATTTTTAAGAATAACCAGGAGCTAAGACTAGATTTACCAAAATACAGTGGTAGGCCAAAAAGTAGGTTTATAGTTGTTTGGAAAAATGCATGCAGGTTATGATTATTACAATAGCTTTATTAACTGAAAAGAATGTCACGATGGCACAGTAAACCTACTTTTGCCCACCCCTGTATGTCTCATGGAATATTAGCCCCATAATATATTGAAAGATGTTCCCTATTCAAATAAGATTGGAAACACTGAGTACTATTTTGTCTCCTTTGGGGAAAAATTAAAGGCTCTGAAGGGTAGTATAGTAAAAAACTTGTAAAACATTTTATACCATCATTCCAAATAAAATTTATTGCAATACTTATTTCTAAAATGTAACACCTATTAATATTGTTTAGACTGTGTTCTCCCTAGCAAATCTATTCAAAGAAAGGAAATAAAAAGGGTGCTTAGTAACTGATGCAGAGTTTATTGGAAAATTAAAAGAATGCCAGTAAGAAATTTGTATCACAGAAATGGCAGTTTCAACTTAATAAATTTAATCACCTCTATGAAATGGGTAAATTTTTGAAAAATATAATTTATGAAAATAGACTCACAACATAGTACAAAACCTAATAGAGCAACCCCCCTAAAAAGCACTATTTTCTACATTTCTTAAAATATTACCAGCACAGAAAATTTAGAGGAAAACTCTTAATACTTTAAAGAAGAAATAATTTTCATACTACATTAACTGCCTAGATATAAAAAAAAGGTATTTAAAAAAGAAAAACTCCCCACCACTTACAAAAATAGCATAAAAAGAGAAAACCACAGCCAAATCTTTAATAAATGACTCAAAAATAAAATCTTAGCAAACCAAATTCTAAGAGAATATAAAAGAAAAGTCAACAATGACCAACGAGTTGAATGAAAAATGCAAAGATTAGTCACTTGGGTTCTTCTCAACAGATAAAACACAATACATTTGAAAAACTGTACACTTATTTCTGACTAAGAGGAAAAACACCATAAATTAGGTTTAGATGAATATTAACATAATATTTTATAGCAACAGGTAACATCATAAATAATAAAAAATTGAAAGTATTCCCATTAAAATGAGAAACACTGTTTTGTATGCTCTGTACACAGCAAAAGCTAATGAAATGAAAATAAGAGATACAGTTGTCAGAAATTCTCATGAATTATAAATTATAATTACCTACCTTGAAAATTGAATAGAATCAACTGATAATATACTATGAGAATTTAGTGAAGTAACAAAATATAAAGTAACTTACCACAAATTGAAAAGTTTCCTTATATGCATAGATTGAAAACATGGGGAAAACAGTATTTCATAATAGCAACAAAACATCAACTATCTAAGTACTTAAAAAAATATATGAACAGGACTTCCGGCCAAGATGGAGACGTAGGTAAATATACTTTGCCTCCTTGCACAACCAAAAGAGGGACAACAAAAAATTTAAAAACAAAAAATAAGCAGAACTGCCAAAAAATCAAACTGTATGGAAGTCTGAAAACCAAGCAGTTAAAGAAGAAATATTCATCCAGGTCGGTAGGAGGGGCGGAGATGAGCAGCCTAGATGGAGAGGATTCCCCACAAGGTGGGAGCTAGAGAACCCAGGTGGGTGAGCCACTGGCTGGCGGAAGTGGCGGTTCCACATTTGTGTGCAGATAAACCAGGAGGAACAACTAGGAAGCAAGACAGACCACACAACCCAGGGTTCCAGTGCAGGGAAAGAAAGCCTCAAAACCTCTGACTGAAAAAACCTGTGGGGTTTGAGGCAGCAGGAGAAACTCCCAGCCTCATAGGAGGGTTCATTGGAGAGACCCACAGGGTCCTAGAACGTACACAAACTGCACCCCTTCACACATAATCAGTAGCAGAAAGGCCCAATTTGCCTGTGGGTAGCAGAGGAAGTGACTGAAAGATGGAGGAGAGCGGAGCAAGTGGCATTGTTCCCTCTTGAACCCCTTCCCCCACTGATAGTGCCACAATGCAGGGGTTGGTCACCTAAGGCTCCACCCCTTACTAGGTAACAGGCCCACAGAAACAAATAAACAAACAAATATATGAACAGATCAAATGAAAGGCCAGATCAAAGCTCCAGAAAAAATACAACTAAGTGACAAAGAGATAGCCAATCCATCAGATGCACAGTTCAAAACACTGGTAATCGGGATGCTCACAGAATTGGTTGAATTTGGTCACAAATGAGATGAAAAAATGAAGGCTACGCTGAGTGAAATAAAGGAAAATGTACAGGCAACCAACAGGGAAGGGAAGGAAACTGGGACTCAAATCAATGATTTGGACCAGAGGAAGAAATAAACATTTGACCAGAACAGAATGAAGAAACAAGAATTCAAAAAACTGAGGTGAGGTTTAGGAACCTTTGGGACAACTTTAAATGTTCCAACATCTAAATCATAGGGGTGCCAGAAGGAGAAGTAGAAGAGCAATAAATTGAAAACTTACTTGAAAACATAATGAAAGAGAACTTCCCCAATCTAACAAAAGCTGTAGACTTCCAGGAAGTCCAGGAAGCTGAGTCCCAAAGAAGTTGGACCCAAGGAAGCACACACCAAGGCACATCATAATTATATTACCCAAGATTAACGACAAGGAGAGAATCTTAAAAGCAACTAGAGAAAAGGACGCAGTTACCTACAAGGGAGTTCCCATCAGACTGTCAGCTGATTTCTCAAAAGCAACCTTGCAGGTAAGAAGGGGCTGGAAAGAAGTATTTGTAGTCATGAAAGGCAAGGACCTACATCCAAGATTACTCTATCCCGCAAAGCTATCACTTAGACTGCAAGGGCAGATGAAGGGCGTCCCAGATAAGGTCAAATTAAAGGAGTTCATCATCACCAAGCCTTTATTATATGAAATGTTAAAGGGACTTATCTAAGAAAAAGAATAAGATAGGACTTCCGGCCAAGATGGAGGCATAGGTAGACGCACTGTGCCTCCTCGCACAACCAAGATAGGGACAACAATGATATAGAAACAAAATAACAACCAGAACTGACAGAAAATTGAAGTGTATGGAAGTCGGACAACCAAGGATTTAAAAATAGACACTTTCATCCAGACCGGTAG
>CM052542.1:64036348-64114339 GCA_028533065.1 Trachops cirrhosus | reverse complement strand
GTGGGTGGGCCTGTGCACCCCGTGGGACCTTCCTTTTCAGTCAGTGACCGAAAGCTCTATTTCCTGGTGCTGGGACCCTGAGTTGTGCGCAGTGCCTTGCTTCACAATGGCCGCCTCGCTGGGTCTGCCGGTCACCACCCCCTGGCCAGGGCCCACCAGCCACTGCTGCTTGTGCACCCAGGGTCTGCCTGCTGCGGACTTGCCCGCCGCCCTGGGTGCTCAGCTCTCCGCTCCGCGTCCCTCGCCCGGCCCGGCTCCGCCCCTTCTACCGGTCTGGATGAAAGTGTCTATTTTTAAATCCTTGGTTGTCCGACTTCCATACACTTCAATTTTCTGTCCGTTCTGGTTGTTATCTTGTTTCTATATCGTTGTTGTCCCTATCTTGGTTGTGCGAGGAGGCACAGTGCGTCCACCTATGCCTCCATCTTGGCCGGAAGTCCATGATTTTCTTGTTGCAGTTCCTGAAGTCCAATTCCCACTGGGTGATGGGACAATGCCACTTAGCAGCACAAACAGTGGTTGTGTATTACAGGAAAAGAACCCTGAGCAAAGGAAACCCCAACCTTTTATAATGGCCTGCAAGAAAAGCTTATCTCTGCTCTGGAGAGAAATTCTATCTCTAATTTACACAAAGTTTTCACTACACAAACATCCTTCAACAGACAGTTCTCGGGTGGGGCTAGGATGTCTGCACTTCTAACAAGTACATTGGTGATATTACTGATGCTGGTCTGGGGACCGTATTTAAAAAAATCACTGCACTGTGAGAAGGAAGAACTTTTAAGGCAACAATAATGACAACTTTGGCAACCAGATAATAAGAGAAAATAGTGTAATAAGAGAATTTCAAAAAGTTTGGTACACTAAAGGTTAAGGTATACATGTCTGAGATGAGTGGGGGCACAGGTAAAAATTACTGCAAAATTAGTAGCATAAAATAGAATTTCACTGTGGTCTGAACTAGGCACTTTCCTGATCTTTACTGAGACTGAACAATCTTAAGCCATGTTTCTACTTCTGCTGTGAAATGCATCTTTTTTGTACTTTTCTACCAGATTTTCTTTTGGCATTCATTTGTAGGATTTCTTTATATATTCTAGGTACTAATCTGTAGCAGCTATGAGTTTTTTCCTCCCAATTTGGACTTGTCTTTCTGTCATCTTTATGGTGAGAGTTAATATATACAACTTAAAATTTTCAATATTGTCAAATTTATCAATCTTTAATTTATTACTGCTCTTTGTTTCCTATTCAAGAAATCCTTCCCTACTCCAAAGTCACAGATATTCTCAGTCTCTTCCACTATCTTCTAATGTTTTAGTTTGGCCTTTTCAATTTAAGTCTTTAATCCCTCCAAATCTTTGTATAAAGTCTGTAGTAGAAAATAAATTTCATTTTTTAAAATATGGCTGTCTTGTTGCCCCAACAAGATTTATTCAGTACTCCTTCCTCCCACTGGTCATTTGCAATGCCACGTTAGTCCTATATTATTTCCATATATGCGTAGGTCTGTTTCTCGGTTCTCTATTCCATTCCATTGGTTAGTTTAATTATTGCTATTAAATAATTACATTAAGCGTGAATGGATAAAATGTTCCAGTCCAAGAAAAATCCAACCATATGCTGCCTTTATATTCAAGGATGTATAAGTATATTGAAAGTAGTAAAACAAAAAACATACACCATGCAAAAAGTAATCCTAAGAGAGACAGAGTGGCTATAGTTAATAAAAAGCAAAATAAACTCTAAGAAATATCACTACAAAGATACATGTTTCACAATGATAAAAGGGCCAGGAATATATATATCAGGAATATATAACAATTATAAATGTATATTCATTTAACAGCAACCCAAAATATGAGGGGAACTAAAAAAGAACAGAACATATTTATTAAAAATTATGTATTTATTCTTATGCATTTAAACTTCAGTCACTTTCAGAGTACTCTCCATTTAATGCACTACACTTATCAACACATTTTTTCCACTGCTCAAAGACAGTTTTTGAACTCAATTTTGATGCCTTTTAGTGCTTCTGCCATTTTTTGTTTCACCTCTTCCACACTGGCAAAATGTTTCCCTTTGAGGACTTTTTTCATCCAGGGAAAACAAAAAAGAAAAGTCACTCAGGGCAAGATCAGGTGGCTAGGGAGGATGGGGCATGGGAGTCATGTCATTTTTTGGTCAAAAACTGCTGAACACCCAAAGTGGTGTGGGCAGATGTGCTTGTAAATCACCCATCTTGAAATTTACAAATGTGTTGAAAAAGTCTTCAAAAAAATTCACTGAAGCTGAACACATCCTCTCACAATAATGCCAGCTGGTACACTGATACAAATGGGTTCCTACAACACTCACCTAGCAGGGGAAGCCTGTACTACAAAGGGCCCGCCCTCTAAAGATAATTCCATTTTGGGAGGGTGTCCCCCCTTATAAATGTATCAAAACATTAGCACAGGTGTTCAACATTGGAACTATTTTAAAAATTTCCTGTGGTGAGGTTCTAAAATCTGCAATTCTAGCTACTCTCTTACCAGATGTTTCCTCTTGCTGCTACAGAAATCAAAATTAATTCCTGGAAGCTGAAATCAGGCAAAGAAGGCATAACTAATTTTTCTTATAAAAGTGAAAAACAACTTTTTAAAAAAATTATATTTTATTGATTATGCTATTACAGTTTTCCCAAATTTTCACCTTTATCCCCCCTCCACCCTGTCTCCCAACTCTCCAGCATTCCCCTCAACTTAGTTCATGTCCATGGGTTGTACATATAACTCCTTTGAGTTCTCTGTTTCCTATACCATTTTTGCCCTCTCTCCATTTAATGCCTACCAATTATGCTTCTTCTTCCCTGTACCTTCCCCCCATTCCTCCCTTCCCCCTCCCCACTGAAAACCCTCCATGTGATATACATTTCTCTGACTCTGTTCTGTTCCAGTTGTTTGCTTAGTTTTTGTTTTCTTTTTTTAGGTTTATGTGTTGATAGTTATGAGTTTGTTGTCATTTTACTGTTCATATTTTTTATTTCCCTCTTCTTAGATAAGTCCCTTTAACATGTCATATAATAATGGTTTAGTGATGATGAACTCCTTTAACTTGACCTTATCTGGGAAGGAAGCGCTTTATTTGCCCTTCCATTCTAAATCACAGCTTGGCTGGAGAGAGTAATCTTGGGTGTAGGTCCTTGCCTTTCATGACTATAAATACTTCTTTCCAGCCCCTTCATGCCTGCAAGGTTGCTTTTGAGAAATCAGCTGATAGTCTTATGGGAACTCCTTTGCAGGTAACTCTTTCCTTCCCTCTTGCTGCTTTTAAGATTGGCTCTTTGTTTTTAATCTTGGGTAACTTAACGATGATGTGCCTTGGAGTGTTCCTCTTTGGGTCCAACCTCTTTGGGACTCTCTGAGCTTCTTGGACTTCTTGGAAGTCTATTTCCTTCACCAGATTGGGGAAGTTCTCCTTCATTATTTGTTCAAATGAGTTTTCAATTTCTTGCTGTTCTTCTCCTTCTGGCACCTCTAATAATTCAGATATTGGAATGTTTCAGGTTGTCCCAGAGGTTCCTCAGCCTCTCTTCTTTTTTTTGGATTCGTATTTCTTCATTTTGACCCGGTGGACGTTCATTTCTTCCTTTTGTTCCAAATTGTTGCTTTCAACTGCCATAGTCCACAACCACCTCCGAGTTTCAGTTTCTCCTTAAGTCAGCCTCTCCCTTGCAGCCTGCCACCACGCCACAGCCAGCCCCACCCCCACAGTCTGACGCCTTACCAGTTTCTCTCAATTTGCTGCCTTACTGGTCTGGTTGTTCTTTTTGACTATTCCTTTAATTCTGTGGTTGTCAGAGTTCCATGCAGTTTGATTTTATGGCACTTCTGGTTGTTTATTGATTTTAGATTGGCTGTTTTTCTCCTTTTGGTTGTGCAAAGAAGTGAAGAGTTTCTACCTACACCTCCATCTTGGCTGCAACTTGAAAAATAACCTTTCTGAAACAACTAGATTATCACTAAAAAAGGCCCCAGAAGTTACCATATCCCAATTATTTCCCAAAAGAAAAACATATTTTTAGGTAAAATAACCTGCTCTGGTTATAAGGCTAGGGAAAATACCCAACAACTTTGCTGTTACAGTATCTTCTTTCAATGGTAAGATCTTTTACCATAGTATTAAATGGAAGTGTCCTAACTATCAAAACAGGGAACTCCACCATTTCTGTAAGCAGAAGGTATTTTCCACTTTCTTTTTTTTTTAATTTTTTATTTTAGATTATTCAGTACAGTTTCTATCTTTTATTCCCATTCCAGCCCACCCACCCATCCCTCCCCATATTTTCCACTTTCTTAAAGCATGTAAATCACGAAGATGAGGATATGATGATAAGTTCCTAGTCCATGGAGGAAAGGAGAGGTGGCACTAAGGAATCTTCAAATAAGCATGCCTTTCAAGATTGGGAATTCAGACACACTCAGAAAAGCACAATGTTTATCTGGCTGGGAGGTTTACCCAGTATGGCTTTGAAAGCTACAGATACTAACATTTCTCAAACATTAAACCAAAACCTAACATAGGCAGGATCAAGACTATTTAGATTTTTAAAAGGCTAAAAAATGAACTTCTTAAGATTATTTTTTATAAGACTTGTCATCTTCAGAGCAGTATAACATGATGGTTAAGAGCACAAATTCTGGACTTGGAGTACCTAGATTAAAATCCTAGTTCTGTCACTTACTAGGGGTGTTCACCTGGGCAAGTCACTTAACCTCTCTAAACTTCAGCTGTCTCGGTCCTTCTTTCACAACACTCTGTGAGAATTAAATCAGACAGTAAAATAGCAAGACAGCACATGGTTAAAAACGTAGCTTGGGAGCCAAGCTCCCTGATTTGAATGCTTGCCTCTGCTCCCTACTAGTTGTCAAAGACTTGACCTTGGGCAAATGACTTAACTTCTATGCCTCAGGTTAAGGAGAATAGGTTAACTTCTATGCACTTGTTAAAGGAGAACAGTAGTATTTTCTGCCCCACAGGGCTATTAAAATTAATGTATTATTATACATAAAGCACTTAAAAACAGTGGAGCACATAGTAAGTGAAGCAGCAGCCTCTTGAAATGTACTTGTGTCCCTAGACGGTAGCTCAGTTGGTTGGAGCATCAGCCCAATACATCAAGGTTGTGGCTTCCATCTCTGGTCAGGGCACATACAGGAATCAACCAGTGAGTGCATGAACAAGTGGAACGACAAATCGATGTTTCTCTCTCTAAAGTCAACTTTAAAAGACGTGTTTTGCGAATACTGTCAATAAATGTTAACTATCACTATTAAACAAAAGTACTATGCACACAAGACTGTTAATTCTAAATGTAGTTACATATCTTTTAAAGAGAATCCATGGGTGTTCAAAGTAGAAAAAGGAGAGCTGCCCTGCCCTGGCCAGTGCGGCTCAGTTGGTTGGAGCATTGTCCCATAAACTGAGGGTCCTGAGTTTGATTCCCAGCCAGGGCACATGCCTAGGCTGTGGGTTTGTTCCCAAATTGGGATGTTTAGCTCTCACATCAACATTTCTTACTCTCTCTCTAAAATCAATAAGCATGTGCTCAGATGCAGATAAAAAAAATAAAAGGAGAGCTGTCCCTTGTCCCTTTTACAAGTAACATAATTTCACATCTGTTACTTGCACTTCTCTTAGAATGTTCAAATCCTATGGTTATTTTGTAGTTTAGATTATACCTCAACATTTCCATGAAACTTTCACTAATAATATTTCAATTTTTAATCTTTTGCCATACTAGCCTCACAGTAGATATTTAATAACCATTTTGTTAATTAATTGGGTAACTGAGGCACCCACATCCAGTTTCTAGGGAGGCAAGAGAGACAGGAAGCAGAAATGAATGAAACTTGGTAATAAAATTAAAGGCTGCTCAAAATGGAGACATAACTATCACAAAAGATCAGTTAGAAGTGAAATGAGTATGTGTGTATAAATGTATTTAAATATATTTTATAATATGAGGAATACTCAAAGAAATAAAATACAACTTCAGTTTTGGGTAGAGTTTGAACAAAAAATGTGAAAAATAAAATATTTATATAATTTAACACTTTAGCAAATTCAGGATGAGAGAGCAAGTTGCCAAAGATCATATACACCTATAGAGTGAAAATGAATGAGTTCACGTTGGGCAGTATGGACAAGTCCTCCAGTTCATGAACGATGTATTTCCATTTATTTGTCTTCTATTTCTTTCATCAGTGTTTTATAATTTTCAGTATACAAGTCTTTCACCTACTTTTCTTCCTAAGTATTTTATTTTTTTGGTGCTATTGTAAATGGGATAGTCTCATTTCCTTTTTATATAATTCACTGTTAGTATATAGAAATGCAACTAATTTTTGTATGTTGTTTGTATCCTGCAACTTTACTTGTTAGTTCTAACAGTTTTTTGTTTGTTTTATGGATTCTTTAGGATTTTCTATATATGAGATTGAAAGAGCACAGGGACTTGGAACCAGGGCTGAAGGAATGCCAGATGGCCAAAAAGAACACCAGATAAGCTAAATGCAAAAAAAAAAAAGTCACCACCTAAGATCCTTCTTGCCCAAGAAAGCAGAGTAGCCTTCCTTATTTTCCTTCTGACCCCTTACTTCTTTGCAGATGTTAAAACCACAGTTCCACATATACAACTGATCAAGGTTTGATGGCTATATGACCTTCTTGGGGTGCTGGTAGGGAACAGTTTTCCATCTTGGTCCTCACAGGGCAGATGGGAAGACAGTTGCTAAGCAACCCAACAGGAAGAAGTAGCTCCACTCTGACACAGAAAATTCCACAAGCCTGCCTTTTTCTTTTCTTTTAAAGATTTTATTTTTGAGAGAAGGGAAGGGAATGAAAGAGAGGGGGAGAGAAACATCAATATCTGGTTGCCTCTCATGTGCCCCCTACTGGGGACTTGACCCAAAACCCAGGCATGCGCCCTGACTGGGAATCTAACCAGTGACCCTTTGGTTCTCACGCCAGCACTCAATCCACTGAACCACAACAGCCAGGGCAAGCCTGCCTTTTCAAAAAGCCCGCCGTTTCACACAAGGCTGCTGTGTCTCCAGCTTATAAAAGCAGCCAAACAGAGACAGCCTGGTGTCAGTTTGGAGGATCTTCCTCTGCGCTGCCTCCCCAGTGCTCAACATAAGTTTTAATAAAATTTGTCCAGAATTTTCTCTGGCAGTTCCTGTTAATGTCTATCTTGGGGAACCCAAGGACCCCAAATGCCAGTAAGAAGTTCATGTTGTCTACCAACTGGGACAATTTTACTTTTTCCTTAACAATTTGGATGCCTTAAAAAATTTTTTTTCTTGCCTAACTGATCTGGCTAGGAGGTATTCCAATACTCTGTTGAAAAGAAGTGGCAAGAGTGGGCATATTTGCCTTGTTCCTGATCATCAGTTTTTCCCCTTTGAGTGTGTTATTAGCTTTGGGCTTGTCTTATTGACACAGAGATCCAATCAGATCACTGGGGAGGAGTAGGAAGGGGCCATAGGAGGAGGCAAATGGTAAACAGTCTAGGACAGGGTAGGCCGAGAAGCTGAATGCCTCCAGAGTGCAAGGAATTATGGGCTAGATTTGAAGAGAAGGGCTCTTGGGCTCTCTTTCTCAAGGATGCCTGGATGATCATGCTTCAGCTGCCTGCATTTCCCAATGGAAATGGGCACAACCGAGGACTGAGCTGGCCTGGCAGAGGGTGGCAGGTTTACTCTTTGAGTGTTCTCGTGGGAATAGGTAGGCTCTGAGGCAGAAGCCTGCCATTCTTCCAAAATTATGTAGCTTTTTTATTTTATGTTGTTTATCTAACCCTATAGAAATAAGATAATTAAAACTAACAGGGGGAATGACAGAACTCATGTGTTAAAGAGTTTAGCCTTAACTGATAGGCTTAAGTGACTAATTCATGTGGAAAGCTGTTATTCCATAATTTGCTTCGAATTTTGACTAGAGGGTGGCAGCAGGACCCCAACTGCTGTTCAGTAACAATATATCGCCTTTATTGTATAGTCATGTGCCACAAAACAATGTTTCGGTCAACAACAGACTGCATATATGACAGTGGTCCCATAAGATTATAATGAAGCTAAAAAATTCTTATCACCTAGTAACCATCCTTTGGTTTTTCAACCATAGCACAAAGGTTGCAAAAATCAACAAGACTGTGGTTGAGATGGCAAACAACTTCAACCTAGGTGTGGATGAGGATGACACTGAGGAGCTCCTAGAGGTGGTTCCCGAAGGACTCATGAGAGAAGTTGTCCAAACAGGAACAGAAGCACGTCGCTAAAAAAGATGCAAGAAGAAAGGAAACTGCAGAAGAAAAAGAAGAATCTCCAGAAAATTCACAGTGAAATGTTTAGCAGAACTTTACAGACCTCAACAAGCCCCCTAAAAAGTTTAAAAGCAGGGACCCCAACACCAAAAGGTTTTGAATAATAGAGAAGACTGTTTATGGTGCAGTACTGCTTATTAGCAAATCTGTGATGAAAAGAGAGAAGCTAAGAAACCACTATGGATGTGTTTCTGAAAAGAGTGACATTTCCTCAAGAAGAACCTCAGGCAGGTCTTTTAGGAGGTGTTCCAGAAGAAGGCACTGTTATCATAGGAGATAATAGCTCCATGCACATTATTGCCCTTGAAGATCTTGCAGTGGAACAAGATATGGACATGGAATACGGTGACACTGGTAATCCTGACTCTGTGCAGGCTGACGCTAATGTCTGTTTGTGATACTGAGATTTCCAGGTTAAAAAAGAGTCAAAGTTTTAAAAAATTAAAAAGTTTTTATGGTAAAGTAAAAAGTTACAACATGCTAAAGTAACTAAAGAAAAAAATTTTAAAAATAAATTTAGGGTAACCTAAGCATACAGTAGTGTGCAATGAGGTCGTAGGCCCACACGTTCACTCACCACTCAATCACTGACTCACCAGAGCAACTTTTAGTCCCACAAGCTCTATTCATGGTAAGTACCCTATATAGGTGGTACCATTTTAAATCTTTTATTCTGTCTTTTTATTGTATCTTTTCTATGTTTAGTCTTCCACTCAGTATTCCTCTCTATTAACACAACCAACTGTATGTGCATCCATCTAGGTCCACTTGTGTTATTCCCACACATCTAACCTCCAGAGGGAGGGCGGGGGCAGGAGCCAACAGGAACCTGAAACTTTAGCTAATGCTTTTGCCTGAATTTTCAAAAATGTTCTGTTTCTAATCCAGTATATTCTGCTAATATCAATAAAACATTAACAGGCTAGTTTGCCAACTTGCAAGTTGGATAAAATCTCAGACTTTTCATAGTTCCTGACAGATATTATCTACTCAATTGAAGATACACACAAACTATAACCAAGCAATTTCACTCCTGAATTGATACTCAGAAGAAATGCATGCAATGTGTACTAGGAGACTTGTACAAGAATGTCTATGACAACATTTTTTTTACTTTATTCTTCATACTTTTGTTTAAATTTTCTTTTTAATCCTACCTTTCAAGGCTATAATGATCCATGTGGTCATGAAATAGAGCTGGCAACATCAGTATGAACTCGTTAGCCTGATACAGATACAGATAAATTCATATACAACTACTTACAGATATGTGTGTAAACAGGGATTACTATGCACTAGTATACATGCATTTATTTCTTTGCTTTGTTAGTTGAGAGGAGCCTAAAAGAAATGATACTCTAGCTGGACTTCGGGTTCTAATACCTTTACCCAATAGAAGTAATGATGGCTCCTTGGAGAAATAGTTGATTCTAGAATGGGGACAGGAAATATTCAAGATGAGCCTAGAGCATTTTGTAGTGCCAGAAAGTGAGGAAGTGATTAAAAACAAAAAACAGAAAAAAACCTGCACTGAGAGTGGAATGTCAACAGAGTAGAGGAGCCCTGGCCAGCGTGGCTCAGTTGCTTAGAGCGCCATGCCCTTAACCAAGGGTTGCAGATTCAGTCCCTGGAAAGGGTGAGAGTGTGGGAGGCAACTGATTCATGTATCTCTCTCATATAAATGTTTCTTTCCCCCTCTCTCTCCCTCCCGTCCTCTCTCCCTGAAAGCAATGAAAAAAATGTCCTCAGATGAGGATTAAAAAAAAAAAGTGGAGGAATCAACTGAAAGAGATCCCAATGGCCAAAGCTGGAACAATCCGAGCAACAAAATAAAATACTGTTACCTTATAACTCAAAGTATAAAATAAATATCTTAAGTCCATAATGATAAAAAGGATTAAATTAATAAATGGGAGCAAGAGATAAATCTGACATATTCAACGAAACACTGGAGAAGCCAGACAAACTGGCTCAGCCAGGTGGTCAAAGTTGACATCCCCATTCATAAATATGTTTATAGTATGTACCTTTGATATGATATATTCTTCCTTTCAATAACCCATAACCCCTGTCTTGAGAAAAACACCAAACAAATTCCAATAGTGGGGCATTCTACAAAATATCTAACCAGCACTCCTCAAAACTGTCAAAGTCATTAAAAACAAATAAGGTCTGAGAAACTGCCATAGCCAAGAGGAACCTAGGAAAACATTGTAACTACTGATGTACTAGGTGGAATTCTGGAACAGAAAAAAAAGGACCTTAGGCAAAAAAAACAAAAACATTAAACTAAGGAAATCTGAATAAACTATGGACTTTAGATAATAATAATGTAGTAATACTAGTTTATTCATTGTAACAAAGGTACCATACTAATGTAAGATGTTATTTAATATGGAAACTAGTTATAGAGTACATGAGAATACACTGTACAATTGCCTCATTTTTTTCTATAAACCTAAACTGTTCTAAAAAATAAAGTATATTAAAAAGAAATCCCACCTCTCCTTCAAGACCCATTAGAAATCCTGCCTCCTGCAAGGAACTATCCCTGGTCCCCTCAAACTAAATGAGACCTGGCCTTCTCAGAATCCACCTTACAATACCTCTGTTGAGCACTTCTCATAATTCAGCGAACAAAATTATTTTAAAAATACTTCATTTCCCCTAATTCATAAGCTTCTAATGTCAACCAAATTTATAGTCTCCATGTTACTCAATACAAAATTAGGTCGAAGCAATATTTAGAAACAAAACTCATCCAAATGAAAGTCACTTTCAGTGATAGTGAGTATCTCCTAAGGCGGTTTCATGCTCCTTTGGAACAACTCTGATAATTAGAAAGTTCTTCCTGCTGGGTTGAAATCAGCTGCTCTATAATTTCCTCATTTATTGCATGAATGAATGAATAACAACTTAACTAGCTCTATGAGAGGAAGGACACTGTTTTACCTAATACTATATACCTCCAACACCTGGCACACGGTCACCATTCAAAAATATTTGTTTAATATTCTGCGGGCTGGGGGAAGGGCTATGACTTATTCCCCCCAATAAAATTTAATATACTGTCTAGCTGATGACAATCCACCTGAAAATATACTCCCATAATATATATTGATTTAAATCTTTACACTTGTAGGTTTCATAAATAATCTTAACTAATTTAACTAAACTAAGAGAGGTTAAGTGATTCTGGGCATTTATAATCAAGAAAGGAACTGGGATCAGTAGATCCCCAAGACTGTACTGTTAAAGACTATATGTGAATCAGAAAAACAGGTTTGAGGCAGCACAGCTCCCTCCGTCGTTCTAGGGAACCGCTCCCGGGCGCTCGCACTCCCCGGAGCCACGTGACTCTGGGCACGCCCCTTGTCTAGTTCGTGGCTCTCAGGGGAAAACAGAAAGCTTGGGCCTCACGGCCTTCGCCAGTTCCAAAGCCCTAGTATTCTTGGGCTTTGGTTGTTACGGTTTTGTTTGTTTTTCCCAAGTTTTTAAATTTAAATAAATGCAATACTGCAAAATAATCTCCGTACGTCCTCCCTCCCCCCATCCCCAATCTCCTCAGTTCTGAAATGTGAGAGGTTGGCCTACAAAGATTTTCGTGACCCCTTCCATTCTTTACTTTTTAAGATTATTTCTTTTTCTGGAAGGTGGAGGAGGCAAGAGATTACAAACAACCCCTATATTAAGTAAAATATAAAATCACCGGGTAGATGACCAGGCTTCTGAACAAGAAGTAGGTCTACAACCCTAGAAATGGGTCTCCAGAAGAAAGAAAAAGGAGGGGAGGGTCCTCTCTCATTCCACCCAAGCCCTGAGGAAAAGATTCGATCTCGGCAAGTCAGAAAAGGAAACATACCGTCAGAAGAACAAAGAATAAAGAATGGAAAATGCCCGGACCTGAGAAGCCTCACTCAGGTCCAAGGCTACAAATATACCCGATCAGCAGGTCCTTGGGGCCAGCTACACAACTTCCAAGCTTCCAGAACCTTCCCTTGGAGCAAGAAGCACGGCTGGCGAAGCAGAGAGGCCCCACTGTTTCCTCTGGCTGCTCTAGTCCGCTGAGCACCTTCACCTCTCCCTGGGCTTCTGCGCAGCCGCAGCAACCATGACCCGCTCACGCCGCGCGGACCTCCCCCACGTTTTTTGCGCTTCATGCCGTAAATTTGCATGAGCCCTCCCCCACGTTTTTTGTGCTTCATGCCATAGATTTGCATGAGCTGTTAAGTGGTTCGCAAAGGGGTGGGGGTGGGGGTGTGTGAGTGTGACTTAATTGCCTGGAATTGATTTTTCAGTTTTGGAACTTCTTGGCCTACTATTATAAATAACATAAAACCAAAGTGTCCTTTGGTTTATCCAAATATTGAGAAAACAAAGATTAACATATTAATTACTGCTTAATAGTATAACATATAGAGGCCTGTGTAGTTGCAATTTGGGACTCCATTGTTGTCAGACCTAACTGAAGCTCAGCAAGTTATTAGGCGCTGGTGCTCGCAACTCAAAACATTTCACAGGAAAGAAAAAGAAAATCCACCTCTTGCCTGGAGCCTAATGGTTAGGGTACAAAACTGTTTATGTGTCTTACTTTATAAAACACGTATTCCTGGGGTGGGGGTGGGGGGCAAAAATAAAACAGTGCTCCAGGAAAAACCCTTTGCAGCACATTTGTAATATGGATTAATTAATTATTCCCTGGGATAATAGTTTTGTAAATTTGGAGTTTGGTATACTCATACTATTAAAATTAAATGCGCTCTTTTGCTGCCCCTGTTGGATAGTTTGTTAAGGACAGTTCAGAGGAGACCTGGCTCTAGCCACACCTCAAGGAATTGACTCAATGACTGGTGAGGGCAGAAGTTTGGTGTTGCCAGAGGACCCTCCTTAGAAGTCTTCACTGTTTCAGAGCAGGCTGATAGCAGAGGGGTAGGGGAGGCATCCAAGATTAGGCAGCAGAGGGTCTCAACGAGGAGAGTGTAAGACAGCATTCCTTCTCCACTTGTGACTACAAGGAGACTTAGCTGTGTTGACAGCAGAGACTACAATTCTGGTAACAAAATGGGCAAGTGCAAAGAAGGATCCATTCTGGGGAGGGTAATGAAGTTTTGGGCAACTCACCAGAATAGGGAGGGAGAACAAAACTAACTTACTGAAAACCTACTTTGTACCAGATACTTAACATACACAATTCTATTAATCTTCTCCATAAATGCTGTAAGTACATGTTACTCTAATTTTAAAATGAGAAACTGGGATTCAGAGAGGTTAAGTTACTTGGCCAAGATAACATAACTAGTGAGAAAAGAACTGGGATTCAAACCTAAGTCTGTCAGATGTCTAGGTCACATCCCTACCTGTACAGCTCCTCCTTCACACATGGATCCAGTTACAAGATTTGGAACACAGCACTTAGGGTCAGATGAGTAGCAAAAATGACTTAACAGAAATCTACAAATCATAGAGATAACATTGTTTCTTCCTTCCTTTTTTAAAATTTATCTTTCATTCATTCAATCAACAAATAATTAATTGTGTAGAAGAAAGGGCCTAGTATCTGGAGTCAGAAAGCCTGATATAAAAGCCATGATAAATGCCAAAAGGCTTTATATATCTCCACCATTCAGTTAGGTGTGTGACTACAGGTAAGTAACAACTCAGTTTTCTTATCCTAAAATAAGGATAATAATTGTGCCAGTTCATAGGTCAATATATGTAAATCTTTTAAAACAATGCATAAAACAAAAGCACTCAATATGTTTACCTGGTATTGTTATTATTTAAATGTTTCTTTAATGTTACCTGTCAATGGTACTATTATCTGGCCAGTCCATTCATTCTTCCACTCTCCTAGGTAACTGTTTCATACTTTTTCTTCAAATCTTTAGCATCAACTCTTCCTTATCCTCACTTTCAGCTGAAGGTCTTGCTTACTTTTTAAATGAGATAGAAATACCCAAAAGTGAACTTCCACTGATGCTATCATTTATCCATATACTATCATTTGTACCCACTGTTAGCTTTTTCTCCAATTGTAGTAGATGAACTGTGCAGGTCGTATAAGGCCAACCCTGATCCCACCTGTTTACTCAAGAATATAGTTCTAACAGTTCTCTCCTGTCGCTCTAACAACATCAATTTTCTCCTCTCCACTGACCATTCTCATAAGCAAATAAATATGTTGTTGTTTCTCCAATCTTAAAATATCTTGATCCTGCTTCCCACTCCAGCTTTTCTCTCAAGGGGAGCAAAAGCCTTGGCCCTTGCTGTGACCGGCCTTTATTGGGTTTCTCAGCACATTACATGATGGTCCTCATTTACTATGCACAGGTTCGCTTTAGGTGGTTACCTTTTACAGAAAACAAAGGAGCCAATGCTGCTAATCACATCACAGAAGAGGGATATTTGCAAATGAAAAGGCAAAAGTGGTTGAACCGATTACACTCATCCTTGGAAGGTTTAGCATGGATTTTAGGAAGTTACTTTGCAGTAAACGTCCTCAATTCAGGGTGAGGGAGTTTTAGCAAAAGCAAGACTCAAAGCGGCCTAGGCGCATTGCAGGCCTGATTCTCCACGGGAGAACCTATCCGTGGGCGTGGGTCCTGTGCATCTCCCAGTGGGAGCTGGGCCAATGCCATGCAGAACAGTCTCCTACAATATACTAAATAGTGTTTGTACTTGTAATTTTTATTGTTTATAGAGTTTCTTCTCCCACTAGAGTATGTAGAAATTCCACGAGAGTAGGGAATTTTGTCTGATGACTCTCTAGCACTTAGAACAATGTCTAGCACCTATTAAGCACTAATTAATATAATCAAAGGTTGAAGTATCATTCAACCTCACATATCACACTTCATTGAATAATAATATATCACACTTCAATGAATAGTAGTAAGATAAATAGTAGGGAACTTCTGGCCAAGATGGAGGTGTAGGTAGATACACTTTGCCTCCTCGCACAACCAAAAGAATGACAGCAACAAATTTAAGAGCAAAAAAGTAGCCAGAACTGCCAGATAATTGAACTGTGTGGAAGTTTGACAACCAAGGAGTTAAAGAAGAAACATTTATTCAGACTGGTAGGAGGGATGGAGACAGGCAGCCAGGGGTGGCAAGACAGTGGCTGGAGAACCAAGTGGGCTAGGCAGTGGCTGGCAGACCGGGTGGTCCCACATTTGTGTGGATAAACCACGAGGAACAACTGTGGAGTGAGACAGACTGCCCAAACCATGGTTCTAGCACAGGAAAAAGAAAGTCTCAAAAATTCTGACTATAAAAACCTGTGGGGATGGTGGGAGAAACTGATAGCCTCACAGGAGAGTTTGTTGGAGAGACCCACAGGGTCCTAGAATGTACACAAAACCACCTGCCTGGGAATCAGCACCAGAAGGGCCAAATTTGCTTGTGAGTATTGGAGGAAGTGACTGAACGCTGGCCAAGAACTGACCAAGTAGCCCTGTTCCCTCTCTGACCCCTCCCCCACATATAGTGCCACAATGCAGCAACGTGGGTCGCTGTGCTCTGGTGAATACCTAAGGCTCCACCCCTTACAACCTAACAGGCACACCCGATGAACAAATATGGCCCAAATGAAAGAACAGATCAAAGCTCCAAAAATAGAACCAAGTAATGAAGAGACAGCCAACCATCAGATGCAGAGTTCAAAGCACTGGTAATCAGGATGCTCACAGATATGGTTGAGTATGGTCACAAAATAGAGGAAAAAGTGAACATAATGAAAAGTGAAATAAAGGAAAATGTACAGGGAACCAACAGTGAAAGGAAGGAAATCGGGACTCAAATCAACAATTTGGACCAGAAGGAAGAAGTAAACACTCAACCAGAACAGAATGTAGAAACAAGAATTCAGGAAAATGAGGAGAGGCTCAGAAACCTCCAGAACAACTTTAAATGTTCCAACATCTGAATCATAGGGGTGTCAGAGGAAGAAGAGGAAGAGCAAGAAATTGAAAACTTACTTGAACAAATAATAAAGGAGAACTTCCCCAAGCTGGCAAAGGAAACAGACTTCCAGGAAGTCCAGGAAGCTCAGAGAGTCCCCAAAAAGTTGGATCCAAGGAAGTACATGCCAAGTCACATCATAATTCCATTACCCAAGATTAAAGAGAGGGAGAGAATCTTAAAAGCAGCAAGAGAAAAGGAGACAGTTACCTACAAAGGAGTTCCCAGAAGACTGTCAGCTGATTTCTTAAAAGAAACATTTCAGGCAAGGAGGGGCTGGAAAGAAGTATTCAAAGTCATGAAAGGCAAGCCCTAAATCTAAGATTACTCTATCCAGCAAAGCTATCATTTTGAATGGAAGTGAAAATAAATTGCTTCCCAGATAAGGTCAGGTCAAAGGAGTTCATCATCACTAAACCATTATTATATGGAACTTATCTAAGAAAAAGAAGATGATCAAAAATATGAACAGTAAAATGACAACAAACTCACAACTATCAACAACTGAACCTAAAACAAAAACAAAGACAAACTAAGCAAACAACTAGAACAGGAACAGAATCACAGAAATGGAGATCACATGGAGGGTTATCAGCAGGGAGGGGTGAGGGGGAGAGAGGGGGAAAAAGTACAGGGAATAAGAAGCATAATGGTAGGAACAAAATAGATAGGGGAAGGTTAAGAATAGTATAGGAAATGGAGAAGCCAAAGAACTTATATGTCTGACCCATGAACATGAACTAAGGGGGAAAGAATGCTGGTGGGGGGGTACAGGGTGGAGGGGAATAAAGGGGAAAAATGAGACAACTGTAATAGCATAATCAATAAAATATATTTAAAAAATAGTAGGAATGGGGTCTTATATTTTTAAAAAAAATTCTTAGCCTTATTACTTCAGGAGTAAACTAATGTAATTCAAGCTTTGATCTTCTGGATCTAATCCAACTAATTTGTCTGAATGATATTGGCTGGAAATAAATGTTTAATAGCTAACTTTGCTAACAAATTTTCATTCAGGAGGCTTATTATGTATTGCCATGATTTATTCATTACCAGGACAAATAAGGCTGTTTGAGCGTGCTTTTAAATGTGTCTATATGATTCAGGCTCACATATATTGAAACTGAATACACATATATCTGGCAATTCTGTAACAGCCCCACTTCCTTATTCACTAGCCTGTAGAATTTCCACACAGAAATATGTTCAATTTACATTCTTGTTTAGCGTCAGAACATTCCTAATCCAGCAACTGTGAGAAAGTTATGATGAAAAATTAATTCCATAAATTATTGATTCCTGGATTGAAAATGTAAATCTCAACTTGAAAGTATAGTATCAATAAAAGCATGTATCTTATAAACCTCACAATGTCATATTTCCAAAATTTTTTTGCAGAATGTCAAGCTGTTACAAGACTGTGCAAAGAATAGCTTAATGTTTTTTGTGAGATGCTTTGGTTTCTTAAACAGCAACCAACCCCTTAATATATTCAGTGGATTAAATACCTTCATAGAGCTACAATAATGAATGTACTTCAATATTTTCCCTTTTCAGTCAGTTAAAATGTTGAACAAGCATTTTCTTTTGAGGTTCTGTGGCATGTTCATTTTGTTATCTGCTTTATTACTGATGTCCTGACCTTGATGTTGTAACTTGTCAAAAGGAAATAGAGAAGATGACGGCATAGGTAAACATGGCTTGCCTCCTCATACAACCACATAAAAATTACAACTATAGAACAACCGTCATTCAGAATCATCAGAAGGTGAGCTGAATGGAAGTCCTAAAACTAGGGAATAGAAGGAAAAAACTACATCCAGACATGGAATAGTCTGGTCCCACACTCACATGTGGTGGATAAAAATTCAGGAGGGACATCTCAAGAGTGAGGGATACTATCCTCACACCAGGCCTACCAGCCTAGGGTTCCAGTGCCATTAAGATAAGTCTCCATTACTTGTGGTTGTAAAAACCAGTGGGGATTCAGGCTGTGGAAGACAGAAACTGCTAAGAGTCTCAGGCAGTTCCTCTTAAAGGGTATGCACACAGACTTACTTGGACTCACTCCATCTGAGCTCCGTCACTCTCTCTGAGTTCCAGCGTAGGGGCAGCACGTTGAAAGGCATCAGAGACATACAGGGAGGAACTCAACTGTCTGGCATCAGGGCAAGAGCTGTCTGGGGCAGCATTCTCCCAGACAAGAGTACTGGCAGAGGTTATTGTTCCTTTTCTGAGCATACAGAGCCACAGAGCTGGTAGGTGGCTGTCATTATCTGAGACTCCATCAATCTGGCTCAGTTTGCCCCACCTTGGTGATTTCAAGAGGCTCTGACCCTCCCAATTTTCGGGCCCAGCCAGACTATTCCAGCAAATGGCTTAACTTGGCTCATGTTTCACATTTTCCTAAATTCTCTCAAACGAATAGCATCTGGCCTCAGTGTTCCCTATGCCTATTGCTAAGTAGCCCCAGGCCCAGCACTAGCAGCAAAGCAGCTGACCTTGATATACAGATTGGATCCACTTGGGCACTTCTAAGCCCAGCACAACTTGCAGCCAACTACAGATTGCTTTGCAGCTTATTTGGGTGGCCCTGGACAGAACACAGGGTGGCTGACCTTGGCCTGAACCTCCTGGGAGGCCCTAGAGCCTGCTCACCCAGTGGACAGCTACTGACTGCGTTGGAACACCACCACCTAACCACCTCCACAAGCGACACACTTACTGTACCTAATTTATAAATTAAGCTTTATCATAGTTATGTATGTATGGGAAAAACTATAGTACCTACAGTGTTCAGTATTATCCGTGGTTTCAGGCACCCACCGGGGGTCTTGGAACTATTCCCTGTGGATTACTGTACCGCTCAGCACTTTCATTTATGTCTCATTGGTCAGAATCTAACTATCTGCAAGAAGGGTAGGGTAATATAGTCTTTACTCCAAGTAGCCAATGGCCTAGCTATAAAATTCAGGGTTCTATTTGGAAGGAAAAGGAGGATAATTACTAGGTTAGGCTATTAGTAGTTGTACCAGTCAGAGTTTTCCAGAGAAACAATACCAACAGGAGATATATATTGGATCGTGAAGACTGGAAAATCTGAAATTTGTAGGGCAGCCTGGAAACTTGGGAAAGTGTTGATGCTTCAGTCTTGAGGCAGAATATTTTCTTCTCTGAGAAGCCTCAGTTTGTATTCTTAATGCCTTCAACTGATTGAATGAGGCCTACTCAGTTTATCAAGGATAATCTCCTTTATTTAAAGTCAAGTGATTGTAGAGGCTAAATACCTCTACAAAATATCTTCACAGCAACTCCTAGATTAGTGTTTGATTAAATCACTAGGTACTGTGGCCTAGCCAATTTGACACATAAGACTATTACAGCAGCCTTTATCATAAATAGATTATACTGCATATATGCATTAATACCTACTAACTCCTTCACTTTATTGCAAGCATACCCTACATCATATTCTAGCATACATGATGTATTTATTAAAGTGGCTTACTAGCCTGACATGTCAAAATAACTTATTTATCCATTCCTGTATTCCAAGACTAAAAATATTATATACACATGTATATTTTTAACTATTTGATTATTCATTAAATTTCTACAGGTGAGATCATCAAGCTGATGATTATAAAGACTTTTAAGGCCCTTATTCCTATTGCCAAAGTGCTTTCCAGAAAGTTGGCACTAATTTACACTTAAACTAACATACATGAATTCAATGCCCATTTCACTGTACTCCAGGAAACTTTCATTTATAATTTTATCTATTAAATAGATACATGTTTTGTTTTACCTCTTTACTAATGAGTATATTAAACATTTTATTATTCTCTGTATATTTGACCATTCCTATTTCTACTTTTGTTAATTTTGTTTTTAATTTTTGCCTATGTTTTACTGGGTTGTTAGCATTCTTCTGATTCATTTAGAAGAGGTATTTATATATTAAGAATGTCTTTGTCAAATTTCTTGCAAATATAATCCTAATTTGCTTTCCTACATTTTTCTTATTATAACAAACTGAACTAACAAGGAAAATGGGGACAGACTCAGAAAGAGAGCAGGACAGCTAGTGGGGGTGGCAGATTTGAACAAAAAGGAAAAAAGTCTCATGGACATGGACAACAGTGTGGTGATTGCTGGGGGCAGGGGCATATAAAGGGACTAAATGGTAATGGAAAAAATACAGTAAAAAATAAATTAAAAAAAGGAAACTAACGCACAAAAAAGTTAGCTAATTTTCCCAAGGTCATTTAGTAAGTTGGAATTTAAATCCAGGTTGTCTGGGTACACATATACATAGAAAAGACTGGAAAATATAAATTATGAATGAATTTTAAAATTTTTGCTTGTTTCTATTTCCTAATTTTTCCCACAAGAACATGTGCTTCTATAATGTAAAATTTTTTATTAATATACTAACCTATAGAAATAGAGGAAATGAGTTTCTGAAACTCAAAGCACTGCAGCGTAGAATTCCATCAGCAAATATGTTAAAGTGTGCAGCAACAAACTAGAAAAATTTTAGAAATGATAAGATTAATTACTTTGGTAGCCATTTAAGCAATTCTTTACAGAAAGAGTAATATGGAAACAAGGTCAATGAAATTTAACTGGATAGATTCAATTAACTTTAGACCATTTTGAAACTTTCTCCATTTTCAAGGAGAAACATAACCATTACTAAAGTTTTCTTAATTAGAATCCTGGGAAATTTTACACCAGAGAAAAAACTCTTATTCTTAAAAAGGAATTATATAGACTTATGGCAAGTTTTTCTCTCTCTCTTTTGACAGTTTCTCTTAATTGCTGCAAAATGACCAATGAACCTCACTTCTTATTTTTCAAGAAAAGTAAATTATTAAATTTATGTAGAATGGAAGTTATAGTTTAGCCATTTTATCTTGCATTCTTGGTAGTAATGACAGCTAAAAATCAAATGAGCAAAGGAAGTTTACAGGAAGATAGTAAATTCTCTGCTGCTAACTAAGTAATGTTGCCCAAGATGGGCATGGAGAATATCGCTATATTCCATTCTTAAATGGATACAATCATAAGACAACATAAGCACCACAGATGGAAGAAATGTTCTGAAAACGTTAAAATAAATGAGAAACAGTGAAAAAAAGATTTTAGGATATAAATTACTTAACCTAAGAAACTATATATACTTCAACTTTCACTTAGGGTAAACAATAAAAATTCATAAAGATAAAAAGGATTTTTAAAAATTAATAAAGATATAATCATATTATTGGTGACTAAAAAAGGAAAATAAAATGTTAAAATGAAATTATTTTCATATACAAGCATCACTCCCACAGATGACTCAGGTAACCAGTCACATCTTTCCAAAAATAAAATTTTTGAGAAATTTTGAGAAAACTCAAAATTTCTTCCCTTATGAATTCTTGCCTATGTAAGATTTTTCTTCATTTAATAGTATTACTAACTTCAGAATCTACTGGCTAAATTGTTGTTTCTAAGTTGTCAAGTCAATGTTATGTTCAAATAAATTTTAAGATTATCAATAATTCCTAAGAAAAAGATTATGAGAGAAAGAACTACATCTTGTAAGATGATTTCCATCCTGTTTAAAAGAAATTAAAAAATTAAAAAGCAGTAAATAAGGGTGTTAAATCTGTGATGGTAGGACATGACAATGACATGTTGCAAATAAATCTGTGTGGCAATATAAATTGGCTGAGGCGTTTGTGCCACATATGACAGCCTAACACGCTTTCATTTCCTCCTCAGCGGCTTTTCAGATTTTCTTATCTCATTGACTAGGAAAGGCACAATCATCTCACAAACTGCTTTTGAATTGAGATTTAATGTAATCTGCCCAGAATTTTAGCTTGATTTTAAGAATTGGAAGTGAAATTGAATTCCAAGCAAGTTATCTAATTTGACCAATACCTTAAATTTGTATAGTGTAATAATACTTTTAATTGTCTTTCTACTTTAATATATCCCAACTGGTTAGTTGAGTCAGATTAACTCCAATATTCATAATGGCAAAGCATTTAATTTGTTTTCATTTGTTATCCCTAATTAAAATAGGTGAATGGAAATTCAATTATTTCCTTATAATAGTCTCAGTTATCAAATTTATCACTTGTTGAATGTATTCATATTTTTGAAAATCCCTTTTATGTTTTTTCCCAAAATATAACTCATGCAATATTAACATGATAGAAATGTACACTGCCAATATCCAGCTAAGCTGGATTCAAAGTAGCATTGGTATAAAACTTTACAATATGAAAATAATATAAAAATCACTGGAGTATGTAGACAATACCAACTCCAAAACAGCTTTTGCAGATTATTAAACTGAGCCAAACCTAGTCCTCACCTTCTCCCATAAGCCTCCCCCCCACAAAAACAAACAAACAAACAAACAAAACACCCTAACAGAGTAGGGAGTGAAAAAGATCATAGTTGGTCTGGTTTCTACATTTTGAAAGACATTATATTGTGTACCTTGACTGTCTCAGTTGCATCCTAAATGTGACATGTCCAAATTTAAAGTTAACTTTTTCCAGCCAGGAAGCATCACCCTTCCATTTTTTACCTGTTAGAATTCTGAGATTTGGGGAATCATCCTTATACCTTCTTCCAAGTCTTCACACCCAGCTGGCATCCACATCTTGTTCATTCTACTTCTTAATTCTTTATCAAATCCATTCTCTTATTTCTATGCTCACTACTTTCTTAGTTTGGGCTTTTTTGATTTTTGTTTCCAATGACCCCTTTACAAGTCTTCTTTGCTCCAGTCTCTTGTCTTTTGAAAATATTTTCACACTATACAGCTAGAGTAATCTTAATAAAATAGTCCTATAATGTGTTTGCATTTGATTTAAAAATTTTAAATATGTTTGCCTAAATGGCTTGCTCATAGGGTTCTTAATGTTTTGGCCCACCTGCACTTTTCCAGCTTCATCCGCCACTGTTGTCTCATATGCATTTGGCACTTGTTATATTAAACACCTGAAGTTCCTAGAAATGCCCTGTAGCAGTTAGTATTCTTTGTGCTTGATCCTGCCTCTTGCCTTTCCTTGATGGTCCCTGGTTTATTGATTATTCCCAACTTATTTTCAAACTACTTAAGTTACTTTTATCTTAAAAACAACAGCATCTTCACACTACCAGTCTCTTTTCCAGTCAGGATCCTTGAAAAAAATAGCTTTTACTTCTTTACTCCCTGCTCACCTTTCAACCCACTGCAGTCTAGTTTCTGCCCTTACAACTATTCTAAAGTCTAAAGAAAATTGATAAAAACTACCAATAAAATGCTAATGTCCAAATCCAATGGACTAGTTGTGCACCTCAATTGACACCTCAAATATCATTTGACAGTTAATGGCTACTACTTATCTATAAACAAATATACCAACTCCTCACTTATTTTTCTGTGCTTTGTAGAAAACATAAAAAATATGTGTTCAAAGATAAAAATAAGCACCACTTAACCATAAACATCACTAACATTTTTACTTATTTCCTTCAAGTCTCTATGTACCTATAAGTATAGAAAAATGGATATTACATTTATAAATATATATTCTACTTTTTACTTATAAGTATCTTCCCTTGGCATTAAATAGATATTTGGGAAATGATCTTGATCATTACATAATGTGTTTTATGGACAAACCATAACTTACTTAGCCTTTGTCCTGTTGACATTTAGCTAGTTTTCAATTTTCATTAATATATCTAGCTCTCTTATAAACATTTTTAGAGACAAATCTTTGCCTCAGATTCTTACTTTATTTATTGATTTTAGAGAGAAAAAGGGAGAGAAACATTGATTTGTTTTTCCACTTATTTATGCATTCATTGGTTGATTTTTTATATGTGTCCTGACCAGGGATTGAACCTGCAAGCTTGGCATATCAGGACAAAGCTCACTGAGTATTCTCAGGCTTTTCTTTTTCTGGTTATTCCATGATATTTTTGTCCTCAGCCCCTTAAATGCCCCACAGGCATCTCAAACTCATGTCCTAAATTAATTTCATCCTCCGTCTTAAAACTTGCTTCAATTTTTGGTTAATGATATCAACCACCACCCAGGTATCCCAGTCACAAACCTGAATCTTTTAAGATGACTTCCTCCTCTCATCTTATCAGTGACTAAGTTTTTCCAATTCATATCTTAAATCTCTCAAATATATCTACTCCTATCTCCACAACCAGTGCCCAAACTCAAGCCTTTATTATTGTAACACTCATCACCAGTCTCCCTGCCTTGTCACCCTGCTCCATTCCATACTGCATACTGCTTCCACATGATCTTTCTAAACTGCAAACCGGACCATGTTACTCTTTAGACTGAACATCCCTATCCAACTTCATCTCTTGCCCTTTCCATCCATTCCCTTCTCTCCAAAGATATGGAACAATCAGAATTCCTCACTACCTTTAAACTCTTTTTCTGCCAACAGTATACCTCTTCCTTTGTCTTGTGAATTCTTGCAAATCCTAAAATAATAAGGTAGCCTATCCAAGTGTCGCTGCATCCTTTTCCTCACCTTTATCCACTGATTACACTATATACAGAGTTTATTATGACACATTACAGTTTTCTAATTCTTGTTTAACAATCTCTCTTCTTCCACCTGAGATGCTGAAGGTAGGATACTATGCCATTCATTTTTTTTAATCCCCAGCACTAGCATAGTCTGGAACGTACTAGACCCTCATATATGTGTGGAGTAACTGTTATTTTTGATAGCAACTTAAAAATTCTTTTCCATATTCTCCCACCATCTAATTATTCACCCAAGTTCCATAATCTCAGTTCTATCTAATATCTCCATTACTAAATCCTCCTCCATCTCCCATTTCCCAAGTTAACAAAACTATTGTAATTGCATTCTGAGATTTGGGTGTTTCTACAAAACAGGCCATCCTCATTAGTGCTGACAAGTATCTTTCTAAAAACACGTGGTTACATTACCTAACTACTTAAAGAACAAACAGCTTTGATGACTACCTACTGTGAGTTGGAGGTGGTTATTTCCCAAGAAAAAGGAAACAGATCATCCACTGAGAATTAAAAATAATTAAATGAAAACCTAATGAAAAAAGACATAGCGCCTACCAAATCAGGGCTTTGTCTATTTAAACATAGCATTTAATAACATCCAGAATCCAACTCCAGCTCAGCTCTTTAGCCCAATATCCAACACACATCCTGGCCACCATCCTTAATGCGCAGTTGTGGCTAGAATGCCCTATCGCCAACCAAATTTGTATTCATCCTTGCAAGCTAGCATCAGTTATTACCTGGATGCTCCAAGAGACAGTATAAAGGAACTTTAGGCTCTCTCCATAATGTTCATCAATCCTCCCCAAGCAACCCAAATCAAAATAAATTTAGTAAGATTATTTTTTGGTGTGGATTTGGTATAGAATTTTTGCAATCACATCCAAACTAGTATAAAACCATCTTTTAACATTTCTACTTTTATTGACTTGTAAAATACAATCTAAGTAAAAAGCAAAGTAGCGAAGTACTTTTTGCTTTTTACTTGCTATACAAGTGCATCTTCAAGACAAGTCTCCTAGCCTATGCTTCCAAATAGGCTAGCCTATAAGCATAGGCAGCCACTAAGCCTCTTTACAGAAATTCTGAAGCAGTCATTATTACTTGCTCTAAGAAGCTTTCTGTAACCTCTGACAAGCTGTTCATAGCTCCTCTGTCTGAGTTCCCACAATTCTTACCATATATAGGTGTTATCTTACCAAATTATAGTACAATGTGTTATTTCTCTCTTAGTTGCTTTCACTAGGGTAGCTCATCCAGGGTAAGAACACTACATCAATTTTCTCATGTGTAAAATAAAGATAATAATAAGACATTCTCACAGAACTGTTGTGAGCATTAAGTGTTATGCATATTTAAAGCACTTGGTACAGTGTCTAGCATATAAATGCTAAATAAATGTTAACAATTAGTTTTCAAGATGTTTGTTCAATGATGAAGAACTAGCCCAAAGAGTCCCACATCAAACAAACTGGTAGATGTACCATTTACAAAAGAGCATGGTAAGAAAACACCCATGTTCTAAAATTACCGAAGGGATCATTACTTAAACAAAATGCCTTCCCTATAGTCTATTTGCAGATGTGAGATGAAATTGAATAGCTTTTTAATGTATAGTAGTTTTTAAAAAGTTTTAAAGACACTGATGCTGGGAAAGATATAAAGTTTCAATTATAAATTTCTGAACTCCTGAAGTAGTTTATTGAAAATAACACTTGATCTTCTGGCCAAGATGGAGGCGTAGGTAGATATACTTCGTTCCTTGCACAACCAAAAGAAGGATAACAACCAATTTAAAAACAAAAACCAACCAGAACTTCCAGAAAATAGAACTGTATGGAAGTCTGAAAACCAAGGCATTGAAGAAGAAAATTTCATCCAGACAGGTAGGAGGGGTGGAGAGGATAAACAGCAAGGCAGCAGCTGGCAGACTGGACAGTCCCACATTCATGTACAGGTAAATTGGGAGAATAACTCACGAGGAAGAAAAACTGAGCAACCCAGGGTTCCAGTGCCAGGAAAACACTGATTGAAACCTCTGGCTATAAAAATCTGTGGGAGTTGTGGCAGTGGGAGAAACTGCTAGTCTTACAGGAGAGTCCATTGGAGGGGTCCACAGGGTCCTAGAATGTACACGAGCCCACCTACCCAAGAATCAGCACCAGGGCAGCACCTGGAAGGGTGCAATTCATGTGTGGGAAGCAGGGGAAGTGAATTTGGGTGAGAGTTGAGCAAGCAGCATTGTTCCCTTCCTGACCCCTCCAGCACATACAGAACCACAATGCAGCAAAGTGGGTTGCCCCACCCAAGCAAATACCTAAGCCTCCACTCCTTACAATGTAACAGGTGTGCCAAGACAAAGAAATATGGCCCAAATGAAGCAACAGATCAAAGCTCCAGAGAAAGAACTAAACAATAAGGAGATAGCCAAACTATCAGATGCAGAGTTCAAAACACTGGTAATTAAGATGCTGAGAGAAATGATTGAGTATGGCCATAAAATAAAGGAAGTGAAAGCTACAAAAAGTGAAATAAAGCAAAATATACAGGGAACCAACAGTGAAGAGAAGGAAACTGGGACTCAAGTCAACGATTTGGAGAAGGAAGAAATAAACATTCAACCAGAACACAATGAAGAAACGCGATTTCAACAAAATGAGAAGAGGCTTAGGAACCTCCGGAACAACTTTAAATGTTTCAACATCCAAATCACAGGGGTGCCAGAAGAAGAGTAAGAGTAAGATTTGAAAACTTATTTGAAAAGTAATGAAAGAAAACTTCCCCAATTTGGCAAAGGAAATAGACATACAAGTGCAGGAAGCTCAGAGTCCCAAACAAGTTGAACCCAAAGAGGTCCACACCAAGACACTTCATACTTAGATTGCCAAACATAAAAGATAAGGCAAGAATCTTAAGAGCAACAAAAGAAAAGGAGACAGTTACCTATAAAAGAGAGCTCAAAAGACTATCAGCTGATTTCTCAAAAGAAAACTTGCAGGCAAGAAGGGGCTGAAAAGAAGTATTCCAAGTCATTAAAATCAAACATCCACATCCAGGATGACTCTACCCAGCAAAGCTATCATTGAGAGTGGAAGGGCAGATAAAGCGCTTCTCAGATAAGGTCAAGTTAAAGGAGTTCATCATCACCAAGCCCTTATTATATGAAATGTTAAAGGGATTTATCTAAGAAAAAGAAGATGATTAAAACTATGAACAGTAAAATGAGAACAAACTCACAACTATCAACAACTGAACCTAAGAAAACAAAAACAAACTAAGCAAACAACTAGAAAAGGAACAGAATCACAGAAGTGGAGATCACATGGAGGGTTATCAGGAGCGAGGGGTGACAGGGAGAATGGGGGAAAGGTACAGGGAATAAGAAACATAACTGGTAGGCACAAAATAGACAGGGGGAAGTTAAGAATAGTATAGGAAATGGAGAAACCAAAGAACTTATATTTACAATCCATGGACATTTACTAAGGGGAAGGGAATGGGGGTACCAAGCAGAGGGGGATAAAGAGGAGAAAAAATGGGACAACTGTAATAGCATAATCAGTAAAATATACTTAAAAAAGAAAGTAACACAAAACGATTTCACATTTGGAAAAAAAGAAAACACAATTCTTGGGAATTTATGCTGTCTCTGACATTATCATATTAATTCTTTATACTATAAACTATCTATAAATGTATTTGTTCTCACGTTTTATAATAAGAATCAAATGAAGTGTGTTGTGGGGTGGAAACACCATCAAACTGAAATGAGAAATACTGGATTTAGCTCACAATTTAGCTATGGGATCTTAGGCAATCTTTTAAGTCCTCTGGGATTTAGAGTCGTCCTTTGGAATTTGAAAGGATTAGACTAATGCCTAAATGTAGCTCTAAAATACAAAGTTCTTACAATACTGTATTTTAACCTTTTTCTTATTTATTTTTTAATCACCTGAGGACCTGCTTATTGATTTTAGAGAGAGGGGAAGGGAGAGAGGGAGGAAAAGAAACATCAATGTGTGGTTGCCTCTTGAGTGCCCCCTCCTGGGGACCTGGCCTGCAACCCAGACATGTGTCCTGACTGGGAATTGAACTGGCAACCCTTTGCTTCGCAGGCTGGCACTCAATCCACTGACCCACACCAGCCAGGGCCAATGCCTGTTTCTTGACTCTGAATGAATGAGTGCCCACTGCAGACCTTCCAGTTAAAAAAGGCATAACAGATTTATGGTATAACAGGTTGGTAGCTAATGTTTACATAAGTGTATAAGAATAACAACTGGTGTGCATTTATGTGATTTTTGACATTCAATATACAGATTCTCTCTATTGCTAATCATTTGAAGATTTTTTCATTTAGAAAAGAAATTCTAAACCAAAAAGTTTCCTTACTTCTGACATATTTTAGAGAAATTATCAGTTACAAAGCTTTTCAGAGAGGCTAATTCTACTAAATGTCATCATCAGAAGGGCCATGTCCACCAATATCAAATAGGCATTCAAGTGTTCACTCCCCAGTAGCATTTTTAGGAAAACTTCTTTTATCTTTGCCATGCTACAAAAATTGCAGACTTAAAGACAATTTGATCAATGTCTCATGGAAGCAGAGTATATAGACACCTGGAGAAACAAACATACACATGTGCATACACAGTTTAACTGAGTAACTTGAGTGCCTCATGTACCATTTTCAAGTTAATATTTAGTGCAGGTGCAGTTCCAAAATATCTCTACCATGGAATGTAAAATGGGAGTGATTAACTATAAAGGGAGTCTATATTGGTAAAACAGATGGAGAACTTTCCCACTTCTTTTGAAAAAGGGCAGATGTCTCTCTCTGGATATATCCCCAAAATTTAGAGTTAAAAGGAATTCCATTTCTCTGTTTTAGTAACAATGTAATTGAAATTTGAGATGCATTTATTTCACAATTTCCTAGACCCGAACTGTTAGGAAAGTGAAGGTTTTTTCTTTCTTTTTAAAAATTATTTTAAAAATTTTATCTTTCAATTACAGTTGACATTCATTTTATGTTAGTTTCAGGTGTTCACAGCATAGTGGTTAGATGATCATATACTTTACAAAGCAATCATCCTGATAAATCTAGTACGCATTCGACACCACACAGTTATTACAATATTATTGACTATATTCCCTATGCTGCACTTTACATTCTTGTGACTATTCTGTAACAACCAATTTGGACTTCTTAATCCCTTCACCTTTTCACCCAGTCCCCAACCCCTGTGCCTCTGGCAACCATTAGTCTGTTCTCTGTATCTATGAGTCTGTTTGTTTTGTTTGTTCATTTATTTTGTTCTTTAGATTCCACATATAAGTGAGATCATATGGTATTTAACTTTCTCTGACTTCTTTCACTTAGCATAATGTTCTCATGGCTTTTTTTAATATTCAGCCACCAGCCTCAGCCACACCAACTCACCAAGCCAAGTCTGAATGTTACTCACTGGTTAACTCTACATAAACTGACACAAGCACAATATATTTTTTATTGTTAAATTACTATGTTACCATATGCAGAGCAAAAAGTAAAGGAACAGATCTACTTGTGCATTCACATTTTAAATTCTTGAATGATAAGTGAACAAATGATCAGTTAGGAAAGGAAACTGAAGGAAGGGCTTCCTTATAGTCTTCTAATTTTTCCAATAATAAAACATGCTCAAAAATTTTAGAAAAACTTGTTTTCTACATGTGATATCATATTAATAAACAAATTATGTTTACTTCAATAAACTGTAAAGACTCCCTCAATATTAAGGGCAGTGCATCTCTAGCTAATGTAATTATCATTTGGATATAACATAAACATCAAAAAATAAAGGGGCGGGATAGTTCAATATTTTCCGAAGTGTTAGTACTCTTAATGCTGAGTTTCCAGTTCCAGAATTGTCCATTCCCCTTGCGGTGAACAATCTTCAGAGGAAAAACTAGCCATGGTGATGCTTGCGGAGGAATCAAGTGGAGAGGTTAGTTCACTCCATCTGTTCAAAGTGTCAACATGTGCTTTACCCTGAGGTTTTGAGCTGTCTCGTGCTAAAAGTAGTGTCTGATTGATTAGATACTGTGCTAAATTTAAGTCTTCAGGAACAGAATTTGTAATATTTAAGTTTGAATCCTGTTCAGAGAGCAGTTGCTTTAATAATGTCCAATCTTGTTCTGCAAAGTGTTGATCATCTTCCAAATCCATGTCTGTGATATGTGTTTCTGATTCCATTTTCTGCTCAAATGCTTCGATTACATCCATCTCATATATTGGAGAGAGGGTTTTTGAAGGCCGGTGGTCATACATGTAGGCTTGTGCCAGTGTATCACAATCATCTATGTCTCCTGAAATAATTCATAATACTACACAATGTAAAAATTGCACATGTTGGTACCCTCAGAGTTTTGTAACAATGTAACAGTTACAGTCCAAAACAAACACAAAAAAAAACCAGAATGGGAAAAAATAACATTTATACAAATTGACAAGATTTTTGAGGCATTTCTTTTTCTATCTTAAAAAAACAACTCAAGAATAATGTTTAGCAGCAAAATCAAAATTGGCAACTAACAATAATTTTCAATAATTTGAAAACTTGTGATACAGAAAATAGAAATTATTTAAACATAAGCATAGAATATGCACATATATCTAATTCACTACAATAAAAACTTAAAGAGGAAAAAAAGACATGGCTATTTGATGGTGACTTTTAGGGTAAGTCAGTTACAGAAGGAGAATAAATACATTTTATCTAAAGCCTTATTTGTATATTGCACATGCAAAGGAGGATGCAAGCAAGGACAAACAAAAAAGTACAACTTTAAGGAGCTCCCTATTCTTGTGATTTTGCTGAACAGGGGCTATTGATCAGTATTTTTCTTAGTTCTGATATACAATAGCTACTCGGTCAGTGACTATTGCATATTTTAAATTACTATACTGAGGAAGACAAACACAAAACAATTAAGACAGAAAATCATCTATACATATGAAGTAAGCCTGGTCTATTTCATATATTATCATTGCTTCTAAATATAATCTCTTTTAAGGAAATTTATCTTTTTACTTGAAAATTTTAGAATAGAATTATAGTGACCCTTAAAGTGTTGATCTTTGTAAAATGTATATAAATTGTAATAATTAATCTAGTTAAAATAGTTCAATGTTTTTAGTTACATATTACTATAGTTATTGCACAGACCTCTTAAGATATATACTAGCATAGTCCATAAGTCATATCTAGTGTATAATAAAATTTCTAATAATCAAGAATTCCTGTTAAATTAGATATAAATAACTAAATAATAGCAAACTAAGTTTTTCTCTTTATTCTTTCATGTAAAATCTCTTATGAGTAAGTTAGCTCTAATAAATAACCAAAATTTTTACTAGATATTGATTCTGCACTAGGATTTAAAGTGAACAATAAAGAGTAACTAGCTAATTTTAATATTAATAAGAAATTAAGTTTTCATTTAAAATTTGAATCTGTTGCTTAAATAATTATTCTAACTAAAATATAACATTCAGGGCTAAATGCAACTTTAAAATTCTGTAAACTAATCTTCTTATGGATTTAACATTTCTATTTCTGTACATTACCTGCAGATAAAGCAATATTAGCTTTTTCGGTAGCTGTAGAATGGCTTTCTTTCACTTGACCTCCCTGAGGCAGAAGCTGACTCCGACAGGAGTCCAGAGATTTTGTAGAGCTGTTCTTTGGTATGTCAGAATTGGGTTCTTTTTGATGAAGCTCCAAATGACATGGTCTTTCTTGAGATCTTATATCACCGTCTGAAAGTTTGCTGTGTTGCTGAAAGTCATTATCTACAGTGCTTCCATCATTTAATTTCTTATTTTGTGTAAGAAGCTGCCTGCCTTCTTTGGGCAGGACATCAATAGTATACTTTTTTTCTGTGACAGACGCACTCTGTTTATCTTTTCTTGAAGGGCCAATGCTACTAACACCCAAGAGAAAGCTTTCCTTTTTACATACATTGTTGCCTTTATCTTGTTTACATCCTAAAATACTACCTTCATTTCCCTGTAAGTTTCTGGAATAGCAGGTCCTTCTAGGATGTTCATGAGAAAAGCCATCAAAAACATCAGAAGGTGAAAGAGAATCTATAGAAGGCAGAAAGGGAGTATGGACTTCCCCTTCATCAGATCCCAGTTCTTCACATTCATCTACTGAAAGTAAAACTGACCTTTTAAAATTTTTACTTGCACAAAACTCATGACTTTCATTTTCAGCTGCATCTTCAAAAGCTAAGTTAATTATCCCCTGAAAATGCTGAGGAGCTAAATTAGACATAGAGAAATTTTCTGCAACATTTTCAGCTTCAGATCTTTCATCTTCTGTTTCATCTGCTGAGGAAGAAACTTGATCTATTTCCTGAGCAAACTGGACACTGCCTCGTAGAATATTTTCTTTTTCCCTAGGGTGGACTATTGTAGATCGAGACCAAATTTCTGGCCTTTTTCTAGGAATCTCATCATCACTTGTCGAATTAACTTGGAAAGGATCATTACTACTTTGCTTTTTCATTTTCACTTCAATTCTTAAGTTACTATCATATATTTTTAATTCTTCAGGAGTACTAGTATCACTGCTACTTCTTCCAAGAAAATCATGGCATAGCATAGTGCCACATTTAGAAATACCCCTGTCATTTGACCCATCATCATCCTGAGACCCTCCAGCATCATAGTCTTCAGACCTGGGCTTTATGTCATCAGAGGATGTGGTAGCACTGCCAGTGTCAGATTCAGGACTGTCTCTCTGATGCAGAACACTGGTACTCAAATTCCAGTCACTCGTGAATGGAGCTTCTCTATTTTTCTCTGGAATTTCTGTTGCTTCCATATCTTTAGGAGAATTTTTTCCTGACATTTGTTCTAAAAAACACTTGGAGGAACTATCTGAGTCTGCTGTAGCATATTTGTCTACATTCATGGCAGAGTCATCAGATAACTGACTAGGAATTGTCTGCTCTACATGAAATTTAGGTTTTTCATCAACTTGAATAGTATGTAAGTTATCCATTGTTCTTTCAGGAACACAAGGTACATCTTTCACACATTCAATGATTGATTTTTTGTTCATGTCTTTCCTCTCTACATGCTTCTCCTTATCTAATACTGAATGGATTTGCTCTGCATTTGTTGAGTCCAAATCACAAACTGGATTAGAGTTCAAGAGGTTTCCATTTGGGTTTAAAACCATGGACTTTATGGCAGTGGTGCTATAAAATTCTGGATCTATATTTTCACTTCCATCAGTATGACAGTGTAGTTGAGCTGGGTTGCAGCGATCGATTTCTCTGTGACTGGACAATTTTGTTTCACTTTTTCCTGAACAAATCTGTCTTGATTCCAATTCATGTTTTATTGATTTATCCAGATTTGAAATATTTTGGCATTCTAATACCAATTTCTCTTTTTCTTGATTGTTTAATGGCATTTGTGGGCCAGGTGTGCATAATGACTGGAATGCTTCTATACCAATGATTTCAGCTGTGAGGTTAATTAGAGGTTCATGAGGCTTCTGTTCAGTAACACTGCCATTGTTGTTACTTTTTTGGACAACAGATGTTTCACTTTTCAAAGGTCTTTGAGAAGAAGATTGAGCCTTCAATATGACCGGTCCAGGAACCATTTTCTGTTTTGAATCTTTATTATTTAAAGTTTCAACCTTCTTAGACTGATTTAGGTTTTTAGGTATTGCCACCATTTTTGCATTAACTTTAGGCAAAGTTGTGTGCCCTTGCTTGACAATTTTTCTCTTAGGTGTTTGTTTTTCTGTTGTACTGTTGTCCAACTTCGTCACATTTCCATCAGATTGCCTTGAAGATTTTACTGAATTTGGTGACTCTCCTTGGCATCCTAAGAAAAGAAAATTCAAAAGTATAATATATCTTTCAATTTGTGAATAAAATTCAATATTTGTTTTTAAATTATTTTAGAAGAAATAAAATAAATAAAACAATGGAATGGTAACATACCTACAATCAAATGGACAATTACAGAATAGGAGTTAGTCACATAATAAAATAAAAAAGGAAAATATTTTTTCTATTAAAAATATAGGTGGACTATTCCAAAGTCTTAATGAAACTGTTAAAATAAGATCTCTTTCCCCCAAGTAAAGAGAGACTTGATCCTCATGCCAGAATTGGATTTGCATAAATATGAGGGGGTGGAAAATTCTGATATTCTTATACCAAAAGAGCAGCCAGGGATTTGCCTTTGAAGTTTTTTTTTGGGAAAAAGACTATATTCCACACAGTTGAAAAGGAAGATCAACATTAACATAAAATAGAAATATTAAAACTGCTGCAATTTTTTTCCCTCAACCATGAAGAAAACCAATTTGTTTCTCATAACCAGATCATTATTATTGTAGCTCATTAGGGTTAACAACTTAGATATGCAGTTGAAACTAAAACCGGTAACTGAAAGAAAAGAGGATTCATTCTGGGAATTTATTTGTTTATACTGGTTAAAGTCCTAGAGATCACATTTTGAGCACTGTCAGACTTACCAAATATTTTGAAACATTTAACTTTAACTATAACTAGAACATGAATAATTTTCCTCTGCCTTAATTTTATTTACTTTCAGTATTATTCACTATGTAATGCAACATTGTTTTTAGGATTTTACAAACTGCTCCTAATGCATAAAACAAATTAATCTTTAAAATCAGTTAGTATGTTAGCAAATTATGCCATTTGACTAGCATTCTTTTCCTTCTTAGAACAGGGAACAGACTCCAGAGGAAATATTCTCCCTCCTGTGAGGTTGTGGAGAAAAGGGAACCCTAGTGCATTGTTGGTGGGAATGCAGACTGGTGCAGCCACTGTGGAAAACAGTATGGAATTTCCTCAGAAATCTAAAAATGGATCTGCCTTTTTACCTGGAATTCCACTGCTGGGATTATACCCTAAGAATCCTGAAATACCAAATCAAAAGAACCTATGCACCCCAATGTTCATAGCAGCAAAACTCACAATAGCCAAGTGTTGGAAGCAACCTAAGTACCCATCAGTAAACGAGTGGATCAAAAAACTATGGTACATTTACACAATGGAATACCACACAGCAGAAAGAAAAAAGGAGCCCCTACCCTTTGCGACAGCATGGATAGATCTGGAGTTCATTATGCTAAATGAAATAAGCCAGGCGGTGAAAGACAAACACCATGTGACCTCACCTGTAAGTGGAACCTAATTAACAAAACAAACAAGCAAGCAAAATATAACCAGAGACATTAAACAAGGAACAAACTGCCAGTAACCAGGGGGGAGGGGACAGAGGATAATGGGGAAAAGAGGAAGGGTCATCAAGGAACAGGTCTAAAGGACCCATGGACAAAGCCAAAGGGGGTTATTAGGATCGAGGGTGGGAGGTAGGGATGTGTGGGGTGGGGGGACTGGTGGGGGGAAATGGAGACAACTGTACCTGAATAACAATAAAAAAGTATAAAAAATAAAAATAAAATTAAAAAGTAATAAAACTCAAAAAAAGAGAAAAATTCTTCCTCCTATGTATTATAGCTCTGTACACTGAACCATTACTTTTTAAAGAAGCCTTTAGTGCTGATTTTGCAGATGGAATTCCTAGTTATCAAGGAAACTTTGAAGAAACCTGGCTATAATATATAAAAGGACCAGAAATGCAGATAGTAGGAACTCCCTTAATTATTTCTCTCACAAAAGACAATAAAAACCAAACCCACACCCCAGAATACCAAAATATTGTACTTCTTTGAAATGTAAAAATATAAAATCTCATTTCTACAGCATGAAACAAATGTAAAATGAGAAACCATGTTATATATTGCCTATTTGCTTTTCAAGTTCCAAATCAGAGTTCTGCTTATTTGATTTAGACAAGGAAGGAACACCAGGATTATGTCAGGTTTACCTTGAGTTTTAGCAAGATTAGATGGGGCATTCTTTGTCCTCTGCTGAGCTGTAGCACATACATTGTCAGGTCCTCTTTTCTTTAAAATTGCCTGTGGTACTGGATCACTATATCCTTTGCTAGTGATCTTCTTTAGCACACTAAGAAAAATGATTTGCATTCAGTATTACATTGAAATTCCCAAACATGAGCTTTTAAAAGACCCATACACAAAATAATTTTTTTCTCAAAGAAATAAAAAATATCTCTTTTCTGAAAATAAAAAGACCATATGTCCATATGTCTTTAAGGTTATAAAACTGTAGATCAAGTATGATAAAGCAATGTATAATCAAGTGTGACAAATGTAAATTATTTACATCAATCATTTTGCATAAATATACTTTTTAGTAAATAAGAAAAGTTTTAAGATATTATATAAATACTTTAATTTTTCTAACAAAAAAGATATTTTAAAATATTTAGCTAGAAGTCAGTATATAATTAACTTTCAGGGAAAGCTAATATATATGTAAAACAATGAAGACTTACCTATTATTTATATTAGTTTCTTGTTCATGAATGCCTTTTTTATTGGAAGTTCCATTGGTAACTTTTGAAACAGATTGAGATTTTACAGCTGTAAATTAAGAAAAAGTAAGTCAAGAGACAGAACACTAAATATGTAACAATTATGCACAAAGTCATTGATCAGACAGATACTGTAAACAAAACTAAATGTCAACATGGGAAGAACTGTGTTTTCTTTGTTTGCATGAATACATGTAAGTAAATACTTTTTTTGCATTGAAAACTAAATAGAAGTCCAAAACAAGTCATTTTTTCTAGGAAATTTTAACTGTCAGGAAGTATTAAAGATTAGAGTGATAAAACCCACCTACAGTGGAAGTTTTGATACTTTCTACACTGCTTTTCACTGTCTGTCCTGGAGATTCACAAAAGGACAGTTTATGACCAGATGGTTTCTCTTCTGTTGATCCATTTTCTTTTGGTTCATCCAGACTTTCAGTGGAAACCAATAATTCCATACTTGAATTTGTAGATCTGCTGGAGCGTTCTGTGATGCCAAGGCATGGAGAATCTTTTCCTGTCTTCAAAGGCTTTGCTCTGGCTTGCACATTTAAGTTTCCAGTGAGTACCTTGGGCCTGGCACCTGTAACTTGTCCTTCTTGATTTCTCACTCCCTTTCCATTTAATGTGTTTTTGTGTCCATTTGCTGCTGCTGTTGCTGATCTTTCCACAACTTGTCTAGATGACATGTTTGCTGACTTTGCATTATCATTGTTTTGTGTTTTGGGTTTTATTATTGCTTTGGGCTTTCCAGAAACATTTTTCCCTGAAGATTTTAATTCTTTTGTAATCTTAGATGCTGTTTTTGTATCATCCTTCTCTTTTAAGTCATCATGCTTTGAAGTTTTATTTATAGTATTTCTATTAGTACTTGATGAATGTCCAGATGCTCCTAATCCATCAGATTTCATCTTTTGATTAGCAGAGGGACAACTCCAACACTCTTTCTTATTATTTTCTCTCAAAGACTTGTTTTTTATAATACCAGAGTCAGAAACTTGTCTTCTTTGCTACAAAGAAGAAAAAAGTACCTTGTAACTTGACTGAAGTCTTTGACATACAAATACTTTACATTTTAATAAGCCAGTTTTTCAAAGAAAAAGAACCCCAGCAAAGTTCACATTATAATTTAGATCCACTCAAAACCCGAATTATCTTTGGTCATTTTGAGCAAAACTTTCAATGTGTCTTTGATCACATTACCTTAATCAAATCTAAAATACAGCACAAAATATTTAAGGTCTATACTATTTTAAAAGACATGTGACTTTATGAAGTTATGTTAGGGAATTAATACCTAACAGGGTCTGGATGCCTTGAGTGAACAATAACAATATCCAGTACTTTTAAGGGTCCAATCCCAGGTTCTGTGCTAAAACCCTTTCATATATCATCTCACTTAATCCTCACAACAGTACTGTGAGATAGCTCCTGTTGCCATCTCCATTTCTTAGGCAAGGACCTGAGGATTAAAGCAGGTGTGTGATTTACCCACGATCACATGCTGATAGGGATGGAACTAGGACTTGACCCCATGATTTACTGCTTTAAGTAGGTAGTCATCCATATGGTATAATTTGAGAGACTTTATCAAGATATTCACCAAAAATTCTCTCTTCAACCCAAAAGCCAGGACTTTTATCCTCTGTGGTAAGAATTTCTTGGAGTCCTCATTTAAAAAAAAAAACAAAAACAAAAACAAAAACAATTCTGAGAAATATATCACATCTGAAAAGTATGATTTTTAAAAGAAACAAGATAGTAATACAGAAAAAAACGACAGTAATAGATTATTGGTTGTCTGGAAGAAGTGGAGGAAAAGGGGTGGCTCCTAAAAATAGGTGAAATAGGTAGGAAGGGGAAATGGAAAGGCATTGAAGACAAATGCACCTATTTTGTCATTTTGTTTAGAACCAACCTTGATATGGAAAAGAAGAAAAATTTTTAAAAAATTGGTAGGAATTTTACCCAGAGGGTAGAGACTGGTACTATTAAGTGCAATTTCTAGGGTTCTGTGTAATATTTATAAAGTATAAATAGGCTTAGGTCTCATTTTTTGTTTCTTTAATAAATCTTAGCTCAAAATTATTTTTATTTAAAAAATATTTATTTTATTCTTTATATTTAGTACCTAAAACCAGGTGGACCACTTCCCACCTATAAAACCAATCCTACTTAATTTATTCTACCATGTTCTATCTACTTTAAAGCATCATTTTATGGGTGAGATCTCTATTACACTCTTTTAGAAATTTTACATTAACATAGTACAAAACGATGATAATTCAATGCATATGCATTTCTAGGCATCCTCTGACTTAGCTCTGTAAAATTTACCTATATTACCTATATACAAATGGACAAATTATAATGGTCACTGTATGCTATTGACAAATGAAAAAAAAGGGGGTACTCCTCTAGGACACCTTTTAGGTTCTAGTACTATTCCCTCTTGTTTTGGTTTTTAGCTTTTTGATATAGAAAAATTTAAACAATCAAAAGAAGACAAAACATTATGATGAATCCCCATGTACATATTACCCAGCTTTAACAATGATCAACTCTGGGTCAATTTTGTTTAATATATAACTACCCCTATTTTATTTTAAAGCAAATCCCAGACATCATATATTAGTACTAGCAATCTTTTAAAACTTTTTTCTCTGCCTTATTAACTTTTTCCTACCTCCAAAAGATCTCACCTTTTCTGGAAAACATATTTATTTGTTCCACACTTATTGAGCACTTACTACATACCAGATAACTGCACATAAATTATTTCACTTCCATTTCACAATAATACTGCTAGGTTGTATCATTCCATTTTATAGATAAGCATACTAGGACTCACATGACACAGATAATTGTAAACTCAACATTTGAACACTCCTGATTCAATGTCCAACACACATTTTGGAATATCACTGCCTTTCTGAGGGAAACATATTACCCTGTTCTTTTTATCTAGTGGTTAAGAGTATAAACCCTTGGACAACCTGAAAGTCAGGGGAATTAGGAAGAACAACGAGACTTTGATCATTTTGTTGTAAGGCAAGGAAGGAGGAAAAGCCTGGTTGATGTAGTTAGTAGAACAGGGGAAAGGAAGGCAGGTAGACTAAGTCTTAGGGCCTTAAAAAAAACCCTAGAGGGGGTAACCGGGCATATAGAAAAAATATGCTGAAGTGTATTTTGTAGAATATGTTCAGTGTAACCGTACAATATGCCTAAAAGGGGCCAATGGGTAGTCTAGTGCTGTTCTATGATAACAGTTGGGGAAATTTTGGATAAAACTGAATCCAACAGCGGTCTTTACTACAGTGTTTTGCAGAGCTTTTAAGGTGTTAGTATACACCATCAGTCTCTAAGAGAAGCTACGGTGTGCAGTAATTCTCACATTTACTTGATGCTACATGTTCTTAGGTAGACATATGAGGGAGCACGCACTTTGGGAAATAGTCCCAGGAAGTTTACTAGCAAAAAACTTCAGCATCCCACAGTTTTTCACAGAAGACATTTGAAACTTGACCTCTGCCTCAAGCCATGAGAGCTCTTATTTGTAGCTTAGAGTCGTGTGAGTTCTTTACTGGCTGATGAGGAAGAAAAGATTCCCTATCCCACTCTGCAAGGGCAGGTAGTATGTTCTTTGCATTCAAAACTGAAACTCTCATTGTATATCTCTGTATCACTGTACTGCATGTACTAGGTTAGTATAATTTTGTTCTTCAAATATACTATTAAATAACAATCTTTGAGGTAGCTAGCTTAGAACTAACCATCAATAACATTTTTGGAGAAAAAAGTATTTCACATTATAATAAATACACCAAGTAATTTAGGTGTGTGATAAAAAAACAAATAACAAAGTTTACCATCTTAACCAATGTTGTTAAGTGGGTAGTATAGTAATGTTAACTATATAATCCTTGTTGTGCAACAGATCTCTAGGGCTTTTTCATCTTGCAAAACTAAACCTACAGCCAATGAAAAGCAATTCTCCTTTTCCTTGTCCCTGCAGCCACTGGCAATCACCATTCTACCTTCTGTTTCTAAGGGTTGGACTACTTTAGATACTTCATGTAAGTATACTAATGAACTATTAAAGTAAAGCACAACTTGGTACTAATTGACTTTTTCACATGAAATATTTACCACATGAATTAAAATCTTAGTATAGAGAAAACTAGGACAACCAACATTTTTCTCTTGTAAGAAATAGGTTAATTAGAAAAATAGACATTGAATTAGGTCTAGAATTCTAGACAGTTTCTGATCTACTGGAATAGTTCCAATATGTTCGTTGCCAAAAAGGTTTTCAAGGAAATAAAAAAGGTGGAGAATGTCACACTTTCTACGCCAGCTGGATATCAAAAATTCACATCATTTAAAAATTTATGAAATGTTCACTTGATTAAAAAAGACTCAAAATTTTTTCTATTAAGAAATAGCTTTAATTAATGTAAGAATAAATTTTAAAAACTATTTTGAAATATAAGATAATGAAATTTAAATTATTTGTTATCCTTTTTCACTTGGACCTATAAAATTTTAGAAGTTTACCTGAGAGCTACTGAATATAGGCTTTTTACCAAGTCTTCGATTATCACCTTTGTCAAATGCAGCTGTAAAAAGAAACAGCAATATATTTTTATAGGAGGCAGTACTATTAACACAGAATTAGAGGGAAAATAATACATGAGTAGAAAAAGGTTATGTCTCAGTAGAAAATAACTTTAAAATAGCTAAAACCAATCTAACACATAGATAATTTCCTAGTAAAACAAACATTTTTAAAGAACCACACTTGCATTCTTATTTTCTGATTCCTATGAATTTTGTTATTAAAATTAATAAATGAGAACTATGAAATCTCACAGAGAAGATTCATAAATTTATAAAAACAAAAATTTTCTGAAGCTGTAAAATTTTAGAAATAACTGGTTTCATTTAGTAAATTAAAAAAAATTATAGATTGTGGCAAATGTAATATTTTATAAACTATTAAATATGAGGAAAATGTTTATCTTAAGTTGTAAAAATATTGTTGAAATTAACTATATTATCTGGTTTGCAGTTATGAGGAAGGAAGAAAGAAAAAAACATAAGGTTCTGTTGAAAGTAAAACAAGAAACAATCCTCAAACTCATATGCTCTTTAGAATTACATATACATTCATTTTATAGATTAGGTTGAATGACAATTATTATAGAACTCATGTTTACATTCTTCAAATAAGAATTTGATTGACATCAGGAAAATATATAGGAATAATGGTATAAGAGCTAGAAATACAGTTTAGCTAAGGCATTTTTGTCTTTTGAAGGTTATGGGGCTCTAAAATATACTTTGAAGAAATACATATAATTTCCAAAAATTATTTTTTTATTAAAGCAACTGTAGAAAAATACATTAAATTATCTGTAACTCTACCATGCATCTTCTAATATTTCTATTCTATAGACTCTGTACTATATGATAAAGCAGGATCCTAGAAATGGCACTGTCAGGACTGAGTTATAGTTAGCAAATGACTTTGCACAATAATACACAGGAAGAAATTAATTTCTTCCCAAAGGTCAGTAACTCAAACTAGAATAAAGAAATATAACAAAGACAACCTACAATCACCCCTTTCCTTGGGGTTTCTCAATACATAATTATCCATAAGCCAGGAATCACTATAATTAAATACATTTAAGATTTAAAAAACATTATTTTTATACTGGTGTAAAAGTAACAGATTGAAAAGTTCTCTTTGACAGTTAGTTGGATTACCAATATTTTGTTTTAGATATGTGTATATGTGTGTATATACATATGTATTTACATGTCATTTTAATTAGCACTTTGAAGAATTAGGAATACTGAAGCTCAACTTAATTATGAAATCCTCTAAAATGAAGAAAAATAAAGTTTACTGCCAATCAGAAGAGAGTTGAATGATATCTGCTCATGGAATGTCAATCTTTTTCTTCACATTGTACAGATTTCATAGTAAAGTTAAATTGTCATCTAAAAATCTGTATAGAAAGAGTCACAAGGAAAAAATTTCCAATTTCTAAAGACTTCATGATTTTCATTGTTTCATGATTTTGTTGTTTTATTTATTTTTTTTGAATTCTTTGAAAAGTATTCTCAAGATCACATATAGGTACACTGTTATGTTATACTGATAACACAAGACAGAGCAAATCATATTCTGGCCAAACCAGTAAAGAATTTAACATATCTATGAACAATCGAGAATGTATTATACCACATAGGGCTTCCTTGTTTTATAATACAAAAATGTTTGCTTCATAAAATATAGTCTCTAGTCTCTTAACTTAAAATGTTTAAAAGTACACTTGTTCAATCTGCCAATATTTTTTCTAAGGCACCTGATTTAAGCCAAAAATAGTCATGAAGCCATTTTTAGTTCCATACCCTCAACATTTTATTTTAATGTTTTGGAAACAAATACACATTTTGAGCAATATACACCTTTTGTTTAATGCTAATGTTTCAAATGGTACCTATCGGATGTCAGAGACCACTGTGTGGCTCCTGAGGGACACCCTGCAATAGCACACACAGTATCACTGAACCGATCAATTGTGAAATTAAGCCATCTAATGTAGGCAAGAACCACAAGAAACAGTATCATATGCAAAAGATGGAAAAGCTTTATGGAAAAATACATGTTAAAAGGGAGAGAAAGTGTGTTTGGTGATCTGTTTTATATGGATTATATTTTCCTACACTTCTAATCTCTCTAAGTAAAACAAGAATGCTTTTAAGCAAATTTGGCTGGAACATTACTGCTAATATAAAGATAAAAAATTTATACATACATATATATGTGTATATATATATACATATATATATGAAATGAGTTTCATTTTCTACAAACAGCAAAAAAGCATGATTTATTAAAACTGCCTAAACATACTATCAGTAGTTTCAATCAGGAAGCTATTATTGAACAGAAGCAAACAAACACTAATCATACCACTTACTAGAATCCTCTCAAAATATCCATTCTCACAAAGATTATAATATTATAAAAAATCTCAAAGCTAACATACCTGCTTGGATTTTCTGTTGATGATCTGTACTCATCAGCTTCCAGCTTTCTGTGTGACGAACAGCATAGAAAGACTGAACCAGGAAGATCCACAGCTTATCACGCAGAGCCTGGATCTTGCACGTAAAACCCTGCGTTCAAGCAACAAATCAGCAGCTGGTGAGAGCCACATTGTCATAGCAACCAGTCATTATTCCTTTCTGAATCTACTTATTCCTAAGCTAGATCAATGATGTCATCACTTAGATTTTTAAGATTGTCAGGTACATGTTATTTATGAAGGCTTACTCTTCACAACAGAATTTTACAGTGAACATGAAGCTAAACCTTATTGTTTCAACCAAACATTATTTTAAACCACCAATACCTTTACATGAATAACTTACACAGCCATTTCAAATCCACTATGACATTACAAGGTCAAATACTCTATGCAATCGTAATAAACATGATGAAAATTTTTAAATCATTATTGTTGAATACAAAATGTCATTAAGTTACAATTAGTTTAGTAATTACCATTATTAACTGCATTTAAAAATAAATAATATTTTAATTTTGCTTTTTCCCAGTCAATCCTATTTTAAATGTGATTATTTTAGACAAAAAGGAATTAAGAATATATTATAAAATAAAAGATACTGATGATTAAAATTTCTAAAAAATTATTTTAAATTCTGTTTTATATTTAGGAAGTTTAAAGTAGTGATCAAGGAGAAATACTAGAGTTATACTATACCAATTAATATTGTTAAGTACCAAACTATGTTTAGAATTAACCAGTAAAATTGCCAAATTCTAAACTTTCATAATATGCTCACTTGGAGGTAAATAAAAATTAAAAATGTTTGTATTATAAAATAATTCCAAATATACACAAAAGTAGACTATAACAACCCTTAGGTTTCCATTACTCTACTTTCAATGAACCACGGAACATTTAAAATGTGCATATATTTTAAAATCTTAAAAATAATTCAAATGTTTTAATGAACTATGTTACATTCAATACCATTTCTTTTGTACTGTCAGAGTTCAGTAACATGTCCAGAGCCATAAGAAGAGAGCAACTATTCTCAGTGGTAATGTTTTCTTCAATTGCTTTTAAAATTTTGTCCAACAGATCAGCTGTGCTGCTCATTGCTTGTGACTATAAAACACAGAAATTGATATTTAATAGGAATACATGTAAAATGTGTAACAAACATGGAAGTCTGACATAAGAGCAGACCCTTCATCATAACTGGCTGTATTAAATCAACCAGAAATCTTATTTCCTCTGTTAATAATAATATAGTAATTATTGTTGTAATAGTTACTATAATTATAATCCTTTTCCTTTGTTAAAAAATTTGCATACATGCATGCACACAAACTGTTGTGAAGAGCCCAATCATCCTAAAAACAGAGCTTAGAAGTAAGTAATATTAGTTCTTTGTTAATTACTAAATTTAGAAAAAGTGGATCTCCAGGAAAACAAAGAATTTTGCATGGACCGTAATTGTATTAGTGACCAAAACAGTATCATTCTGACTTTGGTTTCTAAAATATGGCTTATGCTGATAGAGAGCTAGAGTTGGCCAGAGTTACACTGGACCTTGCCAGGGTAGTCAAAACATGTCCCCTCCTGCCTTCATTATCTTGTGAGCCAAAAATCCTGTCCATCACTGCTCTAAATCCTATGCAAACCTGCCATCTGCTATGGAATTTATTTAAGCCATACTAATTTAATCAAAGACAACCTGCATTTAAAAACTCCTGCATAATTATAATCAGAACACAAAGATGGAACTAAATATAGGATATAATCTTCAGCATAGTACCTGTAAAAACAGAGCAAAATTTTCACTTTGAATGATCTTCGGGAAGTTTTCTATAATAAATGCAATACATTCTTCTTGTAGCTGAGATGCCATAGTCAGTGCTGTTTCTGTCCACTTCACTCTGGGTAAACTGATGATTAGCCTGTCACTTTCCATCAGAAGAAATGCAGCATTCTTATCATTCTTATAATTTAAAAAATATTGAAAAAAGTTAGATTACTGCTCATAAAGTAATTTTCTAAGCAAATCAAATACTTTTGTTTTCTTGCAATGTTTCCTGCAAAAAAAACAAAATTTCAGACAGTAATATCTTTATCATTAGTTTTACATGTAATATTTATTCATTCATTCAAAATTACCCAAAAGGGCAAACTTTGAGCTTGTTAGAAATGACCTTTAAAGGGTAGCTAAAACAAACGTGAAAGCAAAGTTCTAACTACAAAGAAGAACTTGACTTTCCTGAGATTTTTCACCACTGAATTAATTTTTGTCCCTATGGACATCATTCATAATTGCATGGCTACACCAGCATAGCCTTAATTCTTTTATGACTGTAAAATATGTGTTACTACGAATTTAGAAAGGCTAAAAATTACTTACAATCTGCAGTGATTTTTCTCCACCTCTCTAATTAGGTAAGCCCCCTCATTTTATGTTTTATTCATTTAATGATGACTCACAAACACTAATCTCTATGGAAAATGGAATGACAAACACGCAAATATCATGGGCTTCAAGGAAAAGAAAAATAACAACTAATAAATTACTATATCTTATTCATGTTTGATTTCTAGTTGTTTTTTATCAGTAATTACTTTATTATTTATTGTATTTTTCCATTACAATTTATACTCCCCACCCTCTTCCACCTCCACCCTACCCCTTGCAATCACCACATTGTTGTCCATGTCCATGATTGATTTCTAGTTCTTAAAACAATGCTTGCTAATAATTATTATTGAATAATTACCCAACAGAGACTGCAGTAGGTGGAAAAACACAGCCACAATTTTGTTGTACCTCCATCTATCAAGAGGTGAAATCTAATTCCTCATCCCTTGTGTCTAGACTGGCCTTTTCACATGCTCACACAAAGAGTGGCCTTTTCACATGCTCACACAAAGAGTGGAACTCTGTGCAAGTTCCAGAGCCTATGCCTCAGAAGCACTGCAGCTCTGCCTTTACCCCCCTAGATCTTCTGGGACCATGAGGCCATAGAGAGGCCTCGTAAAAGAGACCACATGGAGCAGGAGGCCCAGCCTCCTACTCAGTTATCAGTTGAAAGTAGGCACAGGACTGAGCTCAGGCAAGATCAGCAAAAGAATCACCCAGTCAAACCATAGAATTGTGAGAAATGAACTGCAGTTTTAAGCTACTTAGTTTTGAGGTGGTTTGTTACTCAGCAATAGATAACTGATAAATCTGGAAACAGCCAGAAATCCTTAACATACGCTGTCTGATATAAACTTTGCACACCCCCTGTAGCTTTGAGATCTCAACTCAAGCACTATTCTTTTCTTGGTTCCTGTACCTACACCAGGTCCGCTTTACACATGCCATCAGAGAATTTGTCCCTTTACTTTAGATCACTTAATTCATTTTCAATGGTTCAATAATTAACGTAACTATTTGATTAATATCCATCTCTCTCATTAGACTGTATGTTTACTGAGTGTGAAACCATCTGTTTTTGGCTCACCCTTGTATCCCCTGGGCCTAGTACAGAAATGGGTCATAGCAGAAACTCAAATTATTTGTTGATCCCTTGGCATTACCAGAGACTTCAAGTCTGTAGTGACTTAGCTAAATTAAGCTAAATTAAATTTAATTCTTGAACACTAAGACTTTAAAAATTTTAACCATTTATCAAGAATTCTTTAAAAGCATATACTTCCCCTGCTTTATTTATTAGAGTTAAAAACATACTTTGTTAATTCAAGTCTTTTAAAATCGCTTTAGTACCATCATCCTTTTCTCATCTGGTGACTTCCTGAGTAACTGCAATTACTAAGAGTTTTAGGCAATAAGCCCAATTTGGTCTACTATAGGTATTTTCCTGGTAATAGTGCCAAAAGTAGGGTATTCAAATAAACTTGGCAGGTATACACAAAATGTTTACTACATACATATGTTATGTGCTCTGACAGTAGTATCTTTTTCAAAATACAGATATAGAGTATAGTTGTCATAATTTAGCTTGTAATCTATTGAAAAACTCAAATATAAACATAAGTGATAACATAGGAGGTATGTGATCTTATTCTATACTGGTCTGAATCTATAATAACATTAAATGTCAGAGTAGCCTGAGGTTCAAAGAAGAAAGAGAATGTAATACACTTCTAGACCAAACACATAAAGTTTTAATAGTTAACAGAACACATAATTAAAACTTCAAAAAATATATACCAGGTATTACCAAGAAAAGTTTCCTCTTCTTCCTCTCCCAAGCTACCCATTTTCCCTTGTTCCAATCAATATTATTTATTTTCTATTTCTTTCCAGAGCTAGGTACATACAAACACAAGTAGATACAATTTTTGCCTTATTTCACTCAAACGGAGGCATTTACATGCACAGCACTCTGTACTTTTCCTTTTACACTTAGCATACATCTGGAATATTTTTTTATCAGAATATAAGGAACCTTGTTATTGTTTTAACAACTGTGTAACACTCCATAGTATGGATATGGCCTAAGTCTAAGTCCTTCAACCAGCCCTCTTATAGACATTTATGTTGTTTTCAATTTTTTTTGCTACTTTTGTAATGTAATAACATTGTAGATAACATTATTTCACGTATTGTAAATATATCTATAGGATAAGTTCCTAGAAATAGAATTTCTGGGTCAATACTGCTTGTCTTAGACTGGGTCTGCCTAATAACTAAGCCTGAGAAACAGGCTTGTATGCACACAGTTTATTTTGAGAAGTGATTCTAAGAGGATTTGAGGCAATGGGAGAGAGAAACAGGAAAAGAGGGAAACCAATGGAAGGGTATGTTTTCTAACTCCTTGCTACTCAAAGTATTATCCCCAGCATCAATACCACCTAAAGCTTGTTGGAGTTGAATCTCAAGTTCCATCCCTGACTTAGTGAATTAGAATCTACATTTAACCAAGATCCTGAAGTGTTTTAAATATACATTAAAGTTTGAGAAGCCCTAATGTAGCGATTAGGAATCAGTCTTTCTGGGGCCTAGTTGCTACATCAGAGTCACAGAGACTGCACTTAGATTATTCTCCCAAAAGACAGACCAGGGAACGTTTAACCACTGGCTCCCATATCAGACTGGTCAGGGCTTGTCCGTTGGGGTGTTAATTCCCTTTTACTTCTAGGTTTACAGGGTATCAGAACTTCAGAGTTGTAGACACCCTGTGTGGAGTAGCAGTTAAGCCTCAGGTGAGAAATAAGTGTGATGTGGCTGAAAGAAAGTGATGTCAGATTATACCCGTGTGATGATGGATGCTGCAGCAATGGCTGAAATACACATGTGGGCTGAGAGGATATGAGGAGGGGCACTTGAGTACCCAAAACATTAGCAGCGTGTCCTCAATGGAGCACAGTTTTCCAAACTGTAGATTCCTTTCCCGTAAAACTGGAGAGTATTATGCTAAGTGAAATAAGCCAGGAGGTGAAAGACAAATACCGTATGATCTCACCTATAAGTGGAACCTAATCAACAAAACAAACAAGCAAGCAAAATATAACCAGAGACATTGAAATAAAGAACAAAGTGACAGTAACCAGAGGGGAAGGGGGATAGGATGGGGGAAAATAGGGGAAGGTCCATCAAGGAACATGTATAAAGGACACATGGACAAATTCAAAGGAGGTAGGCTCGAGGGAGCCAAAGGAGGTAGGTGGGAGGTAGGAATGGGTGGGGCAGGGGGCTGTGGTCAGGTGAAAATGGAGACAACTGTACTTGAACAATAAAAATTATTAAAAAAATAAAGTAAAATAAAATGTCAGGTACATGTACTCAAGAAAAAACACTTTGATTTTCAAATTAAAAAAAAGAAATATTTTAGTGATTCATAACCAGTGTTACAAGTAAAAAATGAGAAAGAAAAAGAGACAGAGAAAGAAGACAAAAGTAGAAAATATCAGTACATTATATATAATAATGGTTAGTATTTGTCTAGAAAAATTATTTCCATTCTACGTGTGTGAGTGTACTGGGTTACATCGTGAAAAAAAAAACTACTTACTTTTGGTCATAGTCAAAAAAGTTTGAAAAACACAGCAAAAGCTGTGCTAATTTATACCCTTTCCAGAAATGAATAAAAGTACTTATTCCCTACATCCTTATTAACTTAGTAAAAATTTCCTTCTTTTTTCATTCCAAAAGGTAGAAAATGGTCTGACACTGTAATTTTAATATCCACTTCTTTTTAATAAATGAAGTTGATAATTTGTTCATCAAATTAAGAGGTGTTTGTATTTTCTTTATCTAATCTTATCCTATGTTTAGCTGCTTTTTAAATCAGCTTGTGGGAACTCTGTATATTAGAAAATTAGAAGCATGAGTATGATATGAACAGCCTTTTGACTTTGCTTGTGGTTGTTCTTTACTATACAAAAATTTTGCATTTTTATGTAATCAAATTTTTTATGACTCTTGAATTTTGTATTACTATGCCCTATTGAAGTTATAAAATAATGCTCCCAGGGCTACTGCAGTATTTTAATGGTTTTTCTTACATTCAAATCTTTGATACATTTGGAATACATCTTAGCATACCAGGATGTGAGGTACAGATTCAACTTAAATTTTTTACAGCTAGCTTCTTGATTATCCTAACACCACACACTGAATAAACCCAATGCCTCATATTATTTCTTAATCCTTATTTTGTTAATCAAATAGGGCTTCAGCTATCCTTTGGTCTTAAGACTCACAGTAATACATGAGGTCTGTCTGGAAAAAGTCCAGCCATTGTTAATACAATAAGAAGGGTATGCACAACACCCATGTAACCTGGCAGCCAAGGAGAATGGACTGGAATGGGCACATGTGAACAATGATGACTTCACTGTACTACTCAATGGGGGTGGTAGACGCTGTCAAGTAATCATGTGTACTGTGTGGCCATTGCATTCAAATTGACTGAGTGAGCAATGAATCTGCATCAAATTTTCCATCAAGCTTCAACTTCCTCCACAGCAACTACTTGAGTAATTCAGGAGGCTTATAGGAACAATGCAATGAGTGCAGCACAAATGAAAGTGTGGCACAAACACTTCAAAAATGGTTGAGAATCTTTTGAAAGTGATCCACATTCTGGAAGGCCTAAAACAATCAGAACACCTGAGAATGTTGAACTGCAATCAACGAGGATCAGCAACTGACACTACGAGAACCAAAATTTAATCTGGGGGTTCCAAAAACTACTGTGCATGAGATGTTGATGCAGGATCTTGGCATGAAACATTGCAGCAAAATTTGTTCTATAGTTTCTGCTATCAGAGCAGAAGGAACACTGTCCTGTAGTTGCTAATGACTTGATTCAAACTGCTACCACTGAATCATATTTCCTCAAGAAGATCATAACCAGAGATGAATCATGGATCTTAAGGCTATGATTCAGAAATGATGGCCCAATCATCCCAATGGAAGTTGCCTGGTTCTCCATACCTGAAGAAGGCACAGCAAAGTTGCAGCAAGATTAAGATCATGTTAACTGTGTTTTTTGATTGGGAAGGTGTTGTCCATCACGAGTACACCCTTCTAGACCAAACAATAAGGAGTACTACCTCAGTGTTCTTCGTCGACTGAGAGATGCAATACAGCAAAAATGTCCACAGCTATGAGCAACTGTTGATTTGCAGCTTTGTCACGACAATGTGCCTGCTCACCCATCCCATCTCATGCAGAATTTTTTGGTGAAACATCAAGTCACCCAGGTGACTGAACCCCTCTACAGGCCAGATTTGGTGCCCTGTGTCTTCTGGCTTTTCCTAAAATTAAAATTACCTTCGAAATGGAAGAGATTTCAAACTGTTGACGAGATTTAGAAAAATATGACATGGCAGCTGATGGTGATTCCAACAAAGAATTTTGCAGTGTCTTAAACAGCGGAAGAGATGCGGGGTGAACGGTATGAGGTCCCCAGGTGCCTACTTTGAAGGGGACTAAGGAGTCACTGTCTTATGTACAATGATTCTTGTATATTCTTCAATAAATGTCACTATTTTTCATATTACATGGCTGAACACATGGCTGGATACTTTCTAGACAAACCATTTTTATATATATATAAAACTTTAGTTTTACCCTAGTGATCATCCCCACTTATATATGACTCTCCTAAATTTAAAAACTTCATCATTTGTCTTTTTCAGGGCTTAAAAAAATCATTTGAAACAGAAAAATGTAATCATGTTTTGAAACAATTCAAGTAATTACATTATGAAGTCCTAACTTTTCTCTGCAGTCTCTCTCTCCCAAAAACAATGGTTTGCACTTGGTAGAAGGGAGCAGCCACATCTCACTGAACGGCTGTATAGTGACCAAGAAAGGGAAAAACCTTAAAGTTGCTCACAATAAACTATAAACTATATATATTTACACACACACACTCTCTCTTTTACCTCCCCTACCCCTCTCCCTCTGATAATCACCATACTGTTGTCTATGTGATATGTGTGTGTGTGTGTATATATATGATCTCTTCTTTCATTCAGTCCTCCAATCCACATTCCCTCTGACAGATAATCATCAGTCTCATCTCTGTAACTAGGAGTCTGTTTCTATTTTGTTTATTTTGTTCATTAGAGTCCACATATAAGTGAAATTATATGGCATTTGTCTTTCTCTAACTGGCTTATTTCACTTTGCATAATACTCCCCAGGTCCATCCATGCTGCACAAAGGGTAAGATTTCCTCCTTTTTTATGGTCAAGTAGTAGTTCATTGTGCAAATGCACCACAGCTTTTTTATCCACTCATCTACTGATGGACCTTTGGGTGCTTCCAAATCTTGGCTATTATAAATAATGCTGCAATGGATATAGGGGTGCCTATATTCTTTTGAATTAGTATTTTTGGTTTCTTCAGATATTAATATATTCCCAGAAGTAGAACTGCTGGTTCATAAGGCAGTTCCATTTTTAATTTTTGAGGAAACTCCATACTATTTTCCACAGTGGCTGTACCAATCTGCATTCCCACCAACAGTTCACATCTTCACCAATATTTGTTTTTTGTTGATTTATTGATGATAGCCATTCTTGCTGGTATGAGGTGGTATCTCATTGTGGTTTTAATTTACATTTCTCTGATGATTAGTGACACTGAGTGACTTTTCATATGTCTATTGGCCATCTATATGTCTTCTTTGGAGAAGTATCTGTTTAGGTCCTTTGCCCATTTTTAAATTTGATTTTTTTTTTTGGTATTAAGTTTTATAAGTTCTTTATAAATTTTGGATATTAACCGCTTATCAGATGTATCATTGGCAAATATGTTCTCCCATTCAGTGGGTGGTCTTTTCATTTTGTTGATGGTTTCCTTTGCTGTGCAAAACCTTTTGAAGTCTGTAGGGAAGGCAGTTGAGAAGGGAAGATGGACATAAAGTGAAGAGTATGAACAAGCTGATACTTAAGAACACAAGTGGTAATCCACAGGTTGGACTCATTTCAGCTCTCACTGACTCAACATGCATGAAATAGGTGTCCTTCAGAAGATGTTGGCACTCTTCATCATGGAGATAAGCATATCCCTGCCCCGGGGAAGAGGATATAGGGCAAAGTGAAGCAGCTGCAGGCCTGGCTGCTGTTCCATGCCAAGGTGAGCCAGTAAACATGCAAAATGTATAAGCTAAAAGAGCCTGCTCCAATCTTCCTGCTGAAACAAAGAAAGACTGCTGCTTCACCTCTACTGTACAAATCTCATACTAAGTTGTCTTTTGTGGCCACTATAACTGGAAATATATAAAGAAGGAAATTCTGAGAAGTACGGTTTATTCAAGACAAGCTGAAACATTACAAAACCACTAGAGTACACCCCTTGTCAACTGGCACCCATACACATCTCTTTAAACTGTATTTAATTCCCAAATGGAGATAATAACAAAGCCATGCTTTTGCCTAATATAACTATCTCCTATACAACAAACATGCTAACTCTTTCCTTAAAAGAAGATAAAAATTCTCTTGTGTTGTCTGAGTGATGTTCATTGTTCTTCAAACTGACTCACACTCCCCCTTTGGTATCTTGTAACTTACATATGGAGATATAAAGTTAATTAATATTACCATGTCATATTAAATGCTAGGGGAATGGGACTGGAAAAAATATTTGGTTTAATATATACACAAATATTCATATAAAAAGGGAAATGGATTCGTTTATGTCATAACTATTACGGTGCTCATTTCTATACCTGATCACTTGCTCATAGGTGGTAGTTATAACTACCTTTTCCCACTACCACTGCACATTCCCTTAGCCCTAGCAAGTACCTCTGCTATTTGTTGTTCTTTATCTGGGAGGGTAGTCCAAACTTTCATTCCTCAAGAATCTGGGCCATCATCAGTACTGCCTAAAGTGAGTTGTTAGTTTTCTATTAATTTTAATCATAGGACATGGGAGTACAGCATTCCAAGTGTACTCCTCATTACCCACATTATATAGTAGCAACACAATTTCCCCTTGTTAGGCTCAATCTACCAATAATTCCCCTTCTTTGCCTATTAGTTTACAAAGTGGCCAGAAGGAGGAAGTCTCAATGGAATCACTGTTGTGTCCCTAGATGGAAGCATTTTCTAGGATCCACAGAAACTAAAGTTGCAGAGGCAGGAAGCAAAAATTTTGCTACTGGGTCACTAGGAATAATTGTATGTGGAACCACTCTCGTTTCTACTTTCCTGACTCATGTATCCTATTATAGGAGAAACAGCCCATATATCAAAAACTAATTTAGCATATACAACCTCCTAAAGGGCACTGCACCAACTCTAGAAGATACTGCTACCTTGCTGGTGCTGTGAGTCTTCAAAAGGCCATTCCTCTGTATTATTAAGCCAGCTGCTTCAGGATGACAGAAAACATAAGGCCAGTGAAATTGTGAGCATGAGCCCGCTGCTATACTTCATATGCTGTGGAGTTCCTTAGTAAGAAATGATGCTGTGTAAAATACCATAATGGTGGAAAAAGCGTTCTGTTAAGTCCATGGATAGTAGCTTTGGCAGAAACACTAGGAGTAATGAAGGTAAATTCATATCCAGAGCAAATGTTATGTCTATTCCACTGAGAACACAGTACTGCCTTTTCCATGATGGAGTAGTCCAATGTAATTAACCTGCCAGCAGGTAGATAGCTGGTCCGCCCTTCAGGAATGTTGCCACAGAGAAGTTTGTGTTATACCCAAATCCACCTTAGTGAGTGGAAGTCCATGTTGCTGAGCCAATGCATAACCTCCACCCCTGGTACCATGTATCTTTTGTTTACCAAACATTATGTATTTCCCTGTTACTCTGACTAAACCTTGACCAATGAATTTGGTACACAGAAACAGAATTGTAAGGACAGGTCCTCAGAATTGGTTCTGGGTTACCTGGAATTGGTTCTCTAATTTGCTTTTATAATATGTTTCTATATTTATATTTAAAATATTGGAAGTACCTATACAAGGATACATAAACTTTTTGAAGACAAACACAAACAAGGGTATTCAGGTTATACTTACTAAGGACTGAATCAACATGTTAAGACAATGTTTCTGAATCTCAGGAGGTACATTTGTAAAGCTTCTGTCAGACCAAAACCTTGCAAAATGTTTTACAATCCACCTGTTATAAATCAAAGAATCACAAGTTAGGGAAATAAAAATATTTGTATTATAATATTTCACTATAATATTCCATAAGATTTGCATTTTAAATTTGTACATATATGTTTTGACTAACCCTTATAGTTAATTTTGTTAGCTCTATAATAAACTTAAGTATGCTCTCTTTTTGGTAAACATATACTTTAAATCCACTTTGGGTTAATGTGCATGGATTTTAACATAAGTAACAATGGTTAAGCTAACATAATATTGATCCCAAGCATCTTGAGTAATATCTAAATCAATACTTTTCAATTGTTACAACTAGTTAAGCATTGCACTACATACATTGTGCCTGAGAAAATCGGCCAAGTCTAAAATTTCCCAGAAAATGAAGAGAATGGAAGAACAAAATCCTTAAATTAACAGCATCAGCACTACTTCAGATCACTTACTTCATGCAGTCAGCAAAAAGACTTTCCACTCCAACTGAATGAGCAACAATCAGGCATTCTAGTATAGATGTCAATCTTCTGGGAATAGGCTGAGATTGACAGAAAACATTGTATTTATTCTCATTCAACCTACAGAAGCTGAAACTATTTGGTTCATATAGATGATCTGACCTATGTACCTAAACTTCAAAATACATATATATAATTCAAAATGTACTATTCTTTTAAAGAAGTATCACTTAATAACTTCTAGTTTTATAGAATAGTATTTCAGCTCTTTTCGTTACCAGAATGCATACAAGTTCTATTCTAATTTCATTTAGCTCAAATTTTCTAAAAAGTAAAAGTGGTACAATAATTTCTAGCACATCATATTGCAAAACAATCATTTGATCTAATCTGTATTCTAGAGTAAAACCTTAAGTACACGTGTAGTGGAAGGTCTGACACTAACCTCAGATAAAATGATAGAATTTAATTACATTGTAATTATATAACACATATTTTCAAAGCACATATATAGACGTAATGAACTAAAATAACAAATAAAATGTACACACCAGTAGTGAAAATGACTCACAGCTCTTGATGTTGAGTCTCTGTGCTACATGTTGCTCGTGTCACATATTTTCAGCTTTTGGACTATGTTTCTAAGCACATCTAATGCCCATTAGGATGAGCAGAATTAAATTTCTGTTTGTACACATTAATTAATTGTGATTTAGGGCTTGTTCACTTAATAAATACCAGCAATCCATCAATTTGTGTATATAGTCCCTACACACGTTCTACTGAAGATCCCCTTACTCTCAGAGAAGAGCAAAAGTTTCTTCAGAAATGTCTCCAGCAGAGTCCTAAATGACGTCAGTGGTTTACAACTTTTTAAATTACGAATTGCTATTAATTTGATTGTCTAATACTCTTTTCCTTAATGTGCTACATTAGTGTTTAAGAAATGTAATATAGTTTGCATTGCATATTAACAACTGAGTTGTTCCCTTTGGATAACTGGAGGTACTGTAAGTTGTCTTAAAATTAGATATGACTATCTCAGTATAGATTTTACAGTGATAATTCTATCAAGTTAAATAAGTTGGCTTTCTGACCCACTTCAGACAAGAATATTAAACTAGTATGAGGCACTGTGGAAAGCAGTATAGAGATACCTCAAAAATTTAAAAATGGATCTGCCTTTCAACCCAGCTATCCCACTTCTGGGAATACATCCAAAGGAACCCAGACCACTAATCTGAAAGAACATAAGCACCTCTATGTTCACTGCAGCATTACTGACAAGCAGCCCAAGTGTCCATCAGTAGGTGAGTGGATAAAACAACTATGGGACATTTACACAATGGTATACTACTTGGCCATAAAGAAGGAGAAAATTTTACTCTTTCAGACAGTATGGATGGACCTGGAGAACATTATGTTAAGTGAAACAAGTCAGTCAGAGAAAGACAAATACCACATGATTTCACTCATATGTACAATCAAATGAACAAACTGAGCAAACAAGGTAAATGGGGACCAACTCATAGATGGAAAGCAGGATGTCAGCTTGGGGGCGTAGATGTTAGGGGGTGGAGGGATTGAGCAAAAAGGAAAAAGGACTCATGGACATGGACAACAGTGTGGTAATTGCTGGGCAGGGGTATAAGGGGACTAAATGGTAATGGGAAAATATATAATAAAGACTAAATTTTAAAAAAAATTAGTGTGAGGGGACAGATTACTGGTATACACATACTTTTTTTTTATAGAAAGTGTGCTGTTAGATTCATATTCAGTTTCACATTCACAAAACCATATTCTTCTGGTCAGGTATAAAACTGTACACAGATATCTTAACTTTGCTATACTTATTACATGAAAGACTATTTTGGAGGATTCTCTACTGCAGTGTTCTTTCTACTTAAAGGAGACAATGAGTTAGAACTCTGTTAACTGAATTGTAACACAGTTGATATTGAAAGGTATTTCTTAATGAAAATTACCACACATACTTGATAACCTAGAAGTGCCCAGAAGTCTGAAAAATTGTAAGAGTAAATACAAGAGTTAAAAAGTCCTACAGTCTCATTTTATTTAGGAATGGCCAGCTCTCTACAACAGCCTACTAATTGATACACAACTTAAGAATAATTTTCATAAAATTATTAAAATACAAAATAATTTACTGCTTAAAGCAGAGACTGGCAAACTATAGCTTGTGGGCCAAATCTAGCCTATCTCTGTTTTTGTGAATGAAGTTTCATTGGAACACTGATGTGTTGTTTCATTCACATACTGTCTATAGCTGCTAATGCTCTACAACAGCAGAACTGAGTACTTATGATAGAGACCATACCCACAAAGTCTAGAATATTTACTCTCTGGCCTTTTACAGAAAACATTTACTGACCTCTGGCTTAAAAGGTTAACTTTTAGCTTACTGAGAAGTTAACTTATATGAAAATGCTGATTCCCAAGTGTTTTTGTAATAGGATAACTGACATTTTGTTATTTTCAAAACCTGCATGTAGAATGTGAAAAGACATATATTTAAATAAAAATATATTTTATATTTATATAAAAAAATTTAAATTAGTGGCCAAAAAATGTAAATCCCATTATAATCCTATAAAGGTCAAAAAATCATGTAAAAGCAAGATTATAAAATTAATAAAATGACTGAAGCTAGCTTGCCATTAGTTCCAGGACCTATACCCACATGTGTATTACTAAGGAGTGTGCTATTAAAGGTTTGCTGTATTCAAGTTGCTGTCAAGAAACTGCATAACTGAGATCTGGAAGGTAAAATTATACATCAAAGATATGCTCACACAAATATATACTTATCAAAATATGTAAAGCAACTAATTTAAAAATCAGGTCAATAAAAACAGAAATTGTTATCTCAAATATCTGTTGTCACTACAGTAACATAGACTTTATTAAAATAAGAAAACAAGGTAAAAAGTTTTCAACAAAATACCACGTTAATAATTTTTTTAAAAATTGCTTTTCTGTTGTTTTAATGACAACTAACATGCCTTTTGTGTTTTAAAAATTAAGTGGATTATTGAAAGCAAAATATAAGAAGCTGCATATAACCTGTAAGACCATCTATAAAAGAGATTTTTTAAAAATGTTAGATTAGTTGGTCTATTATGGATTCTCAGCTCAGAGGAGATACTAACATAAAACTTATGCTCAGCTAGCATCCTTAACCATGCTCTGTCAAGTTCTCCACTTTTCCATCCCTTAATGCCATTGTAGGCTGATTTCAGTACTTCATGGTTACTGTTGGTATTGACATTCAGTATAGTGCTGTTAAACACCTATCTCATATCTGACTTAAACCACTGGCTACATTTATAGTGGGACATATGGAATAGGGACTACAGCATGGTCTGGTCACCTGCTCCTGCATTTTCTAGGTCTAACTCCTGTGGAAGAGGACAATGGATGGCTATGGTTACCTTACATAACTAACCTGGGACCAACATGGTAGTAAGAAGATGTCCTTGACTGCTTTAATTCAAATGCTGGTGGCCTTTGCTGATGTGGTGGCTCTTTTAGGGACAGACTGAAGTTGACCCTAGTTTCTCAGTAGACAAAGATTCTTCTCGTGGTTCATGATGCATAATGACTTCCTAGGTGGGACACAGTGTCACTTGGCCCTGTATCAGTGTCCTCTAATCTTCATGAACTACTGAGATCCTCTCCTTCCCTGTGTGTGCACTGTGTGTAACAGGTGTAAGGTGAGCTACCCATACTTTCTACTATTTATGACAATAACTATTGTCCCTAACCACCAGGTGAGTGCTGGCTTACAGCAAGCCTCCTTTTCCTTTTAGAAATCTCCACACTCAAGTATACTCTCATTGGCTTCTGAGGCATATTCCAGGCTCTCCCAAGAAATCTCTTATCACTTTTTTTTTCTTTAATAGAAGCTCTGGAGTGGGCTGGTTTTACAAATACAGTAGAAGCCCCTCTGGGGCATGAGAAGACATTATTTCCTCATTACAGATAGCCTCTGCCTTTAATCTTTATTTGGGTTATGCTTGGATCTCCCTCCTAACTTTCACTTGACTGCAAAGATGGGGGAAGCAGATGAAAGAGAAGGAAAATCTTGCACCAGAATTCTTTACTTTCTACAAAGCTGAGAATACCACCACCAAACTGCCCTCCTTCTTCTAGACCCCTTACCCATAGAGGGTAGAATAAACACTTGAGTAAAGGTAGCTGAGAAGTTTCACTGTTTCTCAGTAAACCGTAGAGGGTGGTGGTGGTGCAGGACCCAAGGTTCCTGTTTTAGTGCATGGGGTGCTTCCTTGTCTACAACCTATAGGGAGCTAGGAAAAGTCTACTCAATACAAAAAAGCTAAGTTCAAGTATTATTGAAATTATTAAAATTACCAAATTACAATTCATACAATGTATATTGTGACCTAGAGTACCCAATAAGAGGGGTATATTGATATAAACAATTCTTTGTCTTTTGTTGATTATAAGAAGAAGTAATATGTATCATTGTAGAAAATTTAGAAAATGTAGAAAAGCATAAATAAGAAAATAAAAAAATAACCTACAGTCATTGAGTAAATTAAAACAATAAAGAATCTAAAAACTACGTACAAAATGGCATCTATACAAATACATGGCATGGGAACTTTCTTTAGACAATAATTTAAAAGTCAGTATTTATATTCCACCTGGGCAGACAGGAAGAAGAGAAATATATTCCACCCCAAGTACATGGTATAAAGAGAGGTGGTAGAAAAAGGAGTATAATTTCAGGGAAAAGAATGGATGAAGCACTGTGATAAATGCACCTTGATAAATGGAGAAGGTAACCTTGGTTCCCGATTGCTTTTCTCTTAGTTCCAAACCCTGAGTACTAGCTGTACACCCCACCTTTGAAGTTATAGAGGAAACTCCTACATCCTTTTAATAACCTCCCACCTCAATTTCACATAATTTAAAATGATCTTAATTTGTTTTTTTGTAAGTACAGCACATGAGTTTTTCTCAAGTCCTCATTAGTTAAATTAATTTAATATTCTTAAGATCTAAAGAACTATTTACTATCAGAGTTAAAGTGAGTAATAATGGGTGACTTTAAGCATTGGGTAGATTTTTGAGACTCAATAATTACCTTCTGAAAGAAATTACAGTAATCTCTTCTTAAAATATAGATTGCTACTTCTTTTAATCCTTCTAGTCCATACATATCAGCCATATTGAGTATTTTACTAAAATAAAAATAAACATGGTATTAATTCTCCAGTTTAGAAACCAAGGCATAATACACAGTAATTTCCTTATATAGTCTGTTTAGAAAAAAAAATCTGATTTATTTTAATTTTTAACTCTCTGTCCTACATAATAAATAATCTTTAAGGATTATAAAAAGGTGAAAAGTTGAAAGCTGTCACATGATTTGAATAGTGGAGAATAACAAGAAGAAAATTTGAAAATGTTTCAATCAAATTCCCCTCAGATACACACACTCTCTCTCTCTAAATATATATATATATACATATATATACATATATACATACATACATATATATACACACACACCAATGTCCAGGAGACTACTTTGAAGGCTGTTTAAAGTTAAAAAACTCTTTGCAACAAATTTGTATAATGAAAGAATGGGGGGAGGGCAATTAACTGATGCTTATCAGATTGAAAATGTTTACAAATGATTCTAAGATTAGAGACAGCATCCAATTATTCAGAAGGTTTCCATTGCTTCTTTCACTTGGCATCCATACATACTTTAGGTACTTAAGAAGCCTACAAGCCTTGACAGCATGATAAAATTCATCTAGGTTTCCAGGGGAAATTTCAGTACTTAATCACTGTGATTCACCATATTTTCTCCCCCAAATCATATTTATTCAGTTTGCAATTAAAAGAACCAATGAATATTTAAAATTAAAAGAACAGCTTTTCATTTTGATGTAAGAATAACAATTAAAGGAGAGGACATCCAGAAAATTACAAGAGCAGGTCCTCTCCAGTAGGATTTCAGCAATTTAAGTGACATTTCACTATAGATCACTTTAGAATCACATCATTGTTGATCTTTAGGATGCTTATATTTTTAAATTAATTTTAAGGTTTTTCTTTTGATGTTTAAAAGAGGTGGCCTAAAGTTTAAACATAAAGTAGTAAAATAATTGTTCAAAATTTGATAAAGGTTCATTCAGTTTTATTTTATAAAATCCTCTCATTTACTTTCTAAAATACAAGGTTTTTCTAACATAAGTCTAATAAAGACTTTTCTTCATCTTATTACTGTGAGTTGCTAGAACATTTTTACTTCTAAAAACAGTGACACTGTCTTTAGATACAGTACTCCCAAATGCACACAAGATCTGGCAAAAGGGGCAATAAAAGTAAAGTTTCCACTTCACTGACACTTTGAAACATAGATCAACAAAGCAGAAGTCAAAAATATTAATACTTTTATACTTAAAATCATTAAAAATTAATACATACCCAACATTAGCTTTGTCTGGAAAGTCCAAAGTTCCTCCATATATAAAATACATCATAACATTCATTTCTACACGGTTTATACTGAAAAAAATAAAAGAAAACTCAAATCCATAAATAATTAAGGCTTAACTGGTATTTATGATATATTCTATTTTCCCATAAACTTTTAGCCAAGACAAAGTTTTAATCTCATTTTTATCTGAAGGATATATTCTTCAAACACTATGCATGCAGGTATGCTATTAATTTAATATGAAGTATAATTGCAGGTATGGCTTTTTATATACATTATAAAATATTATTCGTACATTATCACATCACTGATTACTTACTGAGCATCTTGTATAATAGACTAGGAGTTAGAAAGGACCTTAGAAGTCACAGTCCTACCTCTGTCTCACTAAGAAATCCTTTCCTCAGCATCTCTGACAAATGGCCTCTGGTCTTGCTTAAATCCTCAGATGGACATCTCTACTCACTAGAAAGATTCTTGTTAGGTTTGTACAGATTTCTTGATTAGTAATATTTATCCAGTGGTTCTAGCTTGACCAACATCATTATATCTTTATGTGCTACTGACAACTGGATCTCAAGCTCTGAATTCATAACCACCTTCCTTTTCCCTGCATTTCCCAACACCCCAAACTGGTCTTATTTCTTTTATTCCTATTTGGTTCACTAAGAGATTTCCTGCTTTTTGTCCTGCCCTCTATATCTGTATCAAGTGGAACGAATCATCCGGCTTGTGGACAACCACCACTGGGTGTTGGTGAAACTTAAGAGAAGTAATTTGGTCCTTTTATCCTTTCTTCTCTGCTGAAGCAGTAGGAAAAGGTGATGGGGAAAAAGTGCTTCTGCTATCCAAATTCAGACCTTCTTTTAAGTGGGCTGTTTTAGAAGGGAAATAGTTAATCAAATCAACTCCGGCTCTTGCATTAAAGCACATTTTACTGCTTTAACAGCTTTTATCAATAATAAAGAAAAAGTTTTCTTATTTCATCTCCTGATTCTTTTGTTTTATTTTGAACAGAAAGAAAGTATATCACTACTTATTAAGCCCCCTCAAAACTCTAACAATATCTAGGTTACTATCTAGTTACCTAAAGCAGAGCCTGAGGTTCATCTTAATCCTCTCCCTCATTATATCCCATCATTTATACCCTCAAAAGTTTCTTGAGTTTAGCCTCTATTGTCTATTTCCCCTCTCACTGCCCTGGTTTAGCCTCTCATTTTCTCTCATTTGTACTATGACAGTATCCTTTCATATGGGTTTCCTGCCTAAAATAATCTCCTTGCATCTCATTTCCCACATCACTATTAGAGTGACTTTGCTAAAATATAAATCTGATATAGTCCTCCACTTTGAAAACCCTTCAACAATTCTCCATAGTCCACAGAAAAAAAAAGTCCAAAATTCCTTAGCTTGGTGTACAGTGTTTGTTATCATCTGACCTCTGGCTCTCCCTCTCTAGTAGCTGTTCCAAGTGAACTACTAATTTTCTATATCTGAACTAAAAATTTCTTATACATCCATGCCTTAGCAACATACTTCTCACTTGGCTTACAATGTTCTACCTCTCTGCTTACTTCATCTTTCATACACAAGACATGCAATTCTTTACCTCTGATTGTTTCCTTAATGCCCCTAAGGCAAAAAACAAAACAAAACCCCAAAACGCTGACTGTTACACACAGTAATAACTAACATCTATATTAAGCACTTACTATGAGCCAGTACTGAGCTAATAAGCATTTTGAATGCCATTAGCATATTTAATTATCCTAACCGCTCAACAGTAAATACCATTTTTAGTCTCATTTTATAGATTAAAAAAACTAAATTAAGTAACTTCCCCAAGTCAAATTGCTAGTGATGCACTGGAATTTAAATCCAGGCAGACTGACTCCAAAGTTTGTGTCTAAAGAAGTATGCTATATATACTTCCATTATCACATTTATCAAACTGACTTGTAATATCTTTGTTTACATATTTGTTTCTCCTTCTAGATTGAGTTCTGTGAGGGGAGGATCTATGTCATAGTTATCCTTGTATCTCTAGCACCAGCAGAATGTCAGTATTGATTCACTATTTCCAGGATGAAAAGATGTTCCATTTCCCACACAATACTGGAGCTATATAGTGGAATTAGAGTGTGGACATTGTTGATAAGTCCCTCATAGTTTGTTAAGCATTGTGCCTAAATATCTGCTAAAAGAACAAAAGGAGAAAGGCAAGAAGAAAAGAAATGGAATCCCATTGGGCAGTACTCAAAAAGGTGTTTGCTTTGAGTCTATGGCCTTAAATAATACATGCCTAATAAATGTTTGAGGAATGTTTAAATAAATGGCTTACTAGGGCACTTACAGAATCTTACCAAACCTTCAGAGGAACACACTGAGTTAAAAATATATAAATACTTTTCAATTAATTTTATAAATATAAACTGGCCCTTACTATGGCTTCTGGTTTCCACTAATTCAAAACTCCAAGCTTTACAAGCAAAATAATGTAACTAAAGACACTGAAATAGAGAACAGGCCGACAGTGACCAGATGGGAGAGGGGAGGGAATTTCAGGGGAAAAGGGTGAAGGGTTTGCAGAAACAATTATAAAGGACACATGGACAATAACAAGGCGGGGGGTGGGGGTGGAAACAGGGGAGGGAGGTGGGGAGGGCTGGAGTGTTGGGCTGGGGTGGGGGCAAAAGGCAGAAAACTGTACTTGAACAACAATAAAAAAAGATCAATAAACTAAATGAACTTTTTTTTAAACAAACTTCAAAAAAAACAAAACTTCAAGCTTTACTTAAATACTTAGGAAAAAAGTCCATCTCTAAATATTCTCATTTATATACTAATAATATGACAAGGGTAATTATGACATACTATCTGTAGTCTGTTAATTTAAACACTAACATAATTACCAGAATATATACTATTCCATACACTTATCCTCAAATATCCAGAGTCATTCTTGTCAACGTTACTGAGAATTGGCCATTTTTGTTGAAAGAATAGTTTCTTTTAACACTTGACATATTTAAGCAAAAAAAAAATGACTAAATAAAAACAAAAGTAGTTTTATTAATAAAGAATAAAATCTAGACATTTGAGCCTTTGTATCAGTATATATGATAACTATAAAAACAGCAAGACACCTTTTTCCTGCGGTCCTAACAGATGTTTTACTAACCTGCATTCTCAGTATTGTGTTGTAAGTGATTTGTATTTTTACTAAAAGCATTTTTATAAAGGCATGATCAACTAACCTAGAAAAACAACAAGTTACTCCAATAGCTCACAGTTTAAATGGAAAAAGTTAAAGCACTATTTTCATTTAAACATAATCAGAATAAAAGCTTGTAGGAGATGACAACATTACATATACTCAGAAAAAAGAAAAATGTATGAGAGGACAGAAATCTAAGATCAGAAGGCAAACATTCCTCTAGTCTACTAAAGTCCCTGTGCTCCTGAAGTTATAGGTTCCCATGTATGTGGGCTAAAGTAACATAAGGACATTCATTCATTCACTTCTTCATAGTCAATATTTACTGAATAATAGGCTCTATTCTAGACCTTGAAGCTTGTATTCTAGAGGGAGGACATGGACAATACATATGTAAACAAACATATAAAGAAGATAATTTTAATAGTGAAAAGTGCCATGAAGACAATACAACAGGATAACAAAAGACAGTAACAGGAGAATTTGGCTGTAGCTGCTTTAGGTGGGAGAGCCGGGAGAAAATCCAGGGGCCAGATCATATAGGGTCTTGTAAATTATGGTAAAGGTTTAGATTTAATTCTAATTGTGATGAGCAGGCATCAAAGATTTTAGTCAGAAAAGAAATATGATCTGATTTATAGTTCAAAAGATCATGCTGAAGGTGCAGAGCATCCCAGGAAATCTCCCAAGGGAGATGAATAAATCCAATTTCATGCTTCAAAGCCCCAACCCACCACTGTAAGAATTCTATTTATAAAAAATGGAAATATGTGGGGATTCTTTATAAAAATATTGTCTGCAGTTCAATTTTCAGTATAGGAAGTGGAAAATTTCTCCCTGCTTCTACCTAAACAGGAGAACAACTTCCAATTGTACCCTTCCACCTCCTAATTATTGGGCATGGGGAGAACTAGATTGTAGGACTCTACTATTCCTACCTCAATTTATTGAAGACCCTCCCACTTGAAAAATATTACATACATTATGTCTTGGAGTTCATTAAAAAATTCATTAAAAACACTGTGGTTCTTTTCTGTGAGGACAGGCTTTCATTCTAACCTATGGCAAAAAACATCCTGCTGAGGTGCGACAGTGGCACAGTGCCAAAAGAGGCTGCTGCTGAAGCAAAGCAGGCACTGCTGTCCTGGTATTGGTAATGACCCTCACTTGAACCCATTTCTCTCTAGAAAATGAGAACAATCTAATTTAGAGAAAGAAAAAATAAGACTAATATTATTGAGTATTACATACTATGTGCCAAGTACTATGCGAGGTTTCTTTCTTGTTATATCTCATTTAATCTTTTCAACAACCTCAGGAAGTTCAAGGAAGGTAAACAATGTTCCTAGAGTTATGTACAAAGCTAGGACTGGATGTAGGAGTGCCTATAAATACACCAAAGTCCATTAATCTCCTACTATACCACGCTACCCCTGGAAACATCTACCCAGGTTTATAATATAAGTTAATATGAAAACAATTTGTTTTGTAGGTTACTTTGTTACAATATAAAAATTCCTAAAAGATGTGATTTTTTTGGAAGTAAAATTCCTAAATCCCTTTTACTCTTTCTATGGCTTTAAATACCATGATACTAACAACATTTTAGGTAGTAATCTGAGACAGTTTGATATGTAATACAAGAGGAAAAAGAAAAACATATTGTGTAATAATAAGAATAAAGAATGTAGAAAGAACCCAGTATCTGTCAGCAGATAAATTCTTCTTTCATTTCAGTATTAGAAAACCTTTCTTTATCAAGTAAGATAAAAGAAATGTATCTCATTTCCAACATGCTAGCATTAGAAGTGAATAAGCTGATTGGGAGTGAGCCCCCACTGCTGATACAGCAGCTCTGGTTAAGATGAACCAGTCAGGAGCAGAGCCTTGCTCATTGCAACAGAAGTGAAGGTAAAATAATGTAAGAGGAGCAAGCCTGGTCATTGGTGGCACTACTGTATAGTACAGTCTACTTATTTGGATGACACTTGAAAACAAATTTGATTACTTCTATTTGGCTTTCCCTTAAACAAGCTATTAAAGTCAGTTAGTAGTAGTCAAGCCATATTATAAGAGGAGATATTTATCCATTACTTCGATCATGATCACAGATGGAAATTACAGGTGAGGGAATAGAAACCAATAGTTGATTTCACTAGTTTTTTCTTGTCTACTGAACTCTTAATGAATAGACTTCATTTTTAAAAGCCTGTGTACTTTGGATGTTTAATCTGAAGCCTCAATGAGGGTTGATTAGGGATTTCCTTTATTCCTATAGCTAAACTCAGAAGTCATCTTGAATATAAAACATAAAGGTGGAACAGCTCTGCTTGAAGAGGTATACCTTTCCAAAAGGCCTTTCCCTCAGATCCCAATCCTACACCTGTGTCCCCTAATATACCTACCAGGATCTTTAGGGTCCTGTGGGATAAAGTTTGAAAGTCGCTGATTTAACCAGCGGAGGATTGTTTAGCTAGTTCAAGAATGCATGCCAGAAGGGAATTTCTAATTTCTTTAGTGACTGTGATGGAATGGAGTCTGAATAAAAACGTGTAACTTATATTTAGCATAAGCACTTATTTATCAAGTGACCCCAGGAAGACATTGTACTTAATCTGATCTTGTTTTTATTCATCTGTAAGATGTAAGTAGACCTGCTCTCTCAAAGACTGATGCTAAAAGTTAAAGTGCATAATAAATGTGAAAGAAGTCTAGAAAATATATGGTGTTATTATAAGGTATTATTGCTACTGAGGAAAGAATCTATTTGGAGACAGAAACAAAGGTATATAATTGCAGGTATCATTAAATATACAAGGACGTAAGATTTCTTCCAGGAAAAAATTGGACACGTGCTCTCTGTAAATTACTTTCCCCCTCTGTGGAATAAGGTCCCATAATCATATACTTTTTTTTGAGAATTTTTAAAAATGTTTATTGTAACAAGATTTCAACTCCTTTAACAATAATTAATACGAGGCACTAGATTTAACACCTAGATTGCAGATGTCATCATCTTTGACTTCCAGCATAATTTTTCTTAAATTTTATTTTTCAGTCACAATATTATTTTGTATTAGTTTCAGGGGTACAGTATAGTAGTTAGACAATCATCTACTTTACAAAGTAGTCCCCCAATATTTCCAGTACCCTGCTGGTACCATACGTAATTATTACAGTATTATTGACTATATTCCTTATGCTGTACTTTACATCCCCATGACTATTTTGTAACTATCAATCTGTACTTCTTAATTCCTGCACCTTTTTCACCCAGCCCCCCAAACCCCTTCCTGTCTGGCAATCATCAGTCTGTTCTCTGTATTTGTGAGTCTCTTTCTGTTTTGTTTGTTCATTTATATTGTCCTTTAGATTTACATATAAGTGAAATCATACGGTATTTGTCTTTCTCTGACTTACTTCACTTAGCATAATACCCTCTAAGTCCATCCATACTGTCCCAAATGGTAAGATTTCAGTTTTTTATGGCTGAGTAATATTCCATTATATACAGGTACTACTGCTTTTTAAAATGTATTGTCATTGTTGACAGTATTACAGGTGTTCCCATTCCCCCCCCTTCGCCCCCCTCCACCCAGCCCTGGCCCCCTTCCCTAAAGCCATCACCACACTGTTGTCTGTGTCTCTGGGTTGTACCACCACTTTTTTGTATCTAGTCATCTACTGATAGGTGCTTGGGTTGCTACTGTAAATAATGCTGCATTGAACATAAAGGTACATATATTCTTTTGAATTACTGTTTAGGGTTTCTTCAGATATATACCCAGAAGGGGAATCACTGGGTCATCGATTCCATTTTTAATTTTTTGAGGACCCTCCATACTGTTTTCCACAGTGGCTGCACCAATCTGCATTCACACCAGCAATGCACTAGGGTTCCTTTTTCTTCAAATCCTCACCAACATTTCTTTGTTGATTTATTGGTGGTAGCCATTCTGACAGGTGTGAGGTGATACCTTACTGTGGTTTTAATTTGCATTTCTCTGACGCATAATCATATATTTCTTTTGACCTTTATCTTACTACACAGAAGCCCATGATTTTTAAAGAATGAATGCCAAAAAGCAGCATCCTGAGTTAAGCTAGTGTTTTCCCTCCATTTACATTTTTATTGAATTCAGTTCTAATGAGAGTGGATCAATAATTTTTTTAAAAATGATGTCTAGAACATCTGAAACATAGTCATCCCTGGACAAATTTCCAAAATTACACCATAGTGATTATCCCTAGGACTGGCACACTTACAGAGATTCTGATCTCTGCTAGTACTATCCTCCTTCTTATACTCAGGGGATATTTAAATTTGTCATCAAGGAAGAGATCTTACTAGTAGGATACATATATCTTTCAGGTTATCACTGCTTCATCCATCTACACAGTCCCTTTACCCACAGGATAAAAAATTTTTAGCTTGGTGTTTAAAATCTCCCATAATCAGAAACTACCTGGTTGCCAGAGGAAGAGGGTAAAGGGGTGAACAAAATATGTAAAGGTAGTCAAAGTGTACAAACTTACAGTTACAAGAAAACTAAATTCTGGGGATGTAATGTACATGGTGACTATAATTAACAGTACTGTATTTTATATTTGAAAATTGCTAGGAAAACAGATACTAAAAGTTCTCACCAAGAGAAAAAGAACTGTTAACTCTGGGGTAATGGGTGTTAACTATCATTTCACAATATATACATATATCAAATTATTAGTTGTAGCCCTAAAAATAATGTTATATAATAATACCTCAATATTTTATTTTTTAAATATATACTTTAAATATTTATTTATTTATTTATTTATTTTTAGAGAGAGGAGAAGGGAGGCAGAAAGAGAGGGAGGAAAACATCAGTGTGGTTGCCTCTCACATGGCCCCTACTGGGGACCTGGTCCACAACCCAGGCTTATGCACTGATTGGGATTCAACCTGAGACCCTTTGGTTTGCAAGCCGGCACTCAGTTCAGGGAGTCCACCAGCCAGGGTTTCAATAAATGTTTTTAAATGAATAAGAGAAGCTCAGATACAAAGATAACAGGGTAACTTAGATGCAAACTTTTCTTAACATCATCAAGCAATTCATGTTATATTTTGATGCTGTATTAGTGGGAGAAAAACAGAAGAAAAACAAACTTTCCATGTGTAAGTATTTTATGCATGCAGGGAACAGATTAGGGAAGAAGTTTATTTCAGTAGTAGTATCAATTGAAAACTTGGTGATTATATGTGTGTTGTGTGTGTGTGTGTGTACATACAAGGTCTGGCAGAAGTAATGCCTGCTTGAGTGTGCTTGGTAGGGTAATAATATGGGTGTAATAATTTATAGTTTTAATTTGAACATTTCACATAAAATGTCATATGGTGTGCTTGAGTGTGATATTGTTATGCTACAGAATTACATGCTTGTGATTTTGTAATAAAAAAGGGGTGTTATTTGTGCCGGACCCTGTATATTTACACCCTACATTATTTTTCTTTATTACTATTTCATTAGTCTAGTATTTTTGCTTAAAAAAATACACTGTAATAAGGGAATACACATGATTCCATGGATGCATAATTGAAATCACTAACAGTGGCAGTTGCTGAACCTACACACAAAAGTTAGGCTGCAAAATATTTCACTGTGTTTTGTGTATTATGTGTATTGAAATTGTGGTAATATAATTAAAATGTGACCCTGGTATGAAAGAAAATGGCTTGGGTTCTCTTTTATATGTATTTCATTTTTATTATGTAAATAAAATATGAAAAAGTAAAAACACATTACATATTTTTACAAATGTTTCAAAATTCTATGTTTTATAGAGTGAAACATTATAAAATAGGAGGCATTTGGGCATATAAAATCTCCCATATTCAGAAACTACCTGGTTGCCACAAGCAGGAGGTAGAGAGTGAAGGTAGTCAAAAGATGCTTTTAGTTAGTAAAGGGAACCAGATTGTTATAACCTAGAAGGCTCATCATTATAGGGCTGTGTGGCAAATAAATGGTAAGAATTTATTAATATTTTCTATGTATCCACTGTTATGGAATTGCAAGTATCACCTTGAGCCTCTGGCTAAAAGTGACCCCATCAAGGAAACATCTATGGTGAAAATGATGCAGAACTAAGAAGCTCCGTCAGAACTCCCAGCAATTTTCCTATTGAGAAAGAAAGCCCTCCCCCATACTGTGCACTATAGAATCTCACAGTTATTACTATGACTAAAAAATGTCCCATTTCACCATTTAAGGAAGTAGTTCATCTCTTAGTAACAGTCTTGGCAGTTTAAATAAACTGTCTCTAAATGTGTAGATTCACCATTGTACTACCATAGATCACTGAAATCCATACCTATCCAAATTATACTTTAAAGAAGAAAAATAAGGAAAAAAAGGAAACTATACCTGTTACAGACTGAATATTTGGTTCCCCCACCCACCTAAATTCATATATTGAACCCTAATTCCCCAGTGTGGCTATATTTGGAGATGGAGCTTCGAAGGAAGTAATTAAGGTTAAATGAGGTAATAATAGTGGGGCCCTGCCCTGATGTGATAAGATTAGTGCCCTTATAAGAAACACCAAAGCACTCTCCCTCCACTTTCCTTTCACCGCCCCCCAGACCCCCCTACACTGAGGAAAGGCCATTTGAGCACACAGTGGTAAGAGGCTGTCTGCAACCCAAAGACCCAAGGTGAGACCTCTCACTAGACACCAACCTTGTTGGCACTTTGATCTTGCAGAACTGTGAGAAAATGAATTTCTGTTGTGTAAATCACCCAGTCTGTGGTACTTTGTTATTGCAATCTGAAAAGACGAATACACTGTCTCTATTATTACTAAATACTCCCTACTTCCTCATGTTTTCAGAAAATGTACTTTGTAGGATTCTACCAAATGAGAAATAGTTCACTGAACTTACAGGGAAATCAGATTCATAAAAGTGCTTGTATCATTTGCAATCATTTACAGTCACACTGCCTTGTAAAACTTATGCTTACCCTTGAAGAAGAATGTACTCTTGTGAGCTTTCAGCCCAAAAGCCACTCAGCATTGCAGCAAAATAACTAGACCTGGCACTTAAAATGGCTCTAAAGGGAAGATGGAGAAAAAACACAGTCAACACTTATTTATTATGCAAAACATAATTTTTAATGAAACTCTCTACATTTTTAAATATAATCTATTTGTTGTTTGTATTTACTGATAGCATCATTATAATAAAATTATATTTACACCTAGGCATTTTTGATTGCTTGATTATAACATTAATTCCAATGTCATCCTCATTTTTTAAATGAAAATTGAAATTATTTCCATTAAGACAGTAATAAATCATCTAAAAATGGAGAAATAAAGACCAAAAGATGTTAATTTCTTGAGGAAATATTTTATCAATAAGAGAGATTAGAACCCTGTAGAACCTGAGTTCAAGTTCAGAACTTACACTAATTATGCTCAAGAATGGCTATATTTAGATTTGTGAAAATGACAGTAAAGCCATCTTCTTTTGAATTTCAGTACTATCTTCTCAGATAAAATATTAATTAATTCATTCTTTAACTCAACAAGTACCTACTGACTTCTATTCTGTGCTAGGCACTATTTTAGATGCTGGAAATATAGACATAATGAGATACTACAAAGAACAATATTATATACTAGTGGAAGATGGGCTCAAAGAGTGGAGGGGGAGAGGGAGAAGAGAAAGACACTTTTGGCAATAGCCTACTAGTTGTCTCAGACCAACACTCCTGCTGGAAACAGCCAGGAAAATGGGTAAAATATATACCTTAAAAAATAAAGAAATAAAGCATGATTTGAAGGCATCAAAAAGCTACTGTGGTGGCAGATTTTGAGACAAGTTATGAGAGAGAAGACAAAAGAGGTGATCCAAGTATTTGAGGTCACCTCTTTGATTGAGGTAACTTTTTCCAGTGAGGCAACTGCCAAATCTGAAGGCAAAAGCAATGGTTGAAAGGCTAAAAGCTGAGCATAGCTTCTAACAACCTTCACAGGTGTACAGGCACACAAATTGGAATTTGGTGTCTATCAAAGAGGGGAGGCTTTCTTTGGTGGATACCCATGATTACAGTTGGACTCTGAAGGGCTACACATAAGAAAGAATAAATGGGAAATAGACAAGCCCTTATTAGAACTGAAGTCCAGCTTTGAGTCAGCTGAGTCCCCGACTAGATGAAAGTGATCTGCATCTAGCCTAACTGCTGGCCAGAAGCAAAATGAAATCTAGTCTTCATGAAAATAACTTTACCCAGAGTGTCAAACTATTTTTATAAATTATGGATAAAATATCTAGCAATCACCCAAAGATAATCAGGAATAATAATCAACAAATAAAAAAAAAGGAATTTCATTTACACTAAAACATCGAATAGAACAAATAACAAAAAAGTAACATCTCTACATTAAAAGCTATAAAACACTGTTGAGATAAATTTTAAAAGACCTAAGAGAGAGCTAAACTGCACTCATGGATCTGAAGACCTAAAACTGTTAACATGTCCATTCTGCCTAAATTAATTTCTAGATTCCACACAATCTTGATCAAGTTTTTTTCATGGCAATTTACTTATTTAGTCCTCACCTGAGGACATGTTTTTATTATATTTTATTGACTATGCTATTACAGTTGTCTCAATTTTTTCCCCTTTGTCCCCCTCCTCTTGGTACACTCCCCTTCCTACCAGCATTATCCCCCACCTTACTTAGTTCATGTCCACAGATTGTACATGTAAGTTCTTTGGCTTCTCCATTTCCTATACTATTCTTAACACCTCCCTGTCTATTTTGTACCTACCAATTATGCTTCTTAATCCCTGTACCTTTTCACCCATTGTCCCCCTTCCCCCTCCCAGCTGATAACCCTCCATGTGATCTCCATTTCTGGGATTCTGTTCCTGTTCTAGTTGTTTGCTTAGTTTTTTTTTTTTTTTTTTTTTTTTTTTTTATGATTCTATTCATATGATAGTCTGGAAAAGGCAAAACTATGGAGACAAAAAAAAAAAAAAATTGCCAGAGGTCTGGGAGGGGGAAAAGTTGAAGAGTTCAATTATAAGAATTTTTAAGTTGAAACTATTCTGTATGATATTGAGTCTACGGCCATTCCACCCTGAACATGCCCGATCTCGTCTGATCTCGGAAGCTAAGCAGGGTCGGGCCTGGTTAGTACTTGGATGGGAAACTATTCTGTATGATATTGTAATGGTAGGTGTAGGACAATATACATTTATAAAAACCCATAAAACTTTATAGCACAAGGGAATCTTAGTGTATACAAATTAAAACAAAAATACTAGAAGGAGGTCAGGTCAGGGGAATCTCATGATGAAATGCAGACTGTGACAAAAGAATCCAACTGTATTGTAAATATATAATAAAATGACCTCACTGAAGGCAGTGGGACAGAAAGGTGCTGGCCCAAATAACTTTGGAAATGAGTAGAGACTGTAAGAATAAAAGCCAAGGAACTATATACAAGCCACTGTACTCTAGTTGGTAAAGTTATTTCCCATGGAGGTATGGATCAACAATTCTGAAACTGCTGTACATGAATACTGGAACTGAACAATTCAGTGCTACATGCTGGATAATGAAAGCCAGGTTTTTCACTGCTATAGTGGAAGAGTACAGACAATCAAGGGAGTAAGACTAGGATGATCCATGTGGTAATAGATTAGTGTTGGAGACATCTGTATGAACTCATGTTTAGCTTAATATAAAGAGGATTCATATAGAAATATTCTTAGATATGTGCATATATGCAGACTAATATATATACACATATATTTCCTTGCTCTGTCAGCTGAGAGGGCCTAAAGGAAATGACAAGCACCCCCAGTGTCCAGATATTAGTTTCTAATACCATTAGAATAAAAGTAACCTGGGTTTATCAGAGAAATGGTTGATGCTGGGACAGATGAGCCTAGACTACCTTTTAGAGTTAGAAAAAAAGAAGATGCTACACACACACACACACACACACTGATGGGGCATGTATATCTAAAACTGATTGAAATGAGAACATCATCAGATAAATTCAAATTGGGGGACACTATACAAAATACTTGCCCAGTACTCCTCAAACTATCAAGATCATCAAAAACAAAAAAAGTCTGAGAAACTGTCACAGCCAAGAGAAGCTTAAGGAGCCATAACCACTAAATGTGTTATGGTATCCTCAATGAGATCTAATAATAGAAAAAGGATATTACGCAAAAACTAAAGAAGTCTGAATGAACTATAGACTTTAGTTAATAACAATGTCTCAATATTGGTTCATTAACTGTATCAAACGCAATATATTAAGATCTTTATCTCTATCCATATCTATGTTAATAGGGGAACTGAATGTGGGGGTATATGGGAATTTTCTGGGTTCTCTTCTAAATTTTTCCGTAAATTTATAACTGTTTTAAAAATTATGTACATTAAGAAAAAATTAGGGATTCTGCTTCATCCCATGAGAGACAAGTATGAGACTTGCCTAATCTCCATTAACAAGTAGAAAAATAAATAAAGCATGACAAAAAGGCAGTATAGGAACTCTGTTTCCTAAGAGAAGGAAAACTAATTAGGTAAATCCATAATCATGGTGCTTTGCTTCCTAAAAACAATTTTTACATTATGGCACAGGGAGGACAAACAAGCAGAACCAGGCTGTCCTGCTGGGTTGAAAAGACAAATACAGAAGCTCTGGGAGGATGAGTCAGTCAGAATTTATGGGGAACATTACTATTGAAGAGGGAGTTTTGAAGAAAAAGAGTTACATTAGTGGAGGTATCCCTTGAGTCTTTGTCTGGACATAATCTGAACATTGGGTGAAATTCCATGAGGCCAGGCAAAGAGTAAAGAACCAGGGAACTATAAGCCTGATCATACAGGGCTGGCAGACATTCAAGTTCCTATTAGCCAGAATAGAATACTTGGGGCCCTTAGAAAAGATCCCTGAAGGATCACGTCTCAACATTTAGAGCTATACAACATTTAGAGCAAAAGCTACTGTTAATCTACACTAACAATGTTTAAAAAAACAAGTTTCATAAAGATAAAGCTGATCCACAATAACTTGTCTGCTAAAACAAAGTTCAACACTCTTTTAGAAGAAAGGTAACAAAATTCAAACACTTAACAATGTAATATTCATAACATTCTGCATGTAATAAAAAATTATCAGGTATGTGTAGAAGTGGCAAAATATGAACTATAACTAGGAGAAAAATAAGTCAATAGAAACAGACCCAGAAATGAAGATGTGATGAAATTAGCAAAGAATTTTTAAAAGCTGTTACAGATATGCTTGTGGATTTTTTTAAAAATATATTTTATTGCTTATGCTATTACAGTTGTCCTATTATCCCCCTTTCCTTCCCCTCCACCCTGAACACCCTCTCCCACCCACATTCCCCCCCTTTAGTTCATGTCCATGTGTCATAAGTTCTTTAGCTTCTACATTTCCCATACTATCTTGCCCTCCCCCTATTTTCTACCATCTATGCTACTTATTCTTCGTACCTTTCCCCACTCTCTCCTCCCACTCCCCTGTTGCTAACCCTCCATGTGATCTCCATTTCTGTGGTTCTGTTCATGTTCTAGTTGTTTGCTTAGTTTCTTCTTGTTTTTGTTTCAGGTGTGGTTAATTGTGAGTTTGCTCTCATTTTACTACACGTTTTTTATCTTCTTTTTCTTAGGTAAGTCCCTTTAACATTTCATACAG
>CM052542.1:64010648-64035848 GCA_028533065.1 Trachops cirrhosus | reverse complement strand
TACAGGCAAGAAGGGGCTGGAAAGAAGTATTCCAAGTCATGAAAGGCAAGGACCTACATCCCAGATTGCTCTATCCAGCAAAGCTTTCATTTAGAATGGAAGGGCAGATAAAGCGCTTCTCAGATAAGGTCAAGTTCAAGGAGTTCATCATCACCAAGCTCTTATTGTATGAAATGTTAAAGGATTTATCTAAGAAAAAGAAGATGAAAAACATGTGTAGTAAAATGACAGCAAACGCACAATTATTAACAACCATACTTGAAACAAAAACAAGAAGAAACTAAGCAAACAACTAGAATAGGAATGGAACCACAGAAATGGAGATCACATGGAGGGTTAGCAACAGGGGAGTGGGAGGAGGAGACAGGTGGGAAAGGTACGAAGAATAAATAAGCATGGATGGTAGGTAGAAAATAGACAGGGGGAGGGCAAGAATAGTATGGGAAATGTAGAAGCTAAAGAACTTATGGCACATGGACATGAACTAAAGTGGGGGAATATGGGTGGGAGAGGGTGTTCAGGGTAGAGGGGAATGAAGGGGGGATAATAGGACAACTGTAATAGTATAATCAATTAAATATATTTTTAAAAAAGACTTATAATGAGGTGTTGACTTGGGGATAGATAAATTGACTAGTGGAACAGAGAAGAAAGCCCCAAAATGGAACCACGTATATGGAAATTTGGTGTAACGGAGAGAATTTTAAGCCAGTGGTGAAAGGATTCAATACATTTCATTGAAATTATTGGATATTCATATAGATTAAAATGAAATTAGATCCCTTTTACCAGACAAAAATAAAATAAAATAAAATAACTGAATATAGTAAGGAAAATTTTGAATGTTGGGAAGATAATATCAGAGCCCTGTCTGAGTGACTCAGTTGGTTAGAGTGTCATCCCAATACACCAAGGTACAGGTTTGATCCCCCATCAAGACACAGGAAAGAATCAACCAATAAATGCATCAGTAAGTGAAACAACAAATCAGTGCTTCTCTCTCTCCCCTCCTTCCTCTCTCTAAAAAATCAATAAGTAATTTTTTTCAAAAAGATAATATCAAGAGAAAACATTCATGGCCTCAAGTAGTAAATATTTATTTAATAAGACACAAACAGCTCAAATTATGAAGGAGACTGATGAATTTGACCACATTAAAATTAAAAAGTTCTACATATCAAAAGATATCATAAAATGATGAAGCAGCCTCAGACAGGGAGATGTTATTTGAAATATATAATAAATGATGAATTAATAATATCTAGAGTTTATAAAGAATGCCGCCAAATAGTAAGACAAAGGAAGCCCAATCAAAAAAAGGGTAAAAGACAATAAAAGGTAATTCACAGAAGGGGAATCTAATGGTCAGTAACATAAAAGACGCTCAACCTTACTAGTAGTCAGATATAGAACATAGTTTTTACTGCTTGTGATAGAGAGCTAAAGTAATAGTGGCATTAAAGAAAGGAAATTTATTTCTCTCACAAGTGAAAGTCTAGGCTGTTATGGTGGCTGTGCTCCATGAAATTATCAAAGTTGTTATGTCAGTCTTTGGCAGAGATTATGCATTTTCTCTTGTTATTTTGCCATTCCCAGGTGTTGCCCTTGTGTGTGTGGTCCAAGATGGTTTACCAACAGATCTGTATTTTAGTCAGTAGAAAGCGGGACAAGTGAGGGGTGGGCAATTGGGCACGAGTTAGAAATTGCATACATTACTTCTGATAAAACCATGTATCCTCACTTTGCTGCAAGAAGCCTGGGAACATTGTCAGTCTTTATTCTGGGCGGCCCTTTGTCCAGCTACAAACTGGGTTTTCTATCACTGTAGTGGAAGGGAAGAAGTTTAGGGGAGCAGTCTCCACCACATCAGGTAAACAAAGAGTGTTTCACACTCATCTGATTGGGAAAAAAATTAATCTTTTGAGAACAAGTGTTGGCAATGATGTGGAGCAAAGTGAACTCTTATATGCTGCTTGTGGAGCACACAATCGGTTTGGAAAACAGCTTGACAATACCACGTAAGGCTGAAGATGTGCATACTCTCTGAGGAAGCAGTTCTGTTTCTGGGATACATTGTAAGGAAACTCTTCCACATGTATATGAGTGGATGTGTACAGGAATGAGTTTAATATTATTTGAATTATCAAAATAATTGGAAAATTCTAAATACCCATTAACTGGAGAATGGATCAATTGTGGTACAATAATATGATGGAATTTCACATGAGAGTGAAAATGAAGAATTACCTGTATCAATCATGGATAAATCTTAAATATATAACATTGGGGCACAAAAGCAAGTTGTGGAAGGATATGTGCAATATACTATTTAATAAAGTTTTAAAAATACAAAACTTCGCTAGATATTGTTTACAGAAACATGTACTGTATGTGGGTGATCTGACAAATAGTGCCTTCTTTTCCTGCCCAATTTCTGAACTAGTTGAGAAATCAAATGAGTCAATTGATGAAAAACAAAATATCCCCTTCATTACTGACCAAGGATAGGTTGAAGGCTATGGCTTAATATGAGAACTGAAAAGGTCTTCCTAACTCCCTACTGCCAGTATAGACTTTAGAGCAGTTTGCCTGTAGGAAAGTTTGCGCAGCAAACTAGACGTCCCCTGCCTCTCAGGTTACTGCCTCCAACCAATCAGGTAGAAAGAGAAGGAGAAAGAAATTAATTCTTTTACTCTGAGGACATATTATTTGATCGAGCCATCTAGCCCAGAACCCCAAACCAGCAACTGTCACTACCAATCAGAGGTAGAGCGAAGATCCAGGAGGGTTTAAGGAAAATCTCTCCTTAAGGAACCAGAGGAATGGGGTAGAGATATCCTAACACATATAAGTTCAAAAATATTCGTGGGGATTGTTAAGAACCAAATTCAATGTAGTCATTACTCCTAAGGCAATGATTCCTCACTCTAGCTTGTATCAGGATCTCCTAGAGGGCGTGTTAAATCATGCGTGGCTCGACCCCACCCTTAGAGTTTCTGATTCAGTGATCTGGGATGGGGCCCAAGAACTGGCATTTCTGACAAGGTCACAGTTGATGCTGTTGGTGTTAGTCTGGTGACCACGCTTTGAGAACCACTGCCTTAGGATGAGATGAAGAAAAGAAATAGTTTCAAGGAAAGGTAAGCAGAAAGATGTAATTATATTTTCAGTGTTTGATTTCCTGGGCTGAGTGGTGAGTGTTATTATTTTCTACATTTTCTTTTTAATCAAGATATATATTTTCACACACAAAAGAAATGATGGAGTATATAACACTGGAAAATACTGCCTCAATACTGACAAATCAGCTGACTACTCAGACTTTGGAGGAGTAATGTTAAATTCAAACTAATTTGAAAGAAATATGTTAAAATACATTTTTACAGGTTAAGTGATTAACAATATATAGTAATAAATGTTACTACTTGTTACAGTTTTATAGGTCTTTCAAATTGTTTTTATACTTACTAAGATCAATCATTGTTAGTCAGAAATTTTTATCATGTTTCCCAATATGTTCTTTAGTTTAACATATTAAAATATTTAATGTTTTACTTTGTTTTATTTTATTACTCATTTTTATTGAGGTATAACTGACACATTACATTATATTAGTTTTTGGTATGTAACAAAATGATTTGATATTTCTGTATATTGCAAAATGATTACCAAATAAGTAGTTAACATTAATCACCATACACAGTTATAAAATTTAGTTTTCTTGTGATGAGAACTTTTAATACCTTCTCTCCTAGCAACTTTCCAATATGCAATACAGTATTGTTAACTGTAGGCACCAAGCTATACATACATTGTTTTACATGTAACTTAATATTTCATGTGAAATTTAGCAATTTGAAATCGCAGAACCAGAGAATATGTGTTTCTTTTACTTTTCTGGAAACTCCTCCCTTTTAATTTCAATTTGATCTGGTGAAAAATTTATGTTTCTCTTTGTTTTTTAACTAATAGCCTTTTTAAACTCTAATCTTACTGATTCAATTATAACATGCTCAGATATTGTTAAATATGCAGACAATTGTTAAAAATGTTTTATCATTGAACATTTTATGAGCTCTAGAATTTAAGTGGCTTGCAAGTTTTTATAGTAATTCATGTCTTAATAATTAAGTATAGAATATATTTTTCTATCAGTTTAGCCATTCACAAAGAATTTTTAGGAGCATTACAACCAAGTGATGACCACTAGCATGGGAGGCAAAAGGCAAGGCCTTGGTGGACGTGTGTGGGGTCCTGCACAATCCAGCAGCATCTGTCAACCCCAAGTAGCCACAAGTCAAACTTTTTGATAAGTAGCAAAAATGTAAGTCAGTGCTGGAGAATGTCTACTTAGATGTTCATTCCTTTCTTATCAATAGGAGTGTAATTAATAGAACCCCACCTTTCTGAAAAGTAGTGTAGCAGAAGGTGTCAAAGCTTTAAAAATATGTATACTCATTCCTTAAGGAATTCCTCTTTCAGGGCTACCCAAAGGATTGATCTGAAATGCCAACAAAGATTTGTCCACAGAATGCTCATGATATTATCACTTAAAACAACAGGGTGATCTAAATATTCAATTATAAGAGAAGAGTCAAGTTGCTTATGAATTATTATGCCATAAAATAGTGTCTTTTACAGTTATTTTTGAAAAACTTTATGAAATGAGATGTTTTAAAGTTACACTTTAATGTGAAATTTGCATATGTATATGGTGTATATTTATTGCATTGTATTTATCATATGGCTTTAAATATATGCATAGAAAATGACAAAAAATTATCTTTTAGTGATGGAATTATACATGATATTATTTTTTATGCTTTTCTGTATTTAAGAAAATATACAATAATACTTTGCTTTAAAAAGATTCTTCTTGCAAAATATAGTGTTATGTCATATTAAATCTCAGTCCACATATATTTTCTGACTTTCCAGTTCCAATTTTCACACAAAATACATTAGGTTATCTAACAAGCAATTTAAAGTATATTTAAACAATAACACTGTTTAAAGCTCTCTTTCATCATACCATTGAGAAATTCTAGTATCCTTTTAAAGCAAATTATTCCTCATAGTGATAAATTTCATATTTAATTTATAGGTCTCATAAATTTTGCTAGCCTCATCTGATTAAAAATTTTATTGGGCTCTTTCTTGAATAGCGTTTTGAATATTTTATTGTGTAGATCAATTGACTAAAGCAGTATTTCGCAACCATTTTTTCACCATCACCTCTCTAAGGAGCCTTTGTAGACAGTTCCCCTAATTGCCCCCACTCCATGAAATTGTAATATCTGCTTCTGTAATGCATATATATCTATAGTTTATACAGAGAGAGACTAAGATGATTTTTCACTCTCACAAGAACCCATTTTCACCTTTGGTGGCAATATGTCCCCCTTTGAGAATGTTTGGCTTCAGTGAACATTGTGAAAAAAATGTTTTAACTTTCGAAATGAATGTCAAGCCCACATGTTTTGTTTTTATAGCTGTCTGCCTCTTAAACATCATATGGTGACCACTCCAACACTACTGCTGTGGGGAGAGAAAGACGCATTTATGGAGGTTGAGATGGCTGAAGTCACAAAGACTTATGTTAAAAACTATTTCAGGCTAACTATTTTGTCAGAAGCCAGCCATTGGCTTCAACAAGAACAACCTGACATAGTGAACAAATTGATCTGGACATTTCTAAAAGAAGAAACAAGGAAAAAAGATTGAATTTTCTATATCTTCTATGAGAGGTCTGTAATAAAATCTCTAAGTGATTTTTTCAAAATTGTTCATTAACTACTTTAGCTTCACTAGGAAAAATTGTTTTAACATGCTTTATTATAAATAAGTATCCTGACAGATGTTACTGAAAAAAATCTGAGAATGTGTATGAATTTGTAACATAATGTTGATTTTCTTCTGTTGTATTTCACACAGAAAAACGCCTTCCTTGAAATGTATACACTTGTACAGAAAGGAAGTTGGGGAAAGGCTCAGTTTCAGTTTCTTGCATTCTTTACCCTGTTAACATATAGTGCCTTTTACATATGCATATTAAAGATTAGCCATATTGAAAGGCAAATCTGCAATGGTATACATTTTCATATTATTGGTTAAAAGTTCTTTTAACTATTTTTTAACCATTAAAAATTCTATTTTCAGCGCTGGCTGGTATAGCTTAGTGGATTAAGCGTGGGCCTGTGAACCAAGAGATCAAGGTTTGATTCCCAGTCAGGGCACTTGCCTGGGTTGCAGGCCAGTTCCCAGCAGGGAATGCACAGGAAGCAACCATACATTGATATTTCTCTCCCTCTCTCTTTCCCTTCCCCTCTAAAGGTAAATAAATAAAACCTTAAAAAAAGAGTTGGAGAATTTAAAAAAATTTTATTTTCAAATCTCTTGGATTATATATTAATTGGTTTGAAGCCAGATATGACTAGATGAATATGCACTCTTAAAATATGCCATAAGTACTACTTATACTGGGAAGATTAACAAGAAATGATGTGAAGATTCTCATATATACATATATTTTTAAAACAATGCAAAGTAGGGAAGCATATCCATTATTAGATTATTTGCCTCAATTCTCCAGCTAAGTTGGTCAGAGATTTAGGAAAATCTAAATGTCCTTTTGCCTCACTCAGTGCAACAAGAATCGAATACCATACTTCCCCTGTGCACTAGAGTCTAAGCTCCACAGGGCAGAGACTTTTTATTGTTTTATTAACTGACTTATACCCAGCACCTAGAAAAAGGGACTGGCTCATTGTGGGAACTCATATATTTGCTTAATAAATAAATAAATAATGTATCTGATGCACCGCTGAGCACTGTGGGAGAACTATAAAGGAAAGTTGACACAGTCGTATAGGACTTTCCCTTAAGAAGTATACACAGAATGCAGTTAAACAGGGTTCAAGAATAGTAGTGCATATATGAATAAGAGTGAAAAGAGTTACAGAATTGAGAACAATACCACCTCAAGGGGCTACTCATTCTCTTGGGTTGCTCTCCTTGGCAAGGGAGACACCAATAACATTGCCAAATCATGGCTCCTAGAAACTACAACTTGTGTTTCTTTGGTGGAAGGAATGTTTCCTGCACTAATATAGTTCTGACAGTGACCGAAGAAAGGGGAATGTCCCTAAGAATTCTTATCATCGTATCTTAGCCGCTTGTGTTTACTAATAAAAGCCCAATTTTCTATAATCTGACCTAGATGCATCGGGTGTAAAGCCCATAATCTTTACACTGTGATTACGTCTGTTTAACTAGCTCTGTTGTCCACACTGCTTTTCCTGTTTATTGCTAACCTGGTGTGCTGCAAGAAATAGAAACATCTCTCGGAAACCTTCAATTTGACTTAATTCTGAGAAAAGGAATTTAAATGAGCAATTAGCAAATGCAGGAATATTCCATTACAGCGCTGTCAGAGTTGCAAATGCTACAAAGTACAGAGGTTCACACAGCTTTGATTACATGTCCCTCTTGATCATTTCCAAAGTACAGCAATAAAAGGAAGGGACAGAGTTTGTTGACTGTGTGTGTTGATGCAATGAACTGATGAACTAATCCTGACTTATTTTAATGAAAAACTGTTGCTGACAAAGGTGATTTAAGGTTTTTTTGGTGTTACTTACAACAGTTTGGAATACTGACTGGTGCATGTGGACTAATGTTAAGTATGTGAATCAATCATGCCACGGCTGATTCTGGCTTATGATAATGGATATATTCTAATTCTCAATGGATATGGAAGAGTGTAACAGATACAAAGGCTAGAGAGTGCCATCAGTTAAACCTCTTAGCATAAAGGGATATTACTGTCTCTGTAGAAATCAATTTGTAGGGAGAGAAAATGAATTTGATTTACCAGCTGCTCAAGCATCTCCCAGGAAGTGAACTGTAATAATAATGGCATTTAAATTTAAAAATTGTTATAAATATTCATATATTTAATATATCCCTAGTAGCTATATACTATATACTCAATATAAATGTCAGAAAGTGCTATATGAAAATAATTTATTAAGCATATATATCAAAAGGAAGAGATTTACAAAAAGCAACAAAGAGGGTATTATTGATATGATTCTAATTCTCCTGCTGCAATTTACCATTTTTAATTTTTCAACTATTTTAAAGGTAATACTTCATTTCTTATTAATACACAACTGCCTCTAAGTCCTAATTATGTGTGAATAGAAAGAGCACCACTTGGAAGGAGTGGGCTCTTTGGGCCGACCCCCTGTCCCAGCTACTTGTGTCTTGAGATTGCTGAAGAGTCAGCCTCATGGCCCAGCAGTCCCCCGAACTGGGAGTTGGAGGTGTGGGAGTCCTCCTTCACCTGGGGAAGAGCAAGTCCTTGTTCCTGCCATCGATGGCCAACCCCTTGGTGCAGCAGAAGCACATCAGTGCATGGCCCTGGGCATGCATCATCTTCATGGGCACCATGCTGGGTGCCTGTGTGAATGTTCTGCCTGTATTACCGTCCCCTGGCCTGTGCTTGTGCTGTCCACCATAGGCCGTTCTGCTCACCCAGCCAATCCTGCCAAGAGTTGGAGAAGAAAATTGGTGAGACCAGCCCTCAGATTCTTGCTTCAGGTGACTTTCTTTGTAGCACAGTTCCTGGTTAAAGTGAAGGGGCAGCTGGAGACGAGGCCCATATCTCCCTATGGCACCACGCTCCACTTTCTGTGGCACCATCACGTGTGTTGGGGCAGGATTACCCTCCGCGGTCTGCAAGTCAAAACGCACAGATCCTATGGCTATCACCACAGCCAGTGCTTGTAAGTAGAGAGGACTGCAATTCCAGGAAGACTACCCGGGGTGAAATCCTGAAGCTAGTGACATCCAAAACGAAGTGGCCACAGATCCTGGTTTTCCTAGAAGGAGGGTGTACCTATTGCACGTGTCTGGTCGCTGGACCCTGAGTCAATTCTTCACCAGGGAAGAAGTAGAGTTTATGCCTGTTTACATCCTAAATGATGGAGAAAAAAAGACCCATCCTTTTTGCCAATATAGTGAGGGTCAACATGGCAAATGCCCTGGGGGTGCCTGTGACAGACCATACTTCTGAAGACTGCAGATTGATGATTACCACAGGTAACCTTCAACTACCCATGGAAGCTGGTTTGGTGGAATTTACACAAATTAGCCAGAAATTGAAGTTAGACTAGAATAATATCCATCAGCATTTGGATGAATATGCTGCAATCGCAGTTGCTGCAAAAGGAGGGAAGACAGGAATTGAAGAATTTTCAAATTATTTAAAACTCCTAATTACAGGACACTCAAGACAATCTTTTGCCCTTTTTGACAGGAATAATGATGACAGCATAGATTTCAGAGAGTATGTGACAGGTCCTGACTGTCGGCAATCCTGCTGACATTGAAAAGATTCTGCAAATGTCTTTTATGCTTTTTGATCTGGATGAGGATGGTTTCACGACAGAACGGGAGTTAGCTGGTATACTTTAGGAAGCTTTTGGAGTGCCAGATCTTGATGTTTCCAGACTCTTTAAGGGAATAGCTAGATGGAACCCAGAGTACATTTCATACAAGAACTTTAAGAAATTTGCCTTGAAGCATGCAGAATATGCCAAATTATTTGTCATACTTAGACCTCCAGGCAACCTATACATACACATATTACCACAAGTACAAGTTTAATCACTGTATTTAAATGTTAAAGTCAGCCCTGAAAATGGTGCAAGTACCTTCCAGGTAGAAACTATGCAGCAAAAATATTTATTTGAGGAAAAACAAAATAGTTTTTACTCTAGTGGCTTGGGCATTTTAATTATGATATTTAAAATGTGCTTAAGGAATACATACATATATATATGTATATATGTGTGTGTATATAAGATTTTATAATACCTAATTTTTTATTTTCTTTTTTCTTGAGCAGTAAAACTTAAGTTAGATATAATTGCCCCTTTAGCAGCAATACTAGTAAATATTCATTTAAAAAAAATTTAAGATACTAAGAAGTGTAAGATTAGGGAAAAGAAGAAAGAGATCCTTAAATGTGTACACCTATTATAAAACAACTCTTGATACCTGTTTTAAAAGATGTAATAATTATTTTAGATGTGTAAAATGTGAGAAAATGTATACTTTAGAATCTAAGAAATACAGGTAAGTGTTATGTGTGGTGATGAGAAGCAATAAATGCGTGTCTGAGGAGAAGGCTGGTGACCAAGAGTCAGAACAGTGGCATACTCAGATGCAGAAAAGGGGTCAGGAGTCACCCTGACACCCTCAACAACCATTGCTGTCTTCACAGCCTGCCCAGCCATCAGCTCACTGCCCTTCTCATATGTCCAGAATAGCTAATGCTCATTGATTCTAGATAATAGTTTTTTTTTAACTACATTGTTTTGATTCTCTACCATTATGGATTGTTGGCAGTAACCAACAGCCTAACAAATGTACACGGTGGAAACATGTTCTTGGTAATAATGACGGAATGGCCAACGGAATGTTACACATGTGAACTGCGGACTTTTTTTTTGTTTTTACTCTGAGCAAAGGAGCAGTATATGGACATTTGAAATATATGTCTGTTTAAAATTCTATCATGTGAGGTTAGTTGTTCAATTCTATAGTCCATTTTATACTTTTTTCCATATGAAAAGTACCTTACAATAGCATTACCAGTTGTTCATCAGTTTCCTTCCCATTATGTAAAGTCCGTGTGTGCCCACCCTCTGTCAGTCTGCAAGTTGATCATGAGACACATACATGGAATGGATTGTTACCTTTTCTCCGCTTCTTCATGCATGGGGTTGACATCCCCTTTGGGCATGTGGACTCTAATTTGTAACATCTATGGGCTTCCTTTCTGGGATCATAGCCACCAGTTTCTATTTAATTTGGCTCCTCTCTAGGGCATTCAAATTTTTATTTTTTTTACTTGTTTCTTCAGCTTTTTAAATTATTATCAGTATGATGGTTAGTTCAATGGAATCTACTTTGCTGTGCTGGAACACAACTTCTGGGCATCTTGGGCTCTGGTGGAGAAAGGTCATTGGGAGTCCTCTGAGGAGAGACTGGGGCCTGTGGCTCTTGGAAGAGAGCCAAAGCAACAGCCACAGGGACCCCTGTGCTGAGTCACTCTCCACAGTGCAAACGCCATCCTTCTTGAGTCAATATGCTTATTTCAATGTAACTTTTTTTATTGTTGTGCAATTATAGTTGTCCCCATTTTACCCCATTACTCTCCCCCGCCCTACCTACCCCCACCTCCCACATTCAATCCTCCACCCCTTACTTTGTCTCTGTCCATGGGTCCTTCACCCATGTTCCTTGATGACCCTTCCCTTTCTTTGTCCTGTTATCCCCCGCTCCCCTCCCCTCCCCTCTGGTTACTGTCTGTTCTTTATTTCCATGTCTTTGGTTATATTTTGCTTGCTTGTTTGTTTTATTGATTAGATTCCACTTATAGGTGAGATCATATGGTATTTGTCTTTCACTGCCTGGCTTATTTCACTTAGCATAATGCTCTCCAGTTCCATCCATGTTATTGCAAAGGGTAGGAGTTTCTTCCTCCTTTCTCCTGCATAGAATTCCATTGTGTAAATGTACCACAGTTTTTTGACCCACTCATTTACTGATGGGCACTTAGGCTGTTTCCTGCACTTGGCTATTATAAATTGTGCTGCTATGAACATTGAAGTGTGTAGGTTCTTTTGAATTGGTATTTCAGTATTAGGATATAATCCCAGCAGTGGAATTGCTGGGTCCAAAGGCAGTTCCATTTTTAGTTTTCTGAGAAATTCCATACTGTTTTCCACAGTGGCTGCACCAGTCTGCATTCCAACCAACAGAGTACTAGGGTTCCCTCTTCTTCACAACCTAGCCAGCACTTGTTTCTTCATTTGGTTATGATGGCCATTCTGATCAGTGTGAAGTGGTATCTCATTGTGGTTTTAATTTGTATCTCTCTGATGGCTAGTGATGTTGAACATCCTTTCTTATGTCTGGGCCCCCTGTATGTCCTCCTTGGAGAAGTGTCTATTTAGGTCCTTTACCCATTTTTTCATTGGATTGTTTGTCTTCCTGGTGTGAAGTTGTGTGAGTTCTGCATATATTTTGGAGATCAAATCCTTGTCCAAGGTGTCATTGGCAAATATATTTTCTCATATGGTTGGTTCCCTTTTCATTTTGTTGATGTTTTCTTTAGCCGTGCAGAAGCTTTTTAATTTGATGAAGTCCCATTTGTTTATTCTTTCCTTTATGTCCCTTAGTCTAGGGGACATATCAGTGAAAATATTGCTGCATGGAAAATCTGAGGTTTTCCTGCTTAGTTCTCTAGGACTTTTATGGTGTCATGAGTTATATTTAAGTCTTTTATCCATCTTTCATTTATTTTGGTGTATGGCATAAGTTGGTGGTCAAGTTTCATTTTTTTGCATTTAGCTGTCCAGATCTCCCAACACCATTTGTTGAAGAGGCCATTTTTACTCCATTTTATGTTGCTGCCCCCTTTGTCAAATATTAATTGACCATAGAGACATGGGTTTATTTCTGGGCTCTCTATTCTGTTACACTGATCTATGCATCTGTTCTTATGCCAGTACCAGGCTGTTTTGATTACAGTGGCCTTGTAATTTAGTTTTATATCAGGTATTGTGATCACTCCAACTTTGTTCTTCTTTCTCAAGATTGCTGAGGCTCTTTGGGGTCTTTCTGTGTTCCATATAAATTTTTGAAATGTTTATTCTATATCTGTGAACTTAATGGTAGAAGAACAGGAGCTCTAGTCATAAACCTTGTTCACTCACCATCATTCTAGTTAGGGCCTTTATTTTTCTCAAGTACAGCCAGAAGAATATTATAATCCATCACCTCTCCTTTTTTGCAGAGAAAATCTTTTAAAACTCCACTGGCAATAAATAAATATATTAAATTATCTTTCTTATTCTCTCTAAAAAATATTTGCTGGATACATGCCTCTTTCCTATTTCTCAAAGTTGCCCAAATGTTATTTTTTAAGACCAAATAAAAATAAACAAGAGGATGATATAGTATTGGGAATACCACTGAAATAATTATATATGGTATGGCTGCTCTTTATTATTATTTTCTTAGGTATGAGAGTGGTTATTTAGAATGAGAAAAGAAATCACAACCGAGTGTAATTTCTGGAAAGCTAATATCACAAACACAGGTTATAAATACAAGAATTCTAACAAATTCTATTTTGTATAATTCTCAAAGAAAGGGGAAACTCCATGTTCTGCATTACTGAGAACATTCCTTTTGTTCTGACTAGGCACCAATGAGAACTGAATATTCTACTTATCGTTGTGTACTATAGAGAACCAATCCGCTTGGCATGACGAATGTAGCCTAGCCACATTGGAAAACTGACAGGTATGAGTTGGCACACAAGGAAGCCAAACCCACGTCACGAATCAGCTTTCACATGGGAAACCAGGCCTGCATTATACCTAGGCTGCTTTGAAGCTTGCTCTTGCTAAAACTCTCTCACCATGAATTGAGGCAGCAAATGTTTACTGCATATCCCTAAAGTAACTTCCTAAAATCTGTGCTAAACCTCCCAAGTATGGAGTGTAATCAGTTCAACCATTTTTCCCCTTGATCTGCAACATCCTTGTCTTTGAAGTCATTAGTAATGTTCTTTCCTTTGTTATCTGTAAAAGGTAATCACCTACAGCAAACCTGTGCATAGTAAATGAGGACCGTCCTTGATGTAATGTACCCAGAAAAGCAATAAAAGCTTGTCCAGGCAGGGGTTGGGGCCCTCTCTCTCTCAGAAAGTGGCCATGCTGTCCCTTTTTCTCCACAGGACTTCTGCAGTCCGTGTGAATTTGTTCATCACAGCCACAACATATGGACCCTGCAGGCCAGAGTTGACATCAGTGTACCTCCTTCACTATCCATATATTTCCAGCACCCTTCACTATAAGATGTTTTCACATAATGATGTGACCTTGAGCTCTATCACTTCATGTCACCATTTGGGATGAATCAGTGAAGTATTTCTAGAAGCCATTTCTAAACCAGGATGGGGAGCAACTTATCTGGATGTGGAAGTTATTGTGAATCAATAAATATGTCTTGCTAATCCAAACTACTATAATTTCATTGTGGCTAAATCCCCAAAATGCCTGTAGTCACTCATTGTCACCAGATATAAGGGGACATTTGACTAAGGGGAAAATCTCAATCATTTATGGTCAAAATCTCTTATTTTTGCAAACTTACAAAAAACATAACCAAGTAGACATATTGTTAGGGACACTACTAGAGACTTGGAATGGGCTTGTGCAAGTTGGGGCCCTAAAGCTTAAACTTTGTTAGCTGCCTGGTATTTTGAGTAGAAAGGCAAAAGAGATGAATGGGAGAAAGGTGAGCAGATGGGGAAAGCTTAAGGAAAGGGAAAGAAAAAAGTCAAATATTGTTTTCAGATCATTTCCATGTAGTTCTCACCTGAAGAGATGATAATGTAACAGGGTGCAGCCAAGAGGGGAGCCCCAAATAGGGATTTGTAATAGGGTCCAGAAGAGCTTGGAGATAATTGGCTGCACACCACAGGGCCACACCTGCCCAGAATGCTGGCAGCTGTGGTCAATTGTGAGAGGAGTCAGAAACGGAGCTGCAGAGGTAGATTGGCACTGGGATTTAAACGAAGGCAGGGCAGCCATTGGGCGTCTCTCTTTTTGGGACCATGCATGTGTTGAGGACCATTCGGCTTTGGTGTCTTGGTTGGGACCATGTGGCTTGGGTGAGAGTCAGGACCACTAGGCTTTGGAAGTGCTCCCTTTTGCCACGTGGAGGGTGCTGGGAGGACTGTGTGCATTTGTGGGGAACTTTAGTTTGTGTTATTTCAAATAAATAATAAATTCCTTTCCTTTTCACTGATATCTGGTATTAAGAGACATCTTTCCTCAGGCGGCGGGCAAAATGAACCCAGTTGGTGGGGAGGAACCCCTGGAGAAAAAGGGGAGGTCTTTTATATCATTCGGCCCTCCCCCCTCACTCTGTTCTGTAACAATATGAATAAGTGATACTTCATAATCCTCACTGTCTCAACCCACTTGGGCTATCATAGCAAAAATACCATAGAAGGGGTAGATTTAACATTCATTTCTCATGGTTCTGGAGGCTGGGACATTCAAGATCAATGTACTGGCAGATTTGGTGTCTGGTGAAAGCTTGCTTCATGGGGTGTAGATGGCTATCTTCTCACTGTGTCCTCACCTAGTAAAAGTAGGGAGAGACCTTTCTGAAGTGTCTTTCATAAGGGTGCTAATCCCATTCATGAAGGCTCCACCCTCATGACCCAATTACCTCCTAAAGACCCCCTACCATCATATGGGGGATTAGGTTTCCATGTATGAATTTTGGGGGAACACAAATATTCACTCTATAGCATCCACCCAGTTTGTTATTCCCATGATAGTAATGCATATGCATGTAATTCAAATACAATGATTTTTAAGATGTACTGGAAAATAGTCATGTAGATAAGAGAGTTTTACTTAAAATTACTTGCCAAGATATATCTTTGGTACTATAACAATGGTACTATTACTCAAACATCTGCTTAACTTTAAAATTGTTTCTAATTAGAAAATGAGTTATACAAAAAATCAGGGTCATTTTTATTTTTGATTTTTCACTGTTGCCACAAGTATTTAGTAATAGTTAAGCCATGATTCAGGATTCCAGAGTGGGATGTACCCAGGCCCCCCAGAGGAGAGGTGGGGTACAGCCAGTTCATATCTTCTCAAGAAACTGCCTTCTGCCTGGCAGCCATCCCAGGCCAACACCCAGGATATGGGGCAGAAGGACTTGCACATAAAGACATCACACCCATTAGGGTCATTGTCTTCTGACAGAGGTGGAAGTCCAGGCAGTTCTGCCAACAGTTCCTGGTCTGGTTCTGACTGGGGAAAAGGCTGTCAAAAGAGGCAGTCTGGTAGTTCCTGATTTTGGTCTTGATATATTTTGTCATGTTGCTGACTCCTACTAAAGATGCCCCTGACGCCACTTCAGATCAGTGTGACCCTCAGAAAAGCCACCTTCATCTGACTGAAAGCCGAATTCCAAGGCATTTATTATATTTTAAAGATTTATTTATTTGTAGAAAGGGGGAGAAAGAGAGGGAGCGAAACATCAACGTACAAGAGACGTATTGATGGGTTGCCTCTTGCACACCCCCAACTGGGGATCTGCCCCACAACCCAGGCATGTGCCCTGGCTGGGAACTGAACCAGCAACCTTTCGGTTTGCAGGTTGGTGCTCAATCCACTGAGCCACACCAGCCAGAGCTATTATATTCTAGATTTTAACCTCAAAATGTTTAACATAACTTTATTTAATCCTTCAATTCATAACACTTAAAATGCTTTTTATTGTAAATCGAATACAGATAAAACCAGATGAAACCAATCTGTAGCTAATTATATATAAGTATATATTAAATAAATACAATCCTTATTAAATGAACACTCTGGCACTGTAAGTAGTTTAACACTTGGGTCAAGATGTAAAACTTTTCCATCCTCTCTCATAATTACCCTTCCTCTTCTTCCCAAAATTAAACTACTTTTCTGACTTTTATATTTTCTTTTAATATAGTCTTTATTTTTTAATTGAATTTATTGGGGTGACATTGGTTAATAAAGTTATATAGGTTTAAGGTTTATAATTCTATAATACATCACCTGTATATTGCGTGTTCACCACTCCTAGTCTCTTTCTATCACCATTTATCCCCCTATAACCTTTTCTACCTCCCCCGACTTTTGTATTTTCACGTTCTGTTTCTTTACATTTTTATCATCTAAATGTGCATACTTTTGTGTAATTTGGGCTCAAAATTGTCTCCCTGAATGGTAGTTGTGAGGATTAATTGAATTAATACAGATAAAACAGCTAGAACAGTTTTCCCACCTAATAAGCATTTGATAAATATTAACTATTATATTACCTCTGACACTTCTCTTTTCTATACCAATAATTAACAATTATCCAGTTACATTTTGATTAAGGTATCTGAATAATTCAGAGGGTATTATTTGGAGAAATGGCTACTTCTTGGCCAATCTTATGACACAAGGTCCATATGTTTTCCAAACAATATTTTGTTCATTACCTTCTACGGAGCTTCTGAATGAAGTAGAATGAATGAGCTTTCTTCCTTTGGAGGAAGTATTAAATTAAAAACAAAACAAAACAAAACAAAAGACCTTTTAAATGATTCCATTCCAGCTATTTTCTTCAGGCCAAAATACTCAAAATTCTCTAACTCATCAATCCTCCCACTTCCCCACTCGCTGCTGGAAAGGTCTTAATAACCTGGGAAAGCAAAGAGCAGTTATATGCACCACTGCAGACGCTGTATACAGCCTTTTAGGGGAGTCAGGAGTGTTCTGACTTCTGCTGATTCTTCCCCCAATTTTTCTTGCCCAAAGCCAGTAACTAAGGGAGTGTCACTCGCCGCTGGAAAGATCTCGTGAACCCATCTCTTCTGGGGGGAAAAAGCATTGACATCCCACATACTGCAGAAAGTTGGCTCTTAATAAAACACCTATTAAAATGGATGCTTAGCAACACGCGAAAGCAAAGAAGATCAATGGGAACAAAGAACTCGAGGGATAGCTTACTCCCACGAAGACCGTTAGCCCTGGGCGCACTGAGGGGCGGGGTACTGGCTGGCAGAAGTAAACAGAGCTACTACGCCTGCGCACAGACGTCCTGGGTCACGTGTCAGCGAGGCCCGGGCCCGCCGGGTTTCCCGAACTGCAGACCGGCTGCTGTCTGGAGCCGTCTGCAAACTGACAAGAGGCGTCAACCTTTTCCCTTACGGGGCGGGTTCCGGTAGGGGCCGAGCATTCCGTCGGAGACGCCCATTTCTTTTTAAGGCGCAGAGTGAGGCAGTACGGAACTTGCAGGTCGTCGCCGTGCTTTTGTGGCACATGGCCCACTGTGGGGAGGGTGGCGGGGCCACGATGGTACCTTGGGGGTCCCCTGGAGATTGCAGTAAGGGGTTGCAAAGGAAGGGGCAGTGTGAGCGGCGCCGGCTGAAGGCGTTGGTGTCGGAGCAGCTCAGCCAGGATATGCTCAGGTAGGAGGAGGCGGAACTCTGGCTGCTTCAGTTCCCAAGGCGCCCACCTCCGCCACTGAAGCCGTGGCTCCTTCTCCATCTCTCTATTCCTCCCCACCCTGTTCTCTTCGCCTCAGGCCACTGTGGGAGGTTCGCCAGTCCCCTCCCTGTGAAGTGGGTATGGTCTCCCTAAACAACCGATCCGACTACCGCAGAGACCACGTACCAGGTTCAAAAAGAACCAAAATCAGTGTCATAGCTATTTACGGGCAGCACCAGTCTATGCCAAACTACTCTAACACGGTTTAGATCTTCAAAGACTTAACCGTAAGGTCAGGTGCCTCCAGGTTTCTAGGTCCTGAAATGTACGTAAGTTTTTAAAGCTTAAGCAATTTTAAGAAAAATGATAAAACTAGGCAGAAAAAAATGAATATTTATTTGGAATGAGGAAAAACATAACAAATTACTGAAGCTCTGGAGGTCTCTTTCTTCTCAACTCTTTAAATAATTTACCAGAAATGCTTACACAGAAATACCTCCGATTGTGAGTTGGCTTCCCACCTGCACTTAGAACACTGGAGCTCCCGGCAACTCCCAGCGCAGTGAAGATGCAAGCAGATGGAGGATTGTTGTGAAGTTTGCCCCATGCTATGGTGAATCCAGCTAAAATCATCTCAATTTATAAAGAAAATGAGGCTTAGAAGTATTCCCTAGCTAATTTCCATTTTCACCCAAACATTGATTCTTCAACTTTAGTGTGCATCAGAATCACCAGGAGGGCTTGTTAAAATTTAGATTTACTGGGTCCCAGACCATAGGTCTGATTCAGTTGATCCAGTAGCTATAAACTGAACTTAATAAGGTAAAAATATTTCTTTTTAATTTGGGCCTGTCTACCAGAGAGGCTCCTTTATCTCCACCAGTGGTGGATTAATGTAAAAGATGGAAAAAAAGAAGACAAGTTGTTCTGTTTCTACGGTGAATCTCTGAGGATGAGGTGCTCCTTTTCAGTGGCTTTATTCTTCTGGCCGTATTGTGAGCATAAAGTGTCATGGATTTAAAAGGAAGATAACACATCTAATTTATGTAAAGAAAATGAGGTTAAAAGTATAGCAGGTGGACAATTTATCCTCATCCTAGCAACAACTAAGCATTAGGACCCTGAACTCCCAAGTTTTTATTACAAGAAAAATAGGTGTAGCATTTTTTAACTGTAAAAAAATGTAATATGCTCACCCAGCAACCTTAAATACTAGTAGTCTTTAAGCACAGCAATATCATCATTTTATTCTACAAGTATTAATAAAATAGCTGGTACCTACTATATACCTAGCTCTGAACGAGGTCCTGAAGAATCAAAGATTAATAAGACACGGCTTTGGTGTTTGTGCTTACACTGTAGTGAGAGAGATTATAACCAAACTAAAACGTTGGGCCCCAGGTGGGTTGTGGAAGGCTTTATTGGGCCACATTCCAATTATCTCTTAGGATTGATTAAAATTGATTAGGTAGAGGTTAGGAAGGGAGAAGTCAGAGAGGATCTAAACAAGGGGAATGGCTTTTACAAAGGCACTGAAATTTGAAAGAGCTTGATATAGTTTGGGAAAGCAAGTTGTATTGGATTCTTCCAAACAGTAGGGAACAGAGACACCTCTGGGTTACCTGAGGTAATAGGATATATGGAGAAGTAAGGAAAAATAGGAAGCAGTTGCAAAATAAAAAAAGCCAGATCTAACGTAGAATTGGAAAGTTGCTGGGAATATGACAGCACCTGTACAGGAAGACCTCATTGAGAAACGAACCATTATTCAGGGCAACTGTAGTAAAAATAAAAATACCTAATACTTATTGCCATCCTACCAGACCCTGGGCTGACATGTAATGGTCTACTTACTACCCTATGAGGTAAGTGTTGTTATTTTTCCCATTTAACATATAAGGAAACAGCAGTAGAGAAGAAGTGGGGGAGTCAGAATAAGAATGTTAGCGTCTGGCCCTAGAGACATTAAAATGACTTGTACAGGGTCACATGACCAGAATTTGATCCCAGTCTGCCTTCTCTACAGTAGTTATATAAACTTATCTTCTGGTTACTTTGTTCCTTCATCTTCAATTCCCTCCTTACACATTTCTTTTTCTCACTCTACCTTGGGTTAGCTTTGCAACTCTTTGAGCGCAATCAGTTGGTCACTATTTACTATAGAACATTTCTGCCAGAGTTTACGTCTTTAATTACCACATTGACTGATGGCTAACCTTGGCCCTGTCTATTGCCTACTCATGTGGTTAAGAACATCAGGGTCATGTGGTACAAAGAAGGGCCACAGATAAATGATAAATGAATTTGGGAGGAATTGTGGGTATGGTCGGCAGTCAAAGTGACAGTAGATCAGGGTGAATGGGTAAGCTAACAGTACATCATGGAGGCCTTTTTTCAATGAAGAGTTTGGAATGCATTTTGGAGGCACTGAAAAGCCATTGGTGGGTTTTTGTGTTTTTTTGACACTTGGTATTATATTAGTTTCAGGTGTACCTGTTAGGTTCTTTTTTTTTGTTTTTTTTTAAATAGAGAATCAACATATTTAGGTCTCAAATTGAGGAAAGAGAAATTATAAACAAGGGAACCAGCCAGGAGATTTTGTAATAGTCAAGAGATACATAATGGTGATGGAAATTGAAAAGGTGAAAGGAATTCTTATGTGCAACTGATGAGCTTGGTGATCAATTACATGTGGAAGGTGAAGGAAAGGAAAGCATAGAAGGTGGTGCCAAATCTTAGGACATTTGAAAGGGAGGAGCATGGTGAATATTCAGGAAGCCACATCAAAGAAACAGTTGGAAATATGTCTGGAGTTTAGGAGGGTAGTTGGAAGAGCAGATAGATTTAAAGGCTGGTGGCATCACCTGCACAGTTGTCCAAACTAAATATTGGAGAGATCCTAGATTATTCCTTTCTTTTCAACTTCTACATCCAGTCACCAACTATTGCCAGTTTTATTGCCTAAATATATTTTAATTTCATCCCTATTCCCTGTCACTATTCACCTTCTCTTGGGTCAAGTCCTTTAATTTACATCATTCGTCTGTGCTATATAGTTGTTTTCTCATTTTCATTCTCATTTTCCCCCAATTCCTCTTCTACGCAACTAACAGGCAATACTTTGAAAAATAAATTTGTATTTCAAACCATTTGGTGATTCCTCTTCAACTGCAAGATAGAGTTTAGCTCTTTGCCTCTTATTCTTTATCCCTACAGGTTCATCTTCCAGTTCTCATCTCCTCAGTACTCTATGTTGACCAATTTGTAGCTCCACCCTCACGTATACCATTGTAACAAATACAGAGTCTGGGACACCTTGCTGTCTTGCTTTGCTTGCCTGACCAACTCTTACTCAGTCTTTAAATAAAATCCCGTTGGGTTTTCATGTCCTCTATAAGATCTTCTCTTATGTCTGTTTCTGAAAAAATTTACTTATTTGTGCTATTGAATATATCATGCTCTTCAATTTTCAGGCCTGGCCTCCCTTCTTTTATTCTATACACTCCATGAGGGCTGCTATTATGTCTTAGGCATCTTTATGTCCCTAGTGCTTAGTATGTAGTACTTGCTCAATAAATTTTTAGTGATAACTAGGTTTAATTGGCAGTCTAAAATGCTTTAGATAGGGTCATACAGTAGTTGTTGGCAGAGAAATGATGTGTACAGAAGCTGGGCCTTGACATCTTTAAGCCTTTGTGCCAACCTATCGTTTCTTAGATGAGCCAATAAACTTCCCTTAATGTTTAAGAGGTCTGACTCAGATATTGTTACTTGTAGCTGATATAAGCGGTTTTATAAAACAAAAGCACTATATTTTCATATTAACAATTTTTAAGCACATTAACTTTTTTTTTTAAGAAATACCGGTGAGCATCTATTATGAGCAAGACAGACCAGCTGCAATTTTCCTTATTTACTTGGGAAGAAGAGATGGGGGATGGGAAAAAGTGGGGAGATGGGAAGATGTGGGAGATAGGAAGAAAGTAGGTGGAAGGGAGGAACAAATTATTTGTACAATTTAAGTTTTTATTAATGTTTGAAAGGCCAGTCATTTTTGCATAACTTTAAAAATCACTTATGAAAATGATTTATTGATGCAAATATTGACTAAAATGCATCTGCTTGTACATTGTTTCCCAGATTCTAAAAGCTTTGCTCTGAAGCATTTGCTTTACAAATATAAAAATACAACAAAATTTAACAAGCAGATACTGAGCTCTTGTTATATACTGAATATATGCAGTTTTTGCTTTTGGAGCGTTCATGGTTTAATAGGGAGAAAGACACATAAAAATGATGATGCACTGACAGAAGTACTGTAATAGAGGTATGTAATGAGTGTGATGAGATCAGAGGAAGGAGCTGTTAACTTGGTCTTAGGGGACTGTGTCAATGGCAGCATTTTAAGCTTTCATTGACATGGATAGCTTTATCTACTACTTGTACCTACTAGAGTGAATGGTGTGATTGCCAATTATATTCTGCAATGTACAAGTCCTCTGAGAATACATACCTTGCTAATGATAATATTATAGTAATATGAAGTATTTAATACATACAGAGAAAAAATATGTAGTTAACCACAGTGACAGATTATATTATGACAATTTCTATTATGATGCTGATTTCTGTTCTTCCATCACTTTATTATGTATGTAATCAGTGGGCATATGTACTGTGTCTGCAAATTAGTAAAGGGATTTGAATGGGTTTCAAATGATTTTAATAATAGATTAGGACATGGTTAGTTGTGTTTAGGGTTGGGGGAATGGAAAAGTGTTTAAACATCACATTCTTAATGCCAAGCCTGCATTTCAGACTTGGTATTTAACAATAGAATAAAGTGTACCAGTTTCTAATCTGTATCTATTGTTACATCTGTTTTGCTGGTGTTGTTGATTGTTTACTTTTTTTGCTTCCATTTTAGTAAGATTTAAAAAAATTGATCCTGCACAGTAGTCAACTATATAACTATTTTGTATTATTTTTTCAAAATAAATCTTGAATAGGAAATCAACATAAATAGCAGAAGGTAAATTTAATTATGGGATGGAATAAAAAAGATTTTTTTTTAAAGTACTCTTAATCTTCAAGTGAAATTACTTTTGTTTTCATGTATAACCTTTAGAGAATTAGATTCTAAGCCAATATTAAACATTATTCTTTGAAATGAACTCAGAACAAACTCGTTTTTATTAACATACTTATTTTATGTTATCTCTGTATTTTTTAGCTGGTGTTATTTTTAAAACTTATTTTATAAAAATGGGTATCATATGTACTTATGAGAATCACTAATTAAACTAGGGTTTCTTTTTATTCCTGACAGGCTTCTAAGGGAAGAAATCCATACAGATGTTACTTTTTCTGTAGGTTGTACTTTATTCAAAGTGCACAGAGCTGTCCTTTTAGCAAGAGTTCCTAACTTCTATTTTCATAGTATTGGACAAACATCAAATAATTTAACAAATTATGAACCTATTGCTGTGGAGAACTTTGAAGCCTCCGAATTTAGAACATTTTTACAGTAAGTGCTTTATCTTTTTTCTTTTATATTTAAGTCTAATATGTCATTATTTTTAAAACATATGTATGTTTTTATTTCATGTATTTTTATATCTGTTTTATAAACTTCTAAGAAAAATCCATTCATTTGAATTCAAATTATCTTAAGTTGGTATTAGTAGAGGCTAAGTATTAGAGACTTAGTATTGGGAGAAGCTAAGTACTAACTTGAGACTGAGCCTGAGACAGAAGAAATGAATAGTGTGCTTTCGGTAAATCTGAATGAATTACTCTGTGCCAGAATTTCTTAACAGTGGCACTGTTGATACTGCGGGTTAGATCTTTCTTTGTTGTGAGGGAAGCGCTGTGCCTTTCAGGATGTTTAGCAGCATCCCTGGCCTTTAGCCACTAGATACCAGTAGCACTTCCCCTCCCTACCCTTCCTAGGGCCCTTCGCCCCTAGGCTGTGACAACCAAAATGAATCCAGACCTTGCCAGAAGACCTCTGGGTGGGAGTGGGAAGGGTGGAGGCATGTAAAATTGCCCCCTGTTGAGAACCATTGCTATACTGAATTCTATATTATTGATATTGATAAAGCATTAAGTAAATTATGTATATTTATAAAAATATGAGATCGTAACTTTTCATTCTCATGGCTTATATGTGTCAAAATTTTTGAAAATGACTTCCATTGAACTTGTATTTGGTGAACTTAAAGAATTGTCATTGGCTAAATAATGGGATAAACTAATTTATATTAATTCCGTTTCTAGTTGAATAGAATTCTGTTTTAATGCTTTACTGTTATCTGCATAAATATGTAATTATTCAACACTAGTTTTTGCTAATATATCCAGAAGGGAAGTACTTTCTAGTATACTTCCTCAAAATTATCTCTTTTTAAAAAACCTATTTAAGTTATTTTAGAGAGGTCTTAAATAACTTAGTGTTTAAGAACTCTAGAATGCCTAGGTTCTAATTCCCTGCTCTGCCATTTGGTAGCTATATGCCTTAAACTTAACCCCTGTGTACCTGGACTTTCCTTAATTGTAAAATGCGTGCCATACAATAATGTGGAGAGCCAAGCAGTATAATGCATGTCAAGTGAGTTGGAAGCAGGCCTCAGGTTCAGCTCAGCTGCCCTAGGGCATGGAAGACTGCCTGATAGATTATTGTAAGAAAAGAATGGCTTGGCTGCTTGCTATATCACTGTACCAAGAAGGAGCAGCAAATGTTCTTAAAAAATAAAATGTACCTAGCCTTGTGGTTTGTCTTTCTCACTCTCTGCTTCAAAGCGGGCTCAACATATAAAGCCTGACTTCACCAATAAACAGTTCCCCCCTCTGCATCCCAGAGAAGGGACTCCACCTGACCCTGCTTTGACTGTCTCTTTCTTTCTTTTTTTTTTTTAATTTACTTTTTAATCATTATTCAAGTAGTTTCTATCCTTTACTCCCATTCCAGCCAACCCACCCATCCCTCCCCTCCTCCCTCCCATTTCCAACCCCCCTAGTTTTTGTCCATATGTCCTTTATATTTGTTCCTGTAAACCCTTCCCTTCTCCCCTGA
>CM052542.1:63994501-64010148 GCA_028533065.1 Trachops cirrhosus | reverse complement strand
GGCGGGCCCTCAGGGAAAGACTTGGGGGGCTGTAGAAAAAGGGGATGATGAACCCCCGCCCCTTGGCTTGGACATAGCCCGAGACCTCATTCTGTCTGCAAGAAGTCTCCCAATCGCTTGGCTGCCTCACTTCCCCTGCCCGACTTAAGCCTGAAACAATGCTGGAGGGTGGTACAGCCCTGGGCAGGAATGGGTGGTTCCCTGGGGAGATCAGGCCTAAGAAAGAATGCATAAAATCTTGTGAAACCTGCTTTGCTAAGAAGGCCCTCAATTTTCTGATAAGGGTACAAGCATGAAATGAGTTTGTTTCCCAAAGTTTTATGGCCTTTTAGCTAACTGGCCCTGACTCAGAATAAGCCCTCAGAGTTCTTTGAATGTTATCTATTGTCTGATCCTTACTGCCTGACAATAATGAATGAAGACCTTCCTTGAGGGAATGCTCCTAGAAAAGCAATAAAAGCCTGTCCAGGCAGGGGTCAGGACACTCTCTCTCTCAGAGAGTGGCTGTGCCGTCCCTTCTTCTCCACAGGACTTCTGTAGTCTGTGTGAATTTGTTCGTCTCATCCATAACAACTCAGACACTGCTGGTCGGAGTCTGCATCAAAAATATGCATTAAATATTTGCGTGCACATCTGTTCATGAATACACCATGTAAAATAATCTGACATAAGCCAAATAAGCAATTATTGTCTGAAAAGATTTTCAGAGTGCAACAGGCAAGTGAACACAGTGATCTGAGACTACAAACCAATAGTGAGGGGCGACTGCAATGCAAAATGACACAGAGCAAAAATATCAATGAAGCAAATCAACCACTTTACATCAACAGACATTATCACAAAGGGTGTCAGTCACAGATTTGGAATTAAGAATGGATCCAGAATATTTGATATATTACTAGGATATCTATGATTTATTAAAATCTGCAAAATCATTACCTATTAAAATGGATTTGAATATGTTAATAAAAAGTGTCTTTCTTAGCTAGGCTGTAGCAATATTGCTAATCTTGCCTCTGGGTTGTAACAAACAAATAAAGCACTTTGTTTCCTTAAAGATACTCATCTGTCAGCACATATGATATTATTTTCTCATTAGCCTTACTTAAAAATTTTGAATTGATTTTTTTATGTCTTTGTCATTGAAGCCCAACTCTTCCCTGTATATAATCCATTGTGCCCAATCAATAAAGTTCTGGAGATTTAACCTCTTAAATATTTATTTAATCACTCTTTCTGTCCATCTCTGCATCATTGTCTTAATTCAGGACTCCATTAATGCAGCAACCTATTGATTGGTCTGTGTCCATTCCCTTCAGTTCTGCCTTCTATGAAACCAAAGTGATGTAGCCAAAACCACAAACTCTCGCATGTAATTTCCTGCTTAAAATATTTTCTAAACACCTTATTACTCATAATGTGAACCCAACCTCCTTCTGGCAGACAAAACCTTCAAGATTTGACTATTACCCAATCTCCTAGCCTGATTACTTCACTCTCAGTCATTCACTCTATGTATAATAAAAAGAGTTGCATCTGTATCATTCTCACAGTGTGCCTGACACAATGCTAAGTGCTTCACATATAGCAATGTTGATCTTCAAAACAATACTATGAAGCAGGTATCATTATCATCCCCACTTTAGAGATGAAGAAACAGAGGCACAGAGAGGTTAATTGATGTACCAAAGGTCACAGAATTAGCAAATAGCAGAGAGCAAGATTCAAATCCTGCTGCTTCTGGGGCACTAAGCTACGTGTAGTAAATAAACACAGCACTGGTTTTTTGCTTTTATAGCTATGTTCATATGATCTACTTTGAAACATTATCCCTCCCCGTCATATCTCTACTCCCCCAAATCCTAACCTTCATGCTCACTGAACTCCTCTTCACACTGGGCATCTCCCCTTCTAGGAGACTTTCCAGGCTCCCTCCTTTACAGGCAGGCTGGGTTGCTCCCTTCTGTCCTCTCCCACTTGTACATAGTCTTCAGTATATTGGACATGTGCTTTATAATGATTTGTTAGTGTCTGGTGCTTCTACTCAATTGTGAGCTCCCCAAGTTGTCTGGTGGAATATCTGGATCATGTACATGCACAACAGAGACATGTTGAAAAAGTGAAAGAACAAACAAGTGGAAGCACTGAATCATGGTAGTACTTGAAACAAAGACAACAAAAGTCCCCAAATTCCTGTTGGAGAATTTATACTCAATTTCTATAAAAATGTGCATTTATTTTTCAATTACAGTTTAATTTCAATCCTATTTTATATTGATTTCAGGTGAACAGTATAGTGGTTAGACTATCATATACTTTATGAAGAATCCCTGCGATATTTCCAGTACCTACCTGGCACTATATATAGTTGTTGTAATATTATTGACTATATTCCCTATGCTGTACTTTATATCCCCTGATGGTTTAATAACTAACAATCTGTACTTCTTAATCCCTGCATCTTTTATCTAGCACCTACCCCCATAAAAATGTGCATTGTTTTAATAGTTTAAATATCTGTGTCTTCATTCAGAATTCATTTAATTAGAGATTTCAAGGTAGAAGTTTGATTGAAAATAATGTGTACAATCTCACAATATTTTACATTTAAAATTGTATTAGATATTATGCAAACATAATACCTACATATTTCATTACCATAGTATAATTTAAATTGCCTTATGAATAACTTTAACATTGTCATTATCAATGAGTGGAGTCAAACAATACTTTAAGAAATAGGACAACTGTTATCTTAATAAACTGCAAAAGAATAATTTTTAAATATAATCTTCCTGGAGTTCATAAATAAAGTATATTTGATTTATATTTTAAACTGAAAAGGAAATCATACCGCTGCTAGACTGATGGGCATGTCATTCATATGATTAAAACAAAAACAATCCCTTTGATACAAGATGAGACATATTATAAAATCAGTAACTGCTAAAATATTATAAATAAACAAAACAAGCTATTTTCATTCATGGTTTGTTTGTTTTTTTCAAGTAGATTTTGGCAATAACAGAGAACTCTAAAAAAGCAACTTCAGAGATCCAAAATGGCGGAAGAGTAAGTGGAAGCTACACTCACCTCCTCCCAGGACCAATCTGGAATTACAACTAAATTGTAGAGAAATCATCCTGAATAATCTACTAAACACTAGCTTGGGAGAAGTCTTATAGCCAAGAACAGACAGAAGAAGCCACATCACCAAACAAGACTGGGAGGGAGTGTGGAGGAGGCATGAGAGGGTTGGCTGAGCTCCCACAGGCATCAACTGAAGTGCTAGAGGGATATTTCAGAGGCCAGGGGTTCCTCCTGAGAAGTGTGGGGTCTAAATCCCAAGCAAGGCTCCTAGCCTACAGCACCACAGCTGGAAAGGAGCCCAGAAACATCCAGCTGTGAAAAGCAGCAGGGTTTCTGCCTGCCAGGGAGAGATGGCTGGAAACACAGAGAGCCTCTGAAAGGGCCAACACACAAAATTTCATTTGCAGCCATTACCCTGGGCTCTGGCAGAGAGACGGCAGAGTGGATTAGAGATGTTTGAGGGGAGTCTGGGGTTGGTGGCTCTAGGAAGAGACCTGAAAGAACAGCCACCAGGATCCCTGTGCTGGGTCATTCCCTGTACTGCAGAAGCCATCTTCCTCAGGGAGAGTATTCCTGACAGGAAACAATAGCTCCACCAGCAGGAATTACTCTGCCCCACCCTGTGGAGCTTAAACAGGGCTCCTGATTACAGCTTAAGACTATTTCATTCATTAGTTTAACAACTAAGGTGTAAAATACACAGAAGCAGCCAAAAAAGCAAGACAAAGACACAACCCCAAATGAAAGGACGAGAGAATACTCCAAAAGAACTAGATGAAAGGGAGGCAAGCAATTTATCAGATAGAGATTTTAGAGTAATGATTATAAGATGCTCAACAACAGGAAAAAAGACATGGAAACCATAAAAAAGGACCACTCAGAAATAAAGAATGCTATATCTGAAGTAAATAATACACTGGAAGGAATAAACAGTAGGTCAGAGGAAGCAGAGGATTGAATTGGTGATTTGGAAGACAAGGTAGAAAAAAACACACTGGCAGAGCAGCAAAACAAAAAAAGAATTGAAAAAAAATGAGAGCTTAAGGAACATTTTGAACATGAAGTATAACAATATCTGCATGATGGAAATATGAGAAGGAGAAGAGAGCAAGCAAGGGGTTGAGAACCTATCTGACAAAATAATGACCAAAACTTCCCTAATGTGGTGAAGGAAAAAGACACACAAGTCCAGGAAGCTCAAAGAGTCCCAAACAAGTTGGACCCAAAGAGGCCTACACTGGGACACATGATAATTAAAATGACAAGGCTTAAAGACAAGGAGAGAATCCTAAAAGCCACAAGAGAAAAGCAGATAGTTACATACAAGGGTGCATCAATTAGACTGTTCGCTGATTACTCAGCAGAAACATTTTAGTCCAGAAGGGAGTGGCGTGAAATATCCAAGGTGATGAAAAGCAAGGACCTATAATCGAGGCTACTTTACACAGAAAGACTATCATTTAAAATTGAAGGAGTATTTAGGAGCTACCCAGACAAGAAAAAACTAAAGGAGCTTGTTAACACCAAACAAGTACTGCAACAAATGTTAAAGAGCATGCTTTAAAAAGAAGAAAAAAAGAAAGAAAGAAACAGAGGAAAATGGCCTAAAAATAAAATGGCCCTAAATATGTATCTATCAATAATCACTTTAAAGGTAAGTGGCTTAAATGCTCCAACCAGAAGACACAGGGTAGCTAAATGGATAAGAAAACAAGACCCAAATCTAGGGTGCCTCCAAGAGACAGAACTCAGATACAAAAATACACACAGACTAAAAGTAAAGGGATGGAAAAAGATATCTTATGCAACTGGAAAGGAAAAAAAGCTGGGATAGCATTACTTATATTGAATAAAATAGACTTGAAAAATAAGGCTATAGGAAGAGACAAAGGCACTATGTAATGATAAAGAGAATAATCCAACAAGAAGATACAACCCTAGTAAACATTTAAGCATCCAACATAGGAGCACCTAAATATGCAAAGCAAATCTTGATGGACACAAAGGGTAATACTGACAATAGTTGGGGATATTAACACACTGTTGACTTCAATGAATAGATCTTCCAGGCAGAAAATCAGTAAGACAGTGGCCTTAAATGACACACTAGATCAAATGGATTTAAATGATATCTTCAGAGCATTTCATCCGAAAGGAACAGAATGTACATACTTTTCAAGTGTTAGGACACAAAACAACTCTCAATAAATTTAACAAGATTGAATCATATCAAACATCTTCTCTGACCATAATACTATGAACTAGAAATCAGTCACAAGATGAATACTGACAAACACAAAGACATGGAAGCTAAATAACATGTTATTAAACAATGACTGGGTCAATGATGAGATCAAGGAAGAAATCAAGAGGTACCTAGAAACACATGAAAATGAGGACAATACAATGAAAAATCTGTGGGACACTGGGAAAGTAATCCTACTAAGGAAATTCATAGCATTACAGGCCTATCTCAAAAAACAAGAAAAGCTCAAATAAATAGTCTAACTTTACACTTACAGGAACTTGAAAAAGAATAGCAAACAAAACCCAAAGTGAGTAGAAGGAAGTAAATACAGATCAGAGCAGAAATAAACGGAATAGAGTCTAAAAAAATGATGAAAGAAGATCAATGAATCCATGAGCTGGTTCTTTGAAAAGATAAACAAGATTGACAAACCTTTAACTGGACTCATCAAGGAAAACAGAGAAAGGACCCAAATAAATAAAATCAGAAATGAAAGAGGAGAAATAACAACTGACACCAAAGAAATACAAAGGATTATAATAAAATATTAGAAACAACTGTATGCCAACAAACTGTACAACCTGGACAAAATGGATAAGTTTCTAGAAACATACAGTCTTCCAAAACTAAATCAGGAAAAATCCAAGAATCTGAACAGACAGATTACACCTAGTAAAATTGAAGCAGTAATAAAATAATTTCCCAACAAACAAAGGCCCTGGACCAGATGGCTTCATAGGACAATTTTACCAAACATTCCAAGAACTAACACTTCTACTTCTCAAACTATTTCATAAAATTCAAGAGGAGGGAAGGCTCCCAAATTCATTTTGTAAGGCCATCATTATTCTAATTCCAAAGCCAGATAAAGACACTACAAAGAGCCCTGGCTGGTGTGGCTCAGTGGATTGAGCGCGGGCTGTGAACCAAGGGGTAGCTGGTTCAATTCCCAATCAGGGCACATGCCTGGGTTGCGGACCGGGTCCCTAGTGGGGGCCACATGAAAGGCAACCACACATGATGTTTCTCTTCCTCTCTCTCTCTCCTTCCCTTCCCCTCTCTCTAAAATAAATAAATTAAGAAAATTTTAAATGTTAAAAAAAAAGACACTACAAAGAAAGAAAACTATTGGCCAATATCCTTGATGAACTTAGATACTAAAATCCTCAACAAAATATTAGCAAACTGAATACAGCATGCATCCAAAGGATCATACACCATGATCAAGTGTTATTTGTTCTGGGAATGCGAGGTTGGCACAGCATTTGCAGATCAATAAATGTGATTCACCACATAAACAAAAGGAAGGATATAAACCACACAATCATATCAATAGATGCACAAAAAGCATTTCATAAAATCCAGCACACATTTATGATAAAAACTCTCAAAAAAGTGGGATTAGAGGGAACACATGTAAATATAACAAAGGTCATATATGGCAAACTCACTGCCAACATCATACACAATGGACAAAAGCTACAAGCATTTCCCTGAAGCTCAGGAACAAGACAGGGAACATATTGTAGTACTGGAAGTCCTAGCCACAGCAATCAGACAAGAAGAAGAAATAAAAGGCATCCAAATTGGAAAGGAAGAAGTAAAACTGTCATTATTTGCTGATGACATGATACTATACATAGAGAACCCCAAAGATTCCAACCAAGAAACTACTAGAACTGACAAATGAATGCAGCAAAGTAGCAGGGTACAAAATTAATATCCAGAAATCAATTGCATTTTTATATGCCAATAACAAAGTAACAGAAAGGGAAATTAAGAAAACAATCCTACTGACAATTACTACAAAAAGAATAAAATACCTAGGAATAAATGTAACTAGGGATATAAAATTCCTGTACTTGGAAAATTATGACACTTAAGAAAAAAACTGAAGAAGATACAAGTGGAAGCACATACCATGTTCATGCATAGGAAGAATTAACATCATTAAAATGTCCATTCTACCCAAAGCAATCTATAGATTCAATGCAATTCCTATCAAGATTCTACTGATGTATTTCATGGAACTAGAACAAATATTTCAAAAATATACATGGAACCACAAAAGCCCCTGTAGAGCAACAGTGATCCTGGGAAGAAGAACAAGTTGGAAGAATCATATTATCTTATATCAAACTATAATCTAAGGCCACAGTAATCAAAACAACACGGTACTGGCACAAAAGAGACACATGGATCAATGGAACACAATAGAGAGCCCAGAAATAAACCCATACCTTTATAGTCAGTTAATATTCAACAGAGGAAGCAAGCACATACAATGGGCTAAAGATAGTTTATTCAATAAATGGTGTTGGGAAAATTGAACAGATAATGTGAAGAAGAATGAAACTATACCATCTTCTTACACCACACACAAAATTCAAAATGGATCAAAGACTTAATTGTTAGACCCAAAACCATAAAAATCATAGACAAAAACAAAAACCTCAAAATCTTGGACATTATTGATAGCAATATTTTTTCTGATATCTCTCCTTAGGCAAGGGAAAGAAAAGAATAAACAAATGGGACTAGATCAAACAAAAAAGGTTTTGCACAGTAAAGGAAATCATCATCAAAATAAAAAGATAACCCACAGAATGGGAGAACATATTTGCTCACATATCTGATAAGGGGTTAATATAAAAAAATTATAAAGAACTTACAAAACTTAACCCCCAAAAACAAACAATCCAATTAAAAAGTGAGCAAAGGACCTGCATAGACACTTCTCCAAAGAGGATATACCGATGGCCAGTAGACATATGGAAACATGCTCAATATCACTAATCATCAGAGAAATGTAAATTAAAACCACAATGGGATTGTCTCATCATGTCTCATGCCTGTCAGAATGGCTATCATCAATAAATCAACAAAGAAGTGCTGGCGAGGATGTGGAGAAAGGGAAACTGTTTTGCACTGTTGGTGGGAATGCAGACTGGTGGAGCCACCATGGAAAGCAGTATGGAGATACCTCAAAAAATGGATCTGTGTTTTGACCCAGTTATCCCACTTCTGGGAATATATCAGAAGGAACCCAAAAAACTAATTCAAAAGAACGTTAAGTACCTCTATGTTCATTGCAGCATTATTTACAATTGCCAAGATATGGAAGCAGCCCGTGTCCATCAGCAGATGAGTGGATAAAACAACTATGGGACATTTACACAATGGAATACTACTTGGCCATAAAAAGAAGAAAGTTTTACTTTTGCAACAGTATGGGTGGACCTGGAGAGCATTATGCTAAGTGAAATAAGCCCATCAGAGAAAGATGAATACCATATGATTTCACTCATATGTGGAATCTAATGAACAAACTGAACTAACAAGGACGATGGGGACAGACTCATAGATGGAGAGGAGGATGACGGCTAGTGGGATGGGGGCAGTTAGGGGGTGGAGGGATTGAACAAAAAGGAAAAAGGACTCGCAGACATGGACAACAGAGTAGTGATTGCAGGGGGTATAATGAGACTAAATGGTAGTGGAAAAAATACAATAAAGATTTTTTTTTTTTAAAGCAACCTCTTTCCTAGTTATTACTCATGTAAGAAGGCTTTCTGGCTTCCCAGACTAGCCATTTTCAGATGCAGAATATCCCTTTCCCCTTCACTGGTGATCAGCCTCTGTGCTCAGCTGTATGAAGAGCCCTCATTTGCCTTAGCACTTGAATAACGATGAATGCATTCCATACAGCTGGTGATGAACATGACTCAAAGAAATTGCCTGCATCAGCTCAGAGTATTTTTAAAAGCAATGCAAATATAGGTGGAGAGAGAGTGGGGGAAAAGTCATCTTTTAACAGCCTTATTTTGGGTTAATTTAGGTAAAGATCTCACAGATGTGTATCTTGTTTGATCTCTCCCTTAGATTTTAAAGAAGATCCAGGATTTTATTGTCCCTGTATAACATCTAATAATATACATTGAATGTCACCAATTTTCAATGGCTATTCTTAGGTCAGGACAACAAATTCAGATAATGCTTTTCTATTTGAAAAGCACTTTTACACACATTGACAATTTATGATTATTTTGTTTTTATTAGGTCAAATAGTTTGACGTACTTGATCTACAAATAAGGTTATTATTTCTTCTGTATTTAGGCCAAATGATTAATAGAGGAATAATATTCATGCATATAATGTACATTGAAATTGGTTTGAGGAAACTCCATACTGCTTTCCACAGTAGCTGCATCCATCTGCATTCCCACCAACAGCACAGCTGAGGGTTCCTTTTCTTTCACATCCTCACCAACACTTGTTTGTTGATTTACTGATGATAGCCATTCGACAAGTGTGTTGTAATATTTAATTGTGATTTTAACTTGCATTTTGCTGATGATTAATGACATTGAGCATCTTTTCAAGTGTCTCTTGGCCACCTGTATGTCCTCTTTGGAGAGCTGTCTATTCAGGTCCTTTGCCCATTTATAATTGGATTGTTTGTTTTTTGGTATTTAGTTTATAAGTTCTTTATAAATTTTGGATATCAACCCCTGATCAGATGTATAATTGGCAAATATGTTCCCCCATTCTGTGGGTTGTCTTTTCATTTTGTTGATGGTTTTCTTTGCTGTGAAAAGATTTTTTAGTTGATGTAGTCCCATTTTTAAATTTTGTCTTTTGTTTCCCTTGCCTGAGGAGATATATTATTAAAAATATTGCTATGATCAATGTCCAAGATTTTGATGCCTATGTTTTCTTTTAGGATTTTTATGGTTTAGAGTTTTACATTTAAGTCTTTAATGAATTTTGAGTTTATTCTTCTGTATGGTGGAAGAAGTTGGTCTAATTTTATTTTATTTTTGTATGTATCTGTCCAATTTTCCCAGCAATATTTACTGAATAGACTATCTTTACCCTATTGTATGTTTTTTCCTCCTTTGTCAAATATTAATTTGGCCATAAAGGCGTGGGTTTTTTTTTCTGGGCTCTCTGTTCTGTTCCATTGATCTATATATGTTATTACACCAGTATCATGCTCTTTTGACTACTATGGCCTTGTAGTATAGTTTGATATAAGGTAGCATGATTTCTTCAACTTTGTTCTTCTCTCTCAAGATTGCTGTGGCTATTTGGGGTCTTTTGTGGCTCCACATAACTTTTTGGAGTATTTGTCTAGTTCTGTAAAATATGTCATTAGAATCTTGATAGGCATTGCATTGAATCTATAGATTGCTTTGGGTAGAATGGACATTTTAATGATGTTAATTCTTCCTATCCACTTCTCAGGATATATGCAAAGAAATATGAAACACTGATTTGAAAAAATATATGCACCCCTATGTTCATTGCAGCATTATTATATACAATAGCCAAGATTTGGAAGCAGCCCAAGTGCCCAACAGTAGTTAAGTGGCTAAAAAAGCTATGGCACATTTACTCAATGGAATACTACTTGGCTTTAAAAAAAGAAAGAAATTTTACCTTTTGAACAGCATGTATGGACCTGGAGAGTATTATACTAAGTAAAATAAGCCAGTCAGAGAAAGACAAATATCATATAATTTCACTTATATGTGAAATCTGATGAACAAAACAAGCTAACTAACGAAATAGAAACAGACTCACAGATACAGAGAACACACGGATAGCTGTCAGAGGTCTGGGGCGTTGAGGGGCCGGGTGAAGGAAGTGAAGGGACTAGCAGAAACAAAACAAACAGAACAACTCACAGACAAAGACAACGGTACACTGATTACCAGAAGGAAAGGAGTGGGGAGGAGGTAGAAGAGGATAAAGGGGGGATAAATGGTGATGAAGGGAGACTTGACTTTGGGTGTTGAACACACAATACAATATACAGATAATACATTATAGAATTGTGTACCAGAAACCTATATAATTTTACTAACCAGTGTCACCCGATAGGTTTAATAAAAATTTTTAAAACTAAATTTGTTGTAAACTCCACTTTGAGTTGACTTTTTCCTGAATGGAGCTGTGAATGAAGCTGACTAGACTCCATAATGTATAATAGTGGTAATTTGTTTGGAAGGAAAGACAGAGTAAGCCTCAACATAGAGGTCTTAGTTAGGGTATGACATAGTCAGAGGGTTTTCATTACCAGCAATCTCCATGTAGTTGCTTTTGGAATCTCCCTGAACAATTAGGTAGTTTTCAAATTAATGGTCAGCAAAATTAGGTGAATTCAATACGGTCTATTTGAGTAACTGACTTATCAGGGATTTGTTATGTTGTTTTAAATCATAGCAAGGCTCTTCTGGAGTAACAAATGGTGGTTCTTGTGACTAGAAGGGACTCATTCCTTTGATCTGCTACTATTTCCTAATCTATGCTCTTCAGCGTGAAAGCACCTCTAGCAGTTTTTCAAAATTAAACCATTCCTCACAATGACCAGATCCCTTCTGGACACATCCAAGACTTGAATTTGCTGGAGCAAATGACCGATTGATATCCAAGAACCAGTGCTGGGTCCTTCCTAGCCTGTTCAATCCACTGAAAGTTTTAGGACAAGTACAACAATCAAGAGGCATTTTCATTTTGTAAAAGTGCTCTCATAAAGAGTAAATAATGGGACAACACTGTAAAAAAGTGCAAAAGTATAATATCTTAAAATATGAACAGCATACACTGTTCCTGTGTTGAATAGATATCATTGCTGTTTTCTGAAACTCCTCAACACAATTACCAAGTGGTTGTACGTTTGTTTTATCTTTGTGTAGATTGTTTCACATATAAAGTGAAGTTCCAGGAGGAAAAAGATCACAGACAAGTACTGGGGTTGGTATGAGGTAGAAAGAGAGAATAATCTTTAAATCTTTTCTTTCTAAAAAGTTACATATCAACCCCCAATTCAGATCATGAGCTGTATTCAGAATGATGATATAAAACATTATAGTAAGATATCATTATATTGTTGGCTTTTAATACCCTTTTGGATGTTTCCTTAAGGGGTGAAATTTGAAGGGTAAAAATCCATGTACCACTGTTTCTATATACTAAGAACCAACAGCAGAAGGTCAGCTGTAAAGTTCAAGAACAAGGTGTGCCTTAATTCTGGCACTGGCAATTGTGGAGGGTAGTTATGAGGCTTAAATGACATGATACATGTAAAACATTTAGAAGAGCCCCTGGCACATAGTAAATGCTCAGTAAGTGTTAATTATCATCATCACCATCATCATCTTCTGCCAGAATCAGAAAATTAAATTTTAAAGGTCTCAGGCAATGCCCCGTCCCCAAATTTCTCCCTTACTATTACTCTTACCACTTAGAATCCCACAATTACATATTCACCTCCTTTAGAGTCTTGAAGGTTTTTTAAAAAATATTTTATTTATTTATTTTTAGAGATAGGGGAAGGGAGGGAGAAAGAGAGGGAGAGAAACCTAATGTGTGGTTGCTTCTCACATGCCCTCCACCAGGGACCTGGCCCACAACCCAGGCATGTGCCCTGACTGGGAACTAAACCAGCAACTATTTGGTTTTCAGGCCAGCACTCAATCCACTGAGCCACCAGGCAGGGCAGAGTTTTAAAGGTTTTGTGCCATACAAAGCCCTGATTTAAAATGTACCTAGCCCTGGAAAAGGTATTACCTTGATACACTCTAATATTTTATGAGTAAAAAGTACTTTATTAATAAATGCATTGAGGATGTTAGTACTGGCACACGGATCTCCACACTGAGTGAATGGGAATGAAGAAAAAAATGAACACTTAGTGAGTATTCACTGGGACCCTGTGAAAGGTCTTTCATATATTTTGACTTTCTTTATCCTCATGACTCTGCAAGCAACTAAGTGACTGAGCCAAAATTCACTGCCCATGTTACTTTATGGAGATTTGACTAATGCCTCAGACTTACCTTTTATTGTGAGCCAGTTATGTCAAGCATTCCACCAAACAAGCTTATACATACATGTTGGTTTGCATGGGCTGTTTACCACCTAATTAGGTTGTCTCCAGATGAATAAAATAAAAGTTTGACATGAAAAAGACTTATGTTTATTTAAGCAGGTAAATCCAGAGTGGAGAAAAATCTTTACGTGGAGAGTATCTTCTCAAGAGAGGGATCCATAGAATTTTTGCTCTGAAAAACTGAAGTAGATGGGTTTTTGCCATCCTCCATTCTTTTCTTTAATGCCTAGTGTACTAGCATCCTCAATGCACTTAGTAATAAAGTCTCAGTATGTATAACACTCTGATAAGCAAAGTCTTAAATGCAAACGAAAAAGTTAATTGGTGAGTTTACCAGAATTCTGGAAATCCATGAAGTAGCAGCATAAGTGGTTTGCCTCTGTCTCCAGCAGCAACATAATGAAATCTTAACCCCGAATCCTGCCATAGCAAATAGAGGGCATACAATTTTAGTGCTGATTTGTGTTGATTGTCAAAGCAGTACATTTAGTATTTCCATTTCATTAAAAACTCACTTGTATTATTTTTAATAATGAGAAATAAGATAAATATTATTTTTTCAAGAAGAAAAACCTTCATGATTTATCAGGAGGGTAAACTGACAGGTTTACTTTTGTCAACATTCCCTTTATAGTACCTGCCTTTCTTCTACGTACAAGGGCAATTTATACATCATGAGCTTCTGAGACAATGTCACAATTTGTGACTTTTCTGTTACTGCTGTGTCACATTTCACCTCATTCAAATTCTATAGGACATGTAAATAATTCTGATCTGAATTAATATTCCTGCCATGTTTACCTCCTAGTCATGTATTTTCTCAGCTTGCCTGTCTAGAGCTGTGCCATCAGTTATATAATTCACACCTCCTTTCCATATTTTTAGTTCCCTCCTTCCCACATTATTTTAAGTCGAGGTTTGCACGTACAGTTCCCTTTGCTGCCTGCTCCTCACGTCACATCAATGTATTTGTAACAGCAGAATGCTCTGAGTGTTCAAGACTTCATCTGCATGTAGGAGACAAGACTGCCCAAGGGAAATAAAAAGCATGGGAATGAGTCAGGAATATAGCATACACGAAGCAAACTGAAGGGGAAAAAAGCAAGAAAGGAAAACAAAAACTCAGGGAAAAAAATGAGGAAAGAAACCAAGAACCAAAAGGTGAGCAAGGACACTGGGTTTTATCTTAAGTTACCCAAGCAATTGGGTATTTAGGTGTGAAAAAATCTTAAAGGTCATCTAATCCAATGCCATCATTTTTGCAGATTTAGAAACTGAGGCCCAAATATGTTAACACAGATCACGAGGTTGGTTGGGAGTAGGTCTGTGAGTAGAACCCGCATCAAGTCCTACTTCCCAGGACAATATTCTTTCCATTCCTTGGTTCTGTCTCCTGGGAAACACTTTAGCTGACCAGTGAGAAAAAAGAAAGGCATTATGGGGAATTTCAGATGATTTTTTTACAGCTTTTTCTCCTCATATTGGATGAAGATAATAAATCTCACTTTGCCCTCAAATACAGAATGTCTTCCTAGTTCAATAACTTATTGGCATTAAGTCTTAGAAGATAAAATACTGTGGGCGCTTAATTGGATTTAGTAAACAAATTACTTTTTCCGCCCCTACTATGTGCCAGACACTGGTCTTTTTGTTGCTGTTGTTTCACAAATATTAACTCATTTAATTTTCATATCAATCCTAGGCTGAATAAAGGTAAGAAAGGCATATCCCCCAGTCTTCCGAACTCTAGCTGCTGGACAGTCTAGCTCCTAATAGGAATCCCCCACTTGGTGACATAAATGTACCCTCCCGTGAAGCTCCTTTCGAAAGGCCTGTGAGTCTTTCTGCGGGGTGCATCACAAAGGGCACCACCTGGAGCCGCAGGAAACAGAATATCTGTGGGCTGTGAGGAGGCTTGAGACACAAGCATGGACAATGAAAGAGTCTGCTTGCATGCCTGACATTTACTTTCTATTCCATTCCTTTGGTCTCTAACTTCAAAAGTCGGCTTCCTTCTCCACAAATACACGCCATTTATTTACGATTTCATGCTGCTTAGGTCATCTGTGAATGCTCCATTCTGCTGACCCAAGTAAACTCTGATTTCTGATGACTTACTCTCTTCACTCTCTCAATCTCTAATATTTGGGCAAGGACAGACTTCTGAGACAGTAGGGCTCACAAGGAACAATTGCCTACAGCCGATCTGAGCTATGAAGGGCAAAAAGGTGACGGGAGACAGCTTCCCCTTACACTAGGAATGGGAGCGAATTCTGGATTGTGGTGGAGTGTGGCACACTAATATAATAGGACCTTGATTAAGAAACTCCACATAACCTTCTCCCTCCCTCCCTCCCCCCCCCTCTCTCTCTCTCCCCCCCCCCCACCTCTTCCTTCTCCTACCCTCCCCC
>CM052542.1:63974330-63994001 GCA_028533065.1 Trachops cirrhosus | reverse complement strand
AACCACCCATTCCTGCCCAGGGCTGTACCACCCTCCAGCATTGTTTCAGGCTTAAGTCGGGCAGGGGAAGTGAGGCAGCCAAGCGATTGGGAGACTTCTTGCAGACAGAATGAGGTCTCGGGCTATGTCCAAGCCAAGGGGCGGGGGTTCATCATCCCCTTTTTCTACAGCCCCCCAAGTCTTTCCCTGAGGGCCCGCCTCTTCATGTCCATGCCTGTCTTAGGTCTTCCCTCCCTTGAGGAATCTTACCAGTCATTGGCTAACCAGTCATCTGCCTGGGGCCAAGCAGGGTGAAGGAAAGGGGGCAGTTACATGGCTTTGCATGTTTTGTTTATAAGAAACTGCCAGTTAGTTTCTAGAGTGGCTGTATCATTTTACATTACCTCCAGCAAGGCGTGAGTGATCCAGTTTCTTTGCATCTTTGTCAGCATTTTGTATTGTCACTATTTTTTATTTTAACCTTTTTGATAGGTGTGCTGTGTTATCTAATTGTGGTTACATTTACATGTCACTTATGGCTAATGATGGTAAACATGCTTTTATATATGTGGTCTGTCTGGAAGAAGTCTAACCATGTTAAACAAATGAGAATGATTTGCGTGACATTAATGTAAACTGGCATCCAAAGAGACTAGACTGGAATGCATATGTGTGAACAATGACAACTTCACTGTGCTAGTCAGTGGGGGCGGTAAACACTGTAGAGTGAGCATGTGTACTGTGTGGACAATGCATTCAAAATGACTGAGGGAGTAGAGCAATGAATCTGGATCAAATTTTGTGTTAAGCTTGCACATTCCTCTGTGGAAACTATTTGGATGAATCAGAAGGCTGCAGCTATGGGCAACTGGTGATTGGAAGCTTCATCATGACACTGTGCCAACTCATGCATTGTATGTTGTGCAGGGTATTTTGAAAAAATATCAAATCACCCAGGTGATTCAACCCTTCTACAGCCCAGATTTAGTGCCCTGCAACTTCTGGCTTTTCCCAAAACTAAAATCACCTTTGAAAGGGAAGAGATTTCAGACCACCAGGATTCAGGAAAATATGATGAGGCAGCTGATGGTGACTGGGAAAACTATGTGAAATCCCTAGGTACCTACTTTGAAGGGGACTGAGGTACCATTGTCCTGTATACAATGTTTCTTGTATCTTCTATTTTTCATAGTACATGGTTGGATACTTTCTGGACAGACCTCAGATGTATTTGCCATATGTATATCTTCGTTGCTGGAATTTTGTTCATTTTTTTTTTTTGCCTATTTTTTAGTTAAATAGTTTAGTTTTTGAATATTGAGTTTTGAGAGTCCTTTATATGTTGTATATGCTATTTCTTTGTCAGATATGAGGTTTGCAGATATTTTGTCCTAATCTGTATCTTATCTTTTCACAGAGCAAAGTTTTAATTTTGGTGATGAATTCAGCAGCTATTCCTCAAAGTTTAATTAATTCAGAAACTGCTTAAACATTAATTACACAAAATACCATAGCCTGTGGTGAAATCCTATAATCATTTACTTTGGAATTGTAAATAAGAATGAATGACTTATATTGCTTTAATTATTTAAATTTATCCTGGGAAATTATTGCTAAGGAAATAAACAAACAAAAATAACCAAAACCAAAAATAGAGACAGTTTCCAATCTGTGTGACCTTTGTTTTTCTTGTTTTATTACATTGGCTAGAACTTCTAGTACTATGTTGAATAAGAGTGGTGAGAGTGGACATCCTTGCCTTGTTTCCAAATGTAGGGGAAAAGCACTGAATCTTTCACAATTAAATATAAGCTGTAGATTTTTTTGTGGATAATGCTTGACAAATTAATTTTCCTGTGTTTCTAACTTGCTGAGTTTTTTTAAAAATCATGAATGTGAGTTGGATTTTGCCAAATGCCTTTTCTCTCCATTGATATAATCATGTATTTTCTTTCTTTAACATGTTGATATGATGAATTATACTGATTAATTTTCAAATTTTGAATCAGTCTCACATACATGGAATAATCACATTTAGTCATGAAGTATAATCCTTTTTATGGCATTTTGTTGAAGGTATTTTTGTCTAAGTTCATTAGAGGTAATGGTTTGCAGCTTTGTTTTGGTACTGTCTTTGGTTGTAGTATCAGTATTATACTGGCCTTGTAAAATGAGTTGGGAAGTGGTCCCTCTTTGTGCTGATAAAATTTACAAAGCTTTTCATTTTTATCCTCTTGACAATTACAGAATAGACCGATTTCTGGAAGAGGCGTTTTCCAGAATAGATTTTCTGAAAGAGATTGTCTTAAATTGGCATTAATCCTTAACTTAAATGTTTGGTATAATTCTCTAGTGAAACCATGTAACAGCACAAGACTATTCAGATTATTTCATGTCTACTGAGTTTGGGGTAGTTTATGGGATTTGAGGAACTGGTTTAGTTCTTCAAATTTATGAGTGTAGAATTATGTGTAGTATTCTACCTTTTTCATGGTTGTCAGATGTGTAGTGATATTCACTATTTCATTGCTGCTGTTGATTTGTGTCTTATTTTTATTAGTCTTGCTAGGCGGTTATAAATGTTACATCCCCCCCTCACCCCAAGAACCAGTTCTTTTTTTAAAATGACTGATTTTTCTCTTGTTTTCTTTTTAATTTTATTGATCTCTGCTGTGGTCCTGCTATGGGCTTGTTTTTTTTGTGGTTGAGTGAGGAACTAAGATTATTGATTTGAGACCTATCCCTATTTCTAACACAAGCACTTAAGTCTTACAAATTTCTCTTTCAATAGCATCCCACATATTTCAATGTTATGTTCATTTCGATATAGATTTTAAAAAATCTTTAAGATTTTCTCTTTGACACATTATTTGTGATTGTATTATTTGTGTTTAGAGATTTTCCTATTGTGTATTATTGGTTTCTCTTCTAATACTACACAAAGGACTAGTCTTATATAATTTCATTCTTTTAAATATTTCATGACCTGGATATGGTCTGTTTTGGTGAATGCCAAAGACTAGTGGATAAACATAAATGCAGCACAATTACTTCAGGTCATTCTTCATATTGCACACATACTGACCAATGAATGTCATCTAAAAAATGCAGTTACCAGTGAGGTGCATACAGCTTTTCCCTTTGCCCCACCCCCACCGCCCCCAAAATTTAACAACACAAACTTAGAATCTAATCAACACACACTCTGTGACAAATGATTCAGACATGACAGTGCAATGAAACTATATGTTAACATTTTGTACAACCTTTTGAGAAAACAAGCAGACATAATGATTAAGATACATGTTCCTGATAACTAGTTGTGTCCTAAGGGGCATTATTAAGAGAAATAGTGCTGGAAAGAAAACCTACATATACACACAATGAGAAGATAAACTTCAAGATTAACACATGCACATTTAATACTGGAAACATTACAGTCTTCCAAAGTTTCTGCACGTTAAATGGACAGTTATTTTTCTCTCAAATATTTAAAAATTTAGTTCTACTCTTTCTGGTGGTCATTGCTGCCGGTAACTCATTATTTCTATTTGGTGGTAACTTCTTTTCTCTGGCTCCTTGCAAAATCTTCTTTTGCTAATGGTATTGTGCAGGCCATGGAAAAATGTCATAGGTATGGATTAAAAAAAGAACTTATCCTGCTTGGTATGTTGTATTTTTAGGGTAAAAATATTCAATTTACTTAATTTTAAGAAATCACAATTATTGTCTCCTCAAATGATGACCCTCCTTGTTCTTTTTGTTGGTTCCAAGGACTCCAATCAGATATGTTAGACCTTTTCAGCCCTGGTTAGTATAGCTCAGTGGATTGAGTATGAGCTGTGAACCAAAGGGTCGCCTGTTCGACTCCCAGTCAGGGCACATGCCTGGGTTGTGGGCCAGGTCCCCAGTAGGGGGTGCATGAGAGGCAACCACACACTGATGTTTCTCTTCCTCTCTTTCTCCCATCCTTCCCCTCTCTTTAAAAATAAATAAATAAAATCTTAAAAAAAAAAGATATGTTAGACCTTTTCAACTTATCCTCTAGATCAGAGGTTGACAGACTTTCTCAGTAAGAGCTCAGATAGTATTTTAGGCTTTGGAGACCAGTCTGGTATGCCTACTGAATTCTTCCATTACAACACAAAAACGACTATAGATAGCATGTATTTAAATAAACAGCTGTATCTGTATTCCAATAAAACCTAAAACAGGCAAGCTGGCTTTGACCTGTGGGCTGTAGTTTGCCAGCCTGTGCTAGATTTCTTAATATCTCTTCGGCATTTTACTTGTCAATGGACAAGGAAATTTCCTTATCACATCCTGTGTTTTATTTGGATATATTTTCTAGCTAATTTTCTCTTCAGTTGTGTCTAATTGTTCTAACCCATCTGTTGAGGTTTTATTTCAACACTTTCCTTTCTGTAAATCTTTTGTTTTTTCCAAATCTGTCCATTCCCAATTTTATCTCTTTAAACATTTTACAAATACCTATTATTCTACTGCAGTCCTCAACTGAGGGGGGAATATAAGTTATCAATCTCTATTTGTTCATTGTTTCTGCTGACTCCCACACATTGTGGCTTCCTTCGTTTTTTTTATTTTTTTAAATTGTTCATCTTTGATCATGAGCTAATTTCTTATAGCGATCCTGCTTCTCCCTATAGCCAGCCTGGGACCTAGTCAGTCTTTTGAAGACCTCCCCTCACCTTTACTACCTCACCATTGGTCCGTGGCACAACTAACATAATACAGCTCCTAGCATCTTATTTCTAGGCAGCTCCACCATCCCAACTAATTGGTTACTACTCTTCTCCCAACTAATTGTGGGGTGGGAGATTCTGAGAGAATTCCTGCCTCTCTTCGACTTCCAATGATTCTAAAAATGGGTCCCCTAAAGGATACATTTATAATATTAGAAACAAAATTGGTAGGTCTCAGTTCTGATCTAATTCCAGTCAAAATTCTACTGTTTTAATTTCACTCAAATTTTTCAAATTAGATAAGTGATTCTAAAATAATAGTGTAACAGCCATTGTAATCCAGAGGTTCAGTAAGTAAACTGTGGTAGCAGAATTGGTAATTGTCTTAGAGAAAAAGAAATATGGTCCCCTACCTCATACCATATTAAAAAAACATCTTTAATCCATCTGGGCTTTTAATGTAAAAGTTAATTAAACAAAGAATATGAGGGCAGTAACATCCAGTGCTGGTGTGGATAATAGGAAAATGGAACTTTCAAACTTAGAGGAATGTGACCTGTTCTACTGTTTTTTGGAACAGTTATCTGGCACCATCTATGATAATTAAAACTACATACTCCCTTTGACTATAACTTCTGATCCAGCAATCCCATTTTAGGAGCTCTACTCTTTAGAAATAGCAGCACAATTATGTAAGGCTATATAAGCAGGGTATTTACTTCAGCATTGTGGTGGGAAGACTGGCATCAACTGAATAAATGTGAGATTAATTATGTGAATTACGGGATAGCTCTTCTAAGTAATGCCATAAGAAAGACCAGTCTATAGCCATCTGAAAACCTAGATGGATGCTCATGATGCATTAAAACCAGTTTTCAAACAACATGTATAAATGATCATGTTTTTGTAAAAACAAGTCCCTGAAAGTCTCTACATGTCCAACATAAATGAGCAAATAAGTTTAATTTCTCAATACCCTTGGGGTGGGGATGGGGTGGGGAAAGGAAAGTTCTTACAGTCTCTACCTTTTGTCTTTATATCTTAAAACTTTGTAATTTTAAAATGAGACACTACAAAATGTATAATTAGCTATAATACTCGCATATAAATCACTAGTAATATGACATTTAGACAAATTGACCTCAACTGTTGATTTCTACAATTATGTAGAAATTAACAAATGTGACAATTAGAAATATTTATAACAAAATGTTAATATCCAGAATATGTGAAGATAAAATCCCCCCACTAATTTCCATAGTGGACTATATTAAAAACCACTAAATTACACTTTGAAGGGTGAGTTGTATCTTAATAATTTTAAAATTCCTGTAAAGAAAAAATTGTAGATCATAGGTTGATGAAAGGAGGTGGTATTGGTTGGAGATCTGAATACAATGGAGACGTAAAAGAACTGACTGCCCAGGGAGAGGGAATGGAGCATGGAAATGCAAAGATTTCTTGGCAGCTATGGCTAAGCTGAGATTATGCTCATGGATTTTGAGACTGGCTATCATGGTTACATGTCCTTCTCTAACCACAATTAGCTTCATTAGTGCAGAGCAGGCAGTCAGATTTAATAAGGATCTGAGTTTCGCCAAGTGACTACAACCAGGAAAGAAGCAGTAGAATGGAGTGTATGCAAGGGAATGATTATAAATAATAATATACTACAAACTTGGAATAAGGATTGAAGGGAGAGCAGCTGTGAGAAGGCACTAGGATATGATTGCTGGAGTCAGGGGAGTAAGCTAGAAAAAGAGGAGGTTGTAGTGAGAAACTAGGGTGCTTGATACTGAGATTAAGAAAGGGTTTTAAGTATTTATTGGTAATGACAAAGGAGCAGCTAAGGTTGATATAAAGGTCATTAGTAGAGAAATCAGACGGGTTTAGAGAGTAACAGTGAAACAGAGACTAAAATCTCTGGGGAACAAGTAGTGAATCAGGGATGGCAAATGACTATGGGTGATAGAGTCCTGTGATCACGAAAAACATAAAATTGGAGTATTTAGGGAGGAGGGAGAATGGTCTGTGAGTAAGAAAAAAAAAACATTCCTGAAAACCAGGCACTCAATGCAAGTCTGCCAGAGTGAGCCGGTTCTGGTCCAGCAGTGGCTCTCAACCTTGTGGGGCTTGTTCAGCTGTACAGACTGCTGGACCCCATACCCCAGAGTTTCTGATTTACTAAGTCTGGAGTCTGAGCATTTGCATTTCTAAAGCATCCCCACATGATGCTGAGACAGATGGTCCAGGGACCATACTTCCAGAACAACAAAAGAACAAAAAGAGGGAAGAAACAAGCAAAAAGGTTGATGGTGTAGGAAATGTTGTTGATGGGGACAGAAAGGGATCCGTGGTAAACCAGGCTTTGGTTGAAGGCTAATTTGCATTCAATATTTCATGCATGAAGTTAACAAAAGTAAACTCCACTATAAGAAGAGAAGCCAAACAATCTTTACTGAAAAATAATGCATCAGTTATACATTGACACTTTTCTCTGATGAACTGACTTTAACCACCTACCAAAAGTTTGTTGAGCATCTACAGTGATCCCTCACCTATCGCAGGAATTCCATTCCAGAGACCCCGCGATAGGTGGAAATCTGAGAAGTAGCTGTGTTATATTTATTTATATATATTTTAAGGCTTTGTAAACCCTTCCCACTCTCCTATAAACCTTTCCCATTCTCTTATTAACCTTTCTCACACTCTTATAAATACTTCAGATGCTCTTAAACACTTTCTACACTCTTAAACCTGCATAATTTTAACAACATATAAATGTCTATATGGGTACTCACCAGTAAAGTATACAAAATCCCATGATATAGCGAAAACTCTGCGATACAGAGTTAGATATATTTTTTTAAAAAAAGCCCACGATACAGTGAAGCCGCAATAAGTGAACCATGATATAGTGAGGGATGACTGTACTGTGTGTCAGGCCCCTTACAGACTGAGCAATGGTTAAAATTGGTTAAAGTAAATGCTAATAACCATATCATAGCTCTCTAAGGGCTACTCCAAGTGTTTATATGAAAACCTCAAGAAAGCAGTTATTTTTTAATATAAAAGGATATGTTAATAAAGCTAAACTTCCTTGTTTAAGCTGTAGAGGACAAAGATAAATTATTGATCAATTTTATTAATTAAAGACAATTGAAAGGCTGTGTATGTGCATTTGACAGAAGTAAATTTTTACTTACTATTCTCATTTTTCTCTTCAAAATGGAAAATTTCCCAGATATTAAAAGTATAACATAATTGATATTAAAGAACCATAAAATGCTGAAAAGTGTAAAGAAAATGAAATAAAAAACTGTAATTCCATTAACTAGAGGTAACCACTATTCTGATGTATCTTTCTTTCCTGCTTTTTTTTGGTCTTCCCTGTGGAACTCCGCCACAGCTTTTCAGTCAAATTTGTCTTCTGGAAAGACTCCATGTTGGATTGCTTCTTCAAATTCATTGGCTGAAAACAACAGCAACCTATTATCTCATAGTTCTGGAAGTCAGAAGTCCAAAATGATTCTCACTAGATTAAACTCAAGTTGTTGGCAGGGCTGTGCTCTTTTCTGGAGGCTGTGAGAACATCTGTTTTCTTGTTTCTTTTCCAGTTTCTAGGGGGTCTTCTGTACCCGCCCTTTCCATCTTGAAAGCCAGCAATGGCCTGTCCAGTCTTTCTTACATTGAATCCCTCTGACCTGTTGTATCTTTCTAATGTAGATACACATACATACACAGATTATATATAGATATACCTCATCTGTATCTATGTGATCTTTTAGAAAAATAACAATGTATACTGTTAGTATATACATATTAATTTCTTGGTTAAATATAGTATAGTTGAATAGGTGTGACTATTACTTTAATACTGGCTATGTTTTGTGAAGATATCACCATCATTTTAGCCACTAGTTAATTGTGTTTATTAAATGGGTGATGGTTTAAAGATGTTTCCAAAAATATACTGATTATTTAAAAAATGAACAAGCAAACTTTTTTCTTTCTCTCTGTGATACATGCATATTTTTAATCAGGGGTGTCCAACCTGTGGCCTGAGGGCTGCTTGCAGCCCAGGATGGCTGTGAATGCGGCCGAACACAAAATCTTAAATTTACTTAAAACATTATGAGATTATTTTGTGATTATGTGTCAAAATCTATTTAATGTGTGGCCCAAGACAACTCTTTTTTCAGTGTGGTGCAGAGATGCCAAAAGTTTGGACATCCCTGCTTTAGATGATATCAGAATAGTGCCTGAATTGTGTTACTCTTCAAGGGTCCAAAATTTTAAAATACATGGAGCTGAAACACATGATTTATACATAACAGCAACTTGAGAATGATGAAAACTATTTTACAGATTTAAATTTAAAAAACTATGAGATTTAAACATTCATTGCTATCACATATATGTTAAGAAATGCCATATACGTTCCTATAGAGACTTATTTATACATAATTAATATCTACTGTTATTTTGCCTTAAATTTAACATCTTTCAAACCATTGGTAATATTTTCTTTCAGCTGAATTTCAATATAAATTTTGAATATATAATCAGCAGCAAATCTTATGTAACCTGCCAATGAAAGAAACCAAGAATTATTTGTTAGAGGCTCTAAATATTTTCGAAAGCAGACAAATATTTGTTTTAAAAGTTAAAACTCCATATAAACTATGTTTTTCATACACCTTTATATGTTCTTCATTTTTAAACAAGCAGAGACTTTTTATTTATGGATTTTCACAGCTAAGAAAAGGCCTATAATACATACAGACAATTACTAGTAAAATGAATAACACCTGGGAATTTATTCAATTTTAGGAATCTAATATTATAAAATTTCCTATAATTATGCCATTAAAAAATGAACATATACCTATTAAGAAATTTAAGTGCAAATTGTTTAATCATTTTAGAGCAATCAAAATACAACATTAAGATTGGTATCTTGGTGTCTTAAAGCAATCATTTTATCATATGCATTTTAATATTTTATATCATTCATTTTAAGTTGATGGTTAATTTAAAAACCGAGTTTTAATCAAAGTTGTTTTCAAACATTGTCATAATGTCGCTCTGAAGAGTCATATCAATGGTACCAGCCATCTATAAAAAAAGGAGAAAAGTTTAAATGTTACTTTAAAAATTTATCCCTTCATTATATCTATATAAACATTATGCAACATTTGGAACACATCATACAATATGAATACAACTTATTTAACATAGTGAATTTGTAAAATTTTTATTTCCACTTACAAACTAATGTTATAATATTGCATATGTGATAAATAAAAATCAAAACTTACAACATCACGAAGAACAAGTTTAACCTTTCTTGCCAAGTGAGAGAAAACTCTCAGTGTTGGTAAAGTGGGTATTAATAAGAACAGGAACTGAGATTACATTATTTCATGTATCTCTGTACCCAACAGTGCTAAACACAACAAATTACTGGTATTTTCTGAATGAACCAGTATGTTACCTATGTAAGAACACTATATGTTAAAGCTATAGACTTTCCTTGATTCTGCTACTTAATAACTATATAACGTAAGGTAAAATATTTAACCAAGTTTGTTTTATCTGTAGGTACTTATGAAGATCAAACCAGATTGCATGTAGACCACTCAGTATTTTTTTTTTAATTAAATGATAAAGGAGCCATTAAAATAAGCTAAAGCAAAGAAAAGGCTAATTAAGACGAAACAAATGCTTACTATATTTTGGAGCCTTCTCTAAATGCCCCTGTGATACAGGTTAAATATTCTCTGGCATCTGAAATGACACCAACTATGAAAGTTCAAAAATGTTTTTTATCAGTAAACTGTAACAGCTCAGAGTGGTGGGTAAAACCATCAATTTGCAACTGGTTGGTTGACTTCCCAGGTGGGAATCAGGATTCTCATTGGCTGGCTATCTGGGCAAAGATTTGGAATTCTTACTTATCTACCAAAAGAGTATTAAAAAGTTAGGTGTTGACTCTTATAAACTGCAAAAATCTCTTTAAATATGCCTTAAAGACAAAAAAAAAGATAATTTCTTACATTTTAACTCAGGCTACTTTCTTTTTTCTTTCTTCTTTCTTTTTTTTTTTTTAAGATTTTATTTACTTATTTTTAGACAGAGAGGGAGGGAGGGAAACAGAGAGGGAGAGACACATCAATGTGTGGTTGTCTCTAGTGTGCCCCGCACCAGGGAACCTAGCCTGCAACCCAGGCATGTGCCCTGGCTGGGAATTGAACCAGGGATTCTTCGGTTTGCAGGCCAGCGCTCAGTCCTCTGAGCCACATCAGCCAGGGCCAGGCTACTTTCTTAATGGCAGCTCTTAGGATGCCACACATCTGCCCAGATCCAGACAGTCCCTAAAGCTCTGTTTTAGCCTCGCACATGAGAGTTGGATATGTTGCCCTACTTGAAATACTATGTGATACCCCTATAAGTATCCAAACATGTTTGTTCTATGCAAACAGCCAAGAATATTATAATGAAACATTTTTAAAGATACTTTATTTCAGATTCTCTCCCAACTTGACTAAAATCTTCAATTGTGAAATAATTATTGATATGGAACTGGTTATTCTCTAAACCAATTAACAGATACCATGATTTGGATACTACTGCTCTCTCCAACCGACACTGTAACCTGGATATTCCTTTCTCAGTGGTCCCAATATACACTTCAACCATTCAAAATCAAGATAAAATACTTGGTCAGAGGAACTGGCATGAGGTGAGCTCTGCTAGGGTTCAAGTTATTGCAGGTTTTTAGAGTGCAGATCTGTCAGGAATGGCAACATAAGAGTCCAGGTTGCCAAGAATGATAGTTATGAAGCTGCTACATATGGCATAATTAGTCAAGTTTCAGTGGGTTCCAGGTCTAGTCAACTTCCAGAAAGGTGTCTAGGATATTAGAAATTGTATCAGGTTACCTAGTTGGGTTGTTAGGTAATAAGTTGGTTGCTGAGAAATCACTATACGTGACTGAAATTAGGCCATGTGAGTACCAACAGGAAAGACCCTGGGTCACTAGAGAAAGACTTCTAGTAAAGAACTAGTGAACTTTTAATAAAGAGCTCTGAAAAACCATAAAAACAACACAGACAATATAAAATTTTGCTGTTTAAATTCATTAAAATTAAGTAAAATTTATTAGCTAGTCTCTATTATATTTAATTGCATAGATAAAGTATATTTCTATCATCGTAGGAATTCTATAATACCACACTGCTTTAAGGTAAGCTCCACCATATGCTACAACATTGTTATATGCATTCTGTTCCTGCCTTAGTATTATAAAATGAAAAGCTGACAAAACTTTTGTACATTCTTTCCTATGAACTTAATTTGTATTATAATCAATAGTCCAGCCAAAGCCAATGGCTCTTTTCTTCTAAAACTAATATTCTTGTATGTCCTAGGAATTCATAAGTATTTCCCAGGATTACGAAAATATCCAGTACTCAGCAAGTTAAAATTCACATCTGGCATCAATGATTACCAGGTAAGCAAGGAAGCAGAAAAATATTATCCATAAGAGGAGACTAACCACTCTCAATCAATTGAAACCAAGTGGAACTGACACGGATGTCAGAATTAGCAGAGAAGCCCATTAAAACAATTTTGATAACTGTATCCCATTTGATCAGAAGTTTAATAGAGATACAAAAAAATATTTAAAAGGTCCAAATCAAACTTCTGGAGATAACTACAATGTCTGAGAAGAAAAATATACTGAATGGAATCTACAGCAGATTAGATATCAAATAAAAGATTAATGAATTTATCCAAAATGAAACTCAGAGGTGAAAAAAAAATTTAAACATGAAAAGAGCATCCCTGAGCAATAGACAACTTCAAGTGGTCTAATGAGTAACAAGTCACTGAAAATAGAAAAAGATGGGGGAAAAAAGTCATAGAAATAATCCCAGCAATTTTTCCAAACTTGATGAAAACTATAAACATACATCTCCAATATGATCAACAAAGGACAAGACGCTTGAAGAAAACAATTGCTGAAAACAGTAATAAATAAAACTGTTAAAAGTAGCCATCCAGAGGCATGTTTTATATAGAGGAACAAGGATATCACATTTCTCATTGGAAACAAAGCAAGCAACACAATGAAGGAATATCTTCAAAGTACTGACAAAAAAAATCTAGAATACTATATCCAACAAAAACATAGTTAAAAAACTGAAGGCAAACTGAAAATGTGTCCCTACAAAAACCTGCACACCAGTGTTCAAAGCAGCTTTATTATAATTGCTATAAGCAATGAAGCTCATAGCATCTTAGAAGCAACAAAGGTGTTCTTTGGGTGAACAGATTAACTATGATACATCCATACAGTGGATTTGCATTACTAAAAGGAAATGAGCTATCATTCTATAATAAGACATCGAAGAATCTTAAATGCAAATTACTAAGTGAAAGAAGCCAATCTGAAAAGGCTATCAACTGCATGACTCCAACTATACGACATTCTGGAAAAGGCAAAACTATGGAGACAGTAAAACTATCAGTGATTAGCAGGGGTTCAGGAGGGAGAGATGAATAGAAGGAGCACAGGGGACTTTTAGGAAAGGGAAATTATTCTGATGGTTGTCAAAACCCATAAAGTATAACATAAAGAGTGAAAAATAATTTAATAAAAATATTAGGGTAAAACATAAAAAAGAGAGTGAACTCTGATGGAAAACATGGACTTTGCTTGATAAGCTAGAGTTGACAACCACGTGCCAATGTTGGTTCAGTGACTGTGTACCTAATGTAGGATTGCTGACGTGAGGGAAGTTGTGTTGATGGCGAAGGAAGAGTTTATGGGAACTCTTTGTGCTTTTGGTTCAATATTGCTGTGAATCTAAAAAGCTCTAAATATAAAGTCTAATACATATTATTTTTTGAAAAAAAAAAGGTCAAATAAAGATATCCTGAGATATACAAAAGCTGAAAGAACTCATTACCAGCTGACTCACATTATAAGAAATATTAAGAGGAAGTCCTTCAGAGAAAAGGGAAATTATACCATTTGGAAATCTGGATCTAAAATGAATAAAGAGCACTAGAAGTGATAACTACATAGGTAAATATAAGATTTTTTTCTTATCAAAAATTTTAGATAATTTGACTGCTTTAAACAACAGCATAAAGGCTGGGAGGGAAGAAATGAAAGTACACTGTTGAAGCTATTATACGAAATATGAAGTGGTAGAACTCAAAGGAAACTGTGATGGGCTGAGGTTTATAGTATAAAACCTAAAGCGACCACTAAAATAACAAAAGGAAGAGTTACTGATAATAAACCAATGAAGGTAATACAATGGAATCATAAATAATCTAAAAGGATGCAGAAAAAAGATAACAGATGAGACAAACAGAAAAGAAATAGCAAGATGATGGATTCAAACTCAACCACTTTAATAATCATTTTGAATTTAATTGGTCTAAATACTCCTGTAAAAGGCAGAGATTGGACTTAACAAAAAAGCAAGACCTCACTACACATTGCCTGCCAAAAACTCACTTTAAATATAAAAATATGGGTTATAAGCAAAAGGATAGAAAAATTTTTATTCCATGCAAGCACTGGTGATAAAAAAGGTGAAGTAGTTATATTTCAGGGTAAATAATATAACCAGGAATAAGGAAGATCATTTTGTAAGGGGTCAATTAATCATGAGCATGTAACAATCCTAAATGTTTAGATACCTAATAACAGAACTTCAAAATACAAAAAATAAGCCCTGGTTGGTGTGGCTCAGTGGACTGACTGCCAGCCTGCAAACTGAGAGGTAGCTGGTTCAATTCCTGGTCAGGGCACATTCCTGGTTTATGGGCCAGGTCCCCAGTTGGGGTGTACAAGAGAGGCAACAGATCGATGTTCCTCTCCCTCTCTCACCCTCCCCTTAAAAATAAATAAAATAAAATTTTTAAAAAATACATGAAATAAACCTGATAGAATTATAAGGATATTACAAATGGGCGGAAAATCAGCAAGAATATAGTAGACTTAAAAAACATTATTAACTAACTTGGCATGTTTAATTCTCTATCCATCAGCAACAGAATACACATTTTTCTTAAATGTACACAGAATATTTGCCAAGGCAGACCATGATCTGGGCCATACAACAAGTCTCAATGAATTAAAAAATTTCCAAGACAGACCTTGTATGTTGTCTGATCACAATTATTAATAGAAATCCCTAGTCAGAATATTCTCAAATGTTGGAGAACTATTTAATTTAGTATATGTGCTGCCGAAGTGAGCACAAGAATTATTTAGTTTAAATAACACACTTCTAAGTAATCTGCAGATAAAAAAATCAATTTCAGTTTTTAAAACATCATGTTCTGTATATTAGGACACTTAAACACAAGTTAACTTATTTTTTTCTTTCCAGGCTTATTAAAATATAATTGACCTAATAATACAAGCCACCTTTTCCATTTAGTGTTCAGCTAAAGAAATAGAAACTGGGACAGATGGCATAAATTTTTCAAGAGCAGTAACAGTTAAGAGTTCTGGCAAAGTTGGAGGTGTAGGTAGAAACCCTTCACTTCCTCTCACAATAAAAAGGAGGATAACAACCAATCTAAAATCAATAAACAACCAGAAGCACGAGAAAAATCAAACTGCATGGAGCTCTGACAACCAAGGAATTAAAGAAAAAAATCAATTAGAACAATCAGATCAGTGCGTCAAGACAAAGAAATATGGCCCAAATGAAAGCACACAGCAAAACCTCAGAACTAACTAAGTAATGAGGACATTGCCAACCTAACCGATGGAGAATTTAAAGCCCTGGCAACCAAAATGCTCATAGAACTGATTGAGCTTGGTTGAAAAATCAAAGAATAAATGAAAGATACGCAAAATGAAATAAAGCAAAATATCCAGGGAGCCAACAGTGACAAGAAGGAAACCAGAATTCAAAGCAATGATTTGGAACAAAGGGGAGAAATAAACATCTAGAATGAAGAAACAAGAATCCAAAAAAATGAAGAGAGGCTGAGGACTCTCTGGGACAACCTGAAACGTTCCAATATCCGAATTATAGGGGTGCCAAAAAGAGAAGAGCAACAGCAAGAAATTGAAAACTTATTTGAACAAATAATGAAGGAAAACTTCCCCAATCTGGCAAAGGAAATAGACTTTCAGGAAGTCCAGCAAGCCAAGACTCCCAAAGAGGAACACACCAAGGCACATCATCCCTAAGTTACCCAAGATTAAAGACAAAGAGAAAATCCTAAGAGCAGCAGTAGAAAAAGAAGACAGTTACCTACAAAAGAGTTCCCATAAGGCTATCAGCTGATTTCTCAAAAGAAACCTTACAGGCAAGAAGGGGCTGGAAAGAAGTATTCCAAGTCAGGAAAGGCAAGGACCTACATCCAAGATGACTCTATTTAGCAAAGTTTTCATTTAGAATGGAAGGGCAGATAAAGTGCTTCCCAGATAAGGTCAAGTTAAAGGAGTTCATCATCACCAAGCCCTTATTGTATGAAATGTTAAAGGGACTTATCTAAGAAAAAAGAAGATCAAAAATATGACCAATAAATTGACAACAAACTCATAACTATCAACAAATGAACCTAAAAGAAAAGAAAAACAATGAAAACAAAAATTAAGCAAACAGCCAGAACAGGAACAGAATCAGACAAATGGACATCACACAGAGGGAGTTCCGTGGGGGGGGGGGGGGAGGAATGAGGGGAAAAGGTAGAGGGAAGAAGAAGCATAATTAGTAGGCATAAAATAGATGGAAAGATAAAAATGGTATAGGAAACAGAGGACTCAAAGAACTTATATGTACAATGGAACATGAACTAAGCGGGGGTGGGAATGCTGGAGGGTTGGGGGGGCAGGGTGGAGGTAGGATAAAGGGAGAAAAATTGGGAAAACTGTAATAGTATAATCAATAAAAAATACCTTACAAAAAAGAAGATCAGTAACAGTTAAGTGATAAATCACTTTACCTATGTGCCAGGTATTTTCCTACATGTTTAATATATTTAAATTCATTTTATTTTCACAATAGGCATTATTATTCTCACTTCACAGGCGAGGAAATTGAGGCGCAGAGAGGTTAAATAGCTAGAACAGACCAAGAAGTCTAGTAAATGGCAGAACCAGGTTTTGAACCTGCATGGTGTAGTAGCTCCAGGATGTCTTGAGTATGAAAATTTTATTTAAAAAGGCCTTGATTTTAGAACCTGATCCTCACTAAAAAGGTTTAACTCCATTGGAAAAGTACCTCAAATACACCTGTATTTCATTTTTAGGTTTTTTAATTCCTACTTTTAAATATTTTATTTATTTATTTCTTAGAGAGAGGGCAAGGGAGGGAGAAAGAGAGGGAGAGAAAAACATCGGTTGGTTGCCTCTCACATGCCCCCAGCCTGCAACCCAAGCATATACCCTGACTGGGAATCAAACCAGCAATCTTTTGGTTCACAGGCTGGTGTTCAATCCACTCACTGAGGCATGCCAGTCAGAGCTCAAATCATCTTTTAACATGTGAAGACACCGCTCCGTTAAATCTTTCCTTTATTAGTTATATTTAGTTAACTGAAATTCACTTACTGCTTCTCTCCTCCTCCGCTCTTGCTCTTTCTCTCTTGCTAAATTGCGTTCTTTGAGAAGCCAGAGTTTACTCTTATCTTGAACTTCCAATGACTGCTGATGCTCTTTCTTCTCTTCTCCAAGGCATTTGTTTTGCATCTTATTTGAAAAAGATTCTAGACTGAAGCCAGGGTCCCTGAAACAAACAGTAGAGCTCAAAGTAGGTTTTAAGTTCTTTAAAAGTTATTATAAAGATGTTATTAAATGAGAAATATACAAAATATTCTAGATACTCCTTCTCATATATTATAACATTATTTTTAATTTTTATTTTTTATATCTAACAAAGAGAAGGTTTTGGAAAACTGTGACCAAGGTATACTACTATTTTCTTATGCACAGAATGGAAACAATATTAAGACATTTCTGAAAAATTATATAAATGTATATTTTATCATTTAGAAATATTAGTATCTTTAATAGCCTAATGAATAACTTGATTATTTCTATCCCTTTCAAAGCAGACCACTACTTATCAACAAAAGTCAATACAAATTCACTCTTTTGCAATTGTAATTTTCTGTGTTCTGCTAAATAGCTGCATCATAGTCACTTGACAAAGTGACAAATTAAAACAGAAATTTAATATATTTTATTTTAAATTTATTGATTGATTTTGAGAAAGAGAAACATCAATTTGTTGTTCCATTTGTTTATGCATTCATTGGTTGATTCTTGTATGTACTTTGGGGATCAAACCCACAACCGTGGCATATCAGTATGACACTCTAACCAACTCAGCTACCTGGCAGGGCTTAGAAATTTAATATATTTTAAATACATGTCTAGATTTCCCAAGAGCTCCTTTAATTCAGTAAGTTACAGACCTCTGATTTTCTTGAAATACTTTTTTTTCCTTTGTATTCTGTTCCAGATGTTTCTGTATCAGTTCCTGTGTTCGAGCTTTTATTTCCTTTTCTATTGCTGCTTTTCTAAATTGGTTGAAGAGTTCATCTGAGGATTTCCGTACACCTGAAGTTTTGACTGGTTTGCCCAAACTTTTCCAGGAGTCTGCATTCTTGATTTTTATATCCTAAAACAAATATTTGATTCAGTCTATGTCTATAGATACCAACCATATTTTGGAAGGAAAACAGTATTTTTTGATATAGTAGTACATCAAATTAAAACTCCAAAGCCTTCATGTAATTTTACTAAACTTCTAAAGTAAATGGTTACTACTGTAAAAAAATAAATAAAAAGAAAACAAATAAGCTACACTCAATTATTCATCTAAAACCAAATTAAAAAATAATGTGCTTGACAATTATTTCAGTTTAATGTAAAACATATGTATTAAGGGTATAACCATCTGCAAAATATATTTAAAAAACTGTCACTGTAGGACTTCCGGCCAAGATGGAGGCATAGGTAGACGCACTGTGCCCCCTTGCACAACCAAGATATGGACAACAATTATATAGAAACAAAACAACAACCAGAAATAACAGAAAAATGAAGTGCCGGAGAGTCCGACAACCAGTGAGTTGAAAATAGACTCGATTGACCAGACTGGTAGGAGGGGCGGAGTCGGGCTGGGTAAGGGATGCGGAGCAGAGACCTGAGCAACCAGAGACCCGAGCAACTGGGGACGCGCGCAAGTCCCCAGCAGGCAGACCCTGGGCGCACAAACTGGCAGCAGGCAAACTCTGGGCGCACAAGTGTCAGTGGCTGGTGGGCCAGGCTGGGAGGTGGCGACTGGCAGACCCAGCAAGGCAGCCATTGTGAAGTGGGGCACTGCGGGCAGCTCAGGATCCCAGCGCCGGGAAATAGAGCTTTGGGGCACTGACTGAAAAGGAAGGTCCCACAGGTGCACGGGCCCACCCACACCGGAATTGGTGCCAGAGGGGCCCGGTTGGCTTGTGGAAAGCGGCAGAAGGTTCTCAGGTTCTACAGAGAGCAGAGCAAGCGCCATTGTTCCTTCCCAGACCCCGCCCCCATATACAGCCTCACAACCCTGTGACTGGGGTGCCCGTCCAGGTGAAAACCTTAGGCCCCGCCCCTCACTACGGTAGCCTGTCAAGACCAAAAAAACCCCAGCAAAATATGGCTCTAACAGATGAGGATTGGAAAGCCCCAGAACCCATCCTTTTAAGCGACCAAGAGATCGCCAACCTATCAGATGCACAGTTCAAAGCACTGGTTATCAAGACACTCACAGAATTGGCTGATTTTGGTCACAAATTAGCTGAAAAAATGCAGGCTATAGTAAGTTTAATGAAGAAAGAAGCACAGGGAACCAATAGTGATGGAATGAAAGATGGGTCTCACATCATTGGAGAGGACCAGAAGCAAGAACAAAATATAAAACCAGAAAAGAATGAACAAATAAGAATTCAAAAAAATGAGGAG
>CM052542.1:63904030-63973830 GCA_028533065.1 Trachops cirrhosus | reverse complement strand
CTGTAGGACCCCAGACCCTTCCGCCACTTTCCGCAAGCCAACCGGGCCCCTCTGGCACCAATTCTGGTGTGGGTGGGCCTGTGCACCTGTGGGACCTTCCTTTTCAGTCAGTGACCCAAAGCTCTATTTCCCGGTGCTGGGACCCTTAGTTGCGCGCAGTGCCTTGCTTCACAATGGCCGCCTCGCTGGGTCTGCCGGTCGCCACCGCCTGGCCGGGGCTCACCAGCCACCACTGCTTGTGCGCCCAGGGTCTGCTAGGTCTGCTGGTCACCACCCCCTGGCTGGGGCCCACCAGCCACCGCTGCTTGTGCGCCCAGGGTCTGCCTGCTGCGGACTTGCGTGCCGCCCCGGGTGCTCAGCTCTCCGCTCCGCGTCCCTCGCCTGGCCCGACTTCGCCCCTCCTACCGGTCTGGATGAAAGCGTCTATTTTTAAATCCTTGGTTGTGCAACTTCCATACACTTCAATTTTCTGTCAGTTCTGGTTGTTATTTTGTTTCTATATTGTTGTTGTCCCTATCTTGGTTGTGCGAGGAGACACAGTGCGTCCACCTATGCCTCCATCTTGGCCGGAAGTCCCATCTCCAAAGCATTATTATTAGCAGGCAATTAATATAAAAGACTGAAGAGACGGGAAGGAGGGAAGGAAGGTGTGAATCGGCAGAACAAAGATTTTTCCAGCAGTAAAAATATTCTGTAGCACATTATAATACTGGATACATGCCATCATGTATTTACCCACAGAATGTACAACACCAAAAGCACACCTTAATATAAATTATGACTTTTTGGTGATAATGATGTGTCAGAGTAGGTTCATCAGTTGTAACAAATGCAGCACTCTGGTGGGGGATGTTGATGATGGAGGAGCCTATGTATATGTTGGGGTAGGGGTATAAAGGATATCTCTGTACCTTCCTCTCAATTTCGTTATGTATCTAAAACTGTACACACAAAAAACCTTCCAAAAAATCACACAAAAGAAAATATGCAACTCTAAAAAAAAGACTGAGGATATATTTTACATTAAATCTTTGAAACTGATGTGTATTTCAACATATAGCACATCTCAATTCAAATGCTAAGTTTTGATTAGAAACAATTGGTCTGTAATCAGGCTTTACAAAATTTACAGTTGAAAAAGTAAGTATGTATAATCAAGCTGTTCAAAACATACCTGTTTCCCAATAACTGAGCTGAGTATCAGTTTTTAAATTTAAATTACTTAAAAAAACAAGTTTTAAAACTTAGTTCCTTAGTTGCACTATACACATGTCAAGGGCTCAATAACCATATGTGGCTCAGAGGCTATACAATATTGAACATTGAATATTATAAGACTACATGGCCTTTATTTGAGTTTCCCTGCCACACTATCCAGGATAGATCACATGTTATGCCAATAAAGAAGTTATAATAAATTTAAGACTGAAATCATATCAAGTATTTTTCCTGACCACAATGGCATAAAACTAGGAATTATGAGAAAACTGGATAATCCACAAATATGTGGAAATTAAACAACATGCTACTGAACAACCAATGGGTAAAAGAAGAAATCAAAAGAAAAATAAAGTACATTGAGATAAATGGTAATGGAAATACAACATATCAAAATGTGTGAGATGTGGCAAAAACAGTCTTAAGAGAGACATTCATAGTGATAAATGCCTACACATAAAAAACTAAAGATCTCACATAAACAACCTAACTTTATACCTCAAGAAACTAGAAAAAGAACAAATGAAGCCCAAGGTTAGTAGAAGGAGATAAAAAGACCAGAGTGTAAATAAATAAAACAGAGACTAAAAAGATGACAGAAAAGATTGATGAAACTAAAAGTTGCTTTTAAAAAATATATGAAAAATAGACAAACTTTTAGCTGGATTCACCAAGAACAAAAGAGGAGACTCAAATAAAATAAAAGAAGACACAATTAAAGAAGAACTGTGCCACAGAAACACAAAGGATCATAAGAGTCTACTAGGAACAATTACATGCCAAAAAAGTGCACTACACAGAAGAAATGGATAATGCCTAGAAACATACAACCTTGCCAAACTGAATTATGAAGAAATAGAATATCTTCACAGGCTGATCACTAGTGAGCACATTGAGTCAGTAATCAAGCCAACAAAAGTCCAGGACCAGATGGCTTCACTGGTGAATTCTACCAAATATTTAAAAAATTAATACCAATCTTTCTTAACATATTTCAAAAAAACAGAAGAGGGGGGAACTTTCAAATTTGTTTTACAAAGCTAGCATTACCCTGCCACCAAAAACATAGATACCACAAGAAAAGAAAATTACAGACTAATGTCCCAAGATGAACATAGGTGCAAAAATACTCAACAAAATATTTGTAAGCCATTTAGCAATATGTTATAATCAAGCTGGATTTATTCCAGGGATGCAAGGATAGTTTAAATTAGTCAAATTAGTCAATCCTCAAATTAGTCAATATTATACACCATATTAGCAAAATGAAGGATTAGTCAAATTAATCAATCCTCAATTTATTAGTCAATTAGTCAAATTGACAAATATTAGTTTATTAGTCAAATTAGTCAATCCTCAATTTATTAGTCAGTAAATTAGTCAAATTAGTCAATATTATACACCATATTAGCAAAATGAAGGATAAAAATCATATGATCATGTGAATATATCCAGAAAAAGCATGACAAAATTCGACATCCATATACGATAAAAACTTTCAACAAAATGGGTATAGAGGGAATGCATATAATAAAGACCACATATGACAAACGCACAGATAACATCATACTCAAAAATGAAAGGCTGAAAGCTTTTCCTTTAAGATCAGGAACAAGACAAGATTATCATCCTCACCATTTCTTTTTAACACCCTTACACAATAGGGGACAGATGACACTACTGTTGTTAAAACAAAAAGACCCAATAAATTAAATTAATAGCAGTTATCAGAAAAGACACTTTATAAATGTTTCTTATCAATAACAAAATACTCGAACAGTTAATCTTTGATAGTAATTATTACTAGAGTATCTGTTGAAAGGATGATTAGTGTGTGGTTTGACATGAAGTGTACAAAAAATTCTTGTAGGAAATTCTCCACAACAGATTCTAAAAGACAGTTGTTCATTTTTTTCCACAGGTTTTATTTATTTTCAGAGAGAGGGGAAGGGAGAGAGAAAAAGGGAGAGAAACATCAATGTGTGGTTGCCTCTTGCTCACCCCCAACTGGGGACCTGGCTGGCAAGCCAGGCATGTGCCCTGATAAGGAATCAAACCAATGACCTTTCAGTTTGCTTGCTAGTGCTCAATCCACTAAGCTACACCAGCTAGTGCTAAAAGATAGTTTTATAACATGCTTAAAGACCAGGATATCTGGCAAATACCAGCATTATAGAATTTATAGTTAAATACAATCATGAGAACTAAGGGTGGGAAAAGGTTCACATATAACTTAAAAAATTTGACAAAAATTAGGTTTAAGAATCCAATATCTCATTCAAGTTAGGGTTTAAAATACTTTTTGTGCCACTTCTATATTAAATTTTAAATCCTTTCAATATTTGTAAGTAAAAAACCCAAACATTACTCTTACCTTCTGCTTAGGAACTCGACATTCAGATTCCAAACCCACTGTGTTATCACCAGACTGACGTATCACGGTTAGGCCATTCAAGCATTTTTCAGAATCACCTAGAGGGACACATTTTTAGAATAGTATAATCAAGATATTTCATCTTACTTGTCCAGAATTTGACCTTTCCCCCTCTCTAGGTCAGAAACTATGAAAACAAAATGACTGATTTTTTGGTGCTTCTCAACTTTGGAGTATCTAGCTGAGAATCACACTGTAAAATATACATTTTTCACTTGAAATTCACGTCTATTTCTGTCTCTCTCTTTTTGGGGGGTCATCATAAAGTATAGCTGACATTGGGGTTTACCACCAAAATCTATGTTATCTGTCCCAACAGGACAGCATCCTCCATTCTGTAGAGTGACCTCAGCTTCAAAAACGGGCCTTCATTAGCCAAGCTGATCATGGTAATCCTGCCCCCTACCAGTGAATCATTTAGGAAAAAGAAGGCCTAAGCTAAGGCAGGGCTTCCAGGGAAAGAAAGACACCTCCTGGTGGCCAAATTGAGCATAAAGAAACACAAAGAATAGAAGAAATAAGACACCAGAAACCTGTAACAGCTAACAAGGAGATGAGAGTAAGAAATGCAAAAGGTTGGTTTGACTCTGAGGTGAAGAGAACAAACTATGCAATCTTTTAATGGTCAAGCTTTCATACAAATGTTTCATTTATTATGGGTGAAGATATCTAGAGAGAGAGACAGCTTGAGCCTTGGTTAAACCATGCCTAAACAACTGACCTACATTTGGACTACTGGTTATGTATGTTATTAACAAAATTCCTTATTGTTAAGACAGTGTGAGCTGAGTTTTCTGTCATTTCTTACCAAGTGCATCTTGATACATGAAACTTAATTGGGTCATTCTGTTTCAATTCTCTTTAGTTATTGTCTACAGGTCCTAACTAGTGGCAAGAGAATGGAAGGGACAAAGAAAAACTGAATTGTTATCTTTGTTAACTGACTCAAGCACACAAAATCCTGGCCACTTACACAGTGTAGTAACTTATATTTAAGTTTCCATCACCCATCAATTGCTTGACAGATCCTCTGCCTAAATCACACTGGTTGAAATTGAGGCTTGAAGAACAGAGGAACATTAAGGGACAGGAGTGAGCAAAGGGGGGATGAGACATAACACTGTCAAAGAATGTATGAATGAAGGAACAAAGTTTAAAGGTGTAGGTTCCTATATGGCACAATGCACCGATGTTTCAGTTCAACAAGGAATGGAAAAAACTAGGGAGGAAAGATATTAAGTAGAGAACTACATTCCTTCTCTGTGTGGAGCCAGATCTTATTAAGCAGTAGAAAGAACATATATGTCAGATACAGTACAAGTAAATTTTAAATGACTCTGATTGCTAGCTCTAAATTAGTAAGTGGTGGGCAGTGCCATTGTTAATAATTAAAGAAGAAACATTTTTAAATGTGGGGATTCAAAAGGGGAAATTAAGTTTTTTCTACTTGGTCCACAGATGCTGGTTGACACGTTTCTATTGTGTTTGAGATGTTCAGTAGAGTTGTATAAACATGCCTGGTGCTTGGATGCCTGAACTGTAAAACTGAGACTTGAAGTCATAGACACTAAGGCGATCACCCAGGAAGTATATGTACAGGTCACTGCACCCCCAAGTAAATGGAAGTCTGCTCCAAGCCTACTGCTACAACAGCGGATCCCCAGCTAAGTAAGCCTATGCTTTGGAACATGATTCAAAAGCTCTGCAGGAAAGTAAAAAGACAAGAGGTTTAAGAATGTAACTCAGAGTATTACCAATGTTTAAAGGTAGGCAGGTAGAGATGTCTGTAGGGGATATTCAGGTATGGTAGGTATGGTCAAGAGAATAGTGTCACAGAAGCCTAGCAAGTGTGTCAAAGGTCCAACTCTGAAAAATATTTTCATCTGGATGACCTCTGGTACTTCAGAATACTACAGAACTCATCTTTCCTTACACATCTGTGTTCCAGTTTTACCAGCCTGGACCAGTATCCAGCTAGCATCCTCTGAACCACCAAAGCTATATTCCTCTGTCATTAAAACTTAGTGTATATTCATCTTTTGCAGACCTGCTCACTCTACCCTTGTAATTTCTTTCAACTGTCCCCTTTTGTATTCTTCTATCACTTACTTCATTTCCCCCCTCCTGTTGCAACAGTCCAGTTGGTCTCCTCCTCCTCTGGTCTCTATGCCCCATTCCTCCAAAGACGTGCATAATATCAGCAGATTAAGTACCTTGACGCATATCCTTCTTCTTAAAAAACCTTTATTGGCTACCCACTGACTATATCATTTCTATCATGTCCAAAGTCTCGAGATAGCAAAGTTCTTTATGATCTGAACATGATCTACATTTCAAAATTAATTTCCTTGTATTTCTATTTACCCAACCAAAAACTTTAATCATATAGAATTATTGGTTTCCCAAATACCTTCATTCTTGTTGCCTCCACCATACAAAATGCCTTCCAATCCTAGATACACATAAATATGTTATTTTTTTCTCCAATATCCAGCTCAAATCATATTTATTTATTCTGTAAAATACATATCTACCAAAGAGATAAAATTATTCTGCCTTCCCACCTCCTTGAATTTCATTTTTGCTTCTTTTAGGGCATTTATTTAATTTAATTAATTTATTTTTTAATCCTCACCCAAAGATGTTTATTGATTTTACAGAAAGAAGAAAGAGAAAGAGAGAAAGAGAAACATTGATGTGAGAGAGGAACATCTATCGGTTGCCTTCTGAACACTCCCCAACTGGGGATCAAACTTACATTTTTGGTGCACAAGACAATACTCCGACCAACTGGGCCACCTGGCCAGGGCACGTTATTTTTTTAGTTTATATTCCAGTTGTTTATTTCTGACACTAGATGACAAGCTGTTTGATTTACTTGTTCATTTGCCATGTTCATCCACATTGATATGACAGCATAAGTATTGGTTTTTAAAAGATTCTTAACAAAGCCCTGGCTGGTGTAGCTCAGTGGATTGAGCACCAGCCTGCAAACCAAAGGGTTGCCAGTTCAATTTGCAGTCAGGGTACATGCCTGGGTCGTGGGCCAGGTCCCCAGTAGGGGGTGTGTGAGAGGCAACTGATTGATGTATCTCTTACACCATGATGTTTCTCTTCCTCTCTTTCTCCCTCCCTTCCCCTACTCTAAAAGTAAATAAATAAAATCTTTTTTTTTTGAAGAAAGCTTCAGTAATTTTTTTTTTTTACTTTCGTTGTGTAAAGGTTTAAACCAAAATTTCTTTCAGTGGAGATTAAACTCCAGAGAAGTAAAATTTTATATACATTTTATAGTTTATAAATATTTGCAGTTTCTCTTGGGCATAGTGCCACCTACAGCTGGCAAATGCAAAAACCATGTTGCTTCTGAAAAATTGGTTAAGTGCAACAGAATAGCCAGCCATTCTAACATCATGCACACTTTCCCTTTATATATTATGTTACACTCACATATAAACAGTAATTGAAGTAATACAATAACTGATTCCAACTGAAGACAGATATTTAAAGGCTAACTTTTCATAGATAGGACTTTTTTAAAAACCATCTTGACTGCATTCTTTCCATTGTTTTTCATTCTTTTCTTTCTTCTTCAAAACTATCCCTACCTTTCTTCTATTGTAATGAAAACAGCAACTTTTCTCTACTCTGATTCTTTCTGACCAAACTTCAAATATCTCTGATTCAAAAACTAAAAATAAAACAACCTATCCCAGTCTTACATAAAAAAAAAATCTAGTGTTAAAGCCACAGGTATCTTCCCTTCCTATCTGCTTCACCAACACAGTTCTTGAAAGGTTGGTTTATTATATTCAGATTCTATTATTTCTCAATTTATAATTATGTGGTTTTGAGTCCCAATTACAATGAGCACTAAAAGAGCTTTTGCAAAAGCAAAATAATCTCATATTGCCAGTTTTAATCCTCTCATTCCGTGTCCTACTTTAATGCTTTGTAGTCTGTGATATTCTAGGTGATAACTGCCTTCTAAACACCCCTCTTCCTGGACTCCTACTATACCATTTTCCCATTTCTTCTACCTTTGATTACCTCTTCTTTTAATTAATTTTTTCTACTTTTTAAACAGATTTTATTTATTTATTTTTGGAGAGAGGGAAAGGGAGGGATAAAAAGAGGGAGAGAAACATCTATGTGCAAGAGATACATTAATAGGTTGCCCCTCACACACCCCCAACTGGAGATCTGGCTCACAGCCCAAGTTGTGCCCTAACCAGGATTCGAACTGGCAACCTTTCCGTTTTCAGGCTGGCACTCAATTCAGTGAGCCACACCAGCCAGGGCAATTTTTTTTTCTACTTTTACCGAGGAAGTTTTGTTTCCTAAAATTTTGTCCTTGACCTTTCTCCTCCTGCTCTGCACACTTCCCTGGGTATCTTGATTCATTCATTCTCATGACTTCAAGTAGCTTCTACATACTAATAATTCTTTTTTTAAAAAAAGATTTTATTTATTCATTTTTAGAGAGAAGGGAAGGGAAGGAGAAAGGGAGAGAGACATCGATGTATGGTTGCCTCTTACATGCCCCCTATTGGGGACCTGGCCCACAACCCAAGCATGTGCCCTGACTGGGAATTGAACCAGCAACCTCTTGGTCCACAGACTGGCACACAGTCCACTGAGCCACACCAGTCAGGAACATACTAATAATTCTTATATTATAGTTCCCACCTATTTCTGGTTGTATATTTCCAATTATTAGATATTCTGTAGTATCTCACATGTCCAAAATGAGCACTTCTTGTTATTTTCATCCCAGCTGTTGTATAAAACCCTGGTAAGGCATTAATTCTAACAAAGCCTATCAATTCTGTCGTAAAAATATATTGCTAATTATCTACATCTTGTTTTGTAGATAATACTGCCTTACTTTTTGGTCTTCATAATTTCTTTCTTAGACTATAGCACTCAGATTTCCTACTTGGTCCCAACTACATCAGAGCATCTTTATTTCAATCCATTCTCCATAGTAAGTAGCAATGTCTTCCTAAATATAAAATCTGATTTTGTTATGTTTCTGATTGAAGCTACTTGTAGTTTACAAAATAAAAGAGCCACGTGTAGCACTGGCATTCAAGGTAATTCATGATCTAGAACCACTACACCTTCAGTAATTCTCCTGAGTATCTTGAAAACCTTCTTTCAGAAAAAAATAAATATCTTATACTTTGGATCTTTTGTTATTCTTCTTCCTAGGATGCCCTCCACTGTTGCCTTAGGTATTTTCTCTCTTGATTCCCTTCTCCACAATGAAGACTATAACTCAAGTTAAATACACAAAAAAAATAGAACACTTAAATACAGAATTTGTAGGGAGCTTTTATTAGAATCAATAAAGGAGGATCAAAACTGTTTCACCTAATCTGTGCAGCAGAAAAATAGCTTAGAAACTTTTGCTTTGGAGAAACCTCTGCCCTCAGAAGGCCAGGTGGAAACCCGGGAACAGCCTAGAGGAATGGAGACATGCATAAGGAATACCCATACCTGCCTCTAGTCCCAGCCCCAATACATTAGAATCTCAAGGTTTAGACCCTCCCTAGATTGGGCTCATCACTGTTGGAGAAGTATCCTTTGTGCCATATATCCCCAGGAGAACCATGCTGAGACAGGCAATACCTCCACTTCTGACAACCTGATAGGATATTTATAAAGTCAAATGAACCAACATAAAAAGTGAGCCAGCTTTGGAAGATGTTCCTGGTAAATAAGAACCATCATTATGCGAGTATTTCTAGCCCAAGTTTCCTTGGGCTAAACTGTAAGAAAATTTCCTAACTGTAAACTATTTCTAATGTATATAATCTCATTTCTCTATCTATGGAATCTCTAAATATCTTTTCCTTATTCCATCCTACCTTTCCAAACTATATATGCATAAGTGTCACAGAAATTAAAAGCAGCATTTCCCAAGTCTGTTCAGAACTTGGTAGTCCAGGCTCTGGTAGTGACAGGTTTTTATACTCGTATATGGCACATATGCTAATGTATATAATGTATATGAAAGTAAGTTGCATGTGAAGTGACAGGTTTTTATACTCGTATATGGCACATATGCTAATATATATAATGTATATGAAAGTAAGTTGCATGTGAAGTGCACGTGTAAGTTTTCATTCAAATATAATGAATACCCTTAGGCATGAACCAGATAATTTCTAACAATGTGTTTCAGTAATTATCTCTAACCTAAAATTTACAAGTCAGAATTTTCAGTATCCCAGATTTGTTAACAGTTAAGATGTCTTTAGCATTTCATATGCAGATTTAGAAGTCAGTTTCTCATTTGCAGTCATTTACTTCCTAATTTGTTACCTGAGGGAGGCTGGGTTTGTACAAGTGGAATATTTTTCACACTTTGTGTATGTTCTGATTCCTGATGATTAAATGCTAACTGGTGGTGATTTGGTGGTATTTCACTTGATTGCATAGTCTGATGAACAAGGGTAGTAGAACAAGAGATTGCACCTTGCATAGAAGATTGTATCTGTTAAGACAAAGTAAAATAAAATTACCTTCAGAGTTTTAATCACACAAGAAATATAACTAAGGATACAGAAACATGAGGAAAATATAATTTAATACTATCTTTGAGTATGGTAAATGATATGAATGATATTTTAAGTCACACAAATTTGTAAGGTTTAATTATTCCTGTCTTACAGATGAGACAGCTATGGTTTAGAAAGATTAAATATCTTGCCCATCTTGTAGCTTATAAGTAGAGTTACTCAAAGCTTAAAATCTTAGTTTGATAACATACACATAGACTTACATGTATATTATCAAATAGTGCTGCTTATCTTCGAGTGCTTTCCTGTGATCTACTAAAAATAAAAACTTGGCTTTTAAACCAAATCTAGAGATAAATCCTCTTTTACCTCTTTTTATTTACTGAATTGTAGACCTAAAGGGAGGTGGGGTTAAAATTTCATGCTGCTTGACCCATAAGACTATCAACAAATTCTGATTCAGTATTCAGTTAACTATTATGTAAAAGCTATATTATAATAGCTAACACTTATACAATGCTTACAATATGCAAGGCACCAGGCTAAGCCCTTTATATAGTTCTTTAATTCTCACAATAATCCTATGAGTTCATAAAATTAGTTTCTCATTTACAGTTTACAATAAGAGATATAAGAAAAGCAACTTACCTAAAATCTCACATCTAATTCAGTGGCAAGCTAAGTTATGATACCAAAGAGCCCAGGTACCTTATCTACTAAGTTTTGAGTTGTAGGTAATACAGAGATTAATATGACAGTCTTCCTCCTTCCTCTAAAGGTTAGAGTAGTGAGTAGACAAGGCAAGAGTTTGAATACCTGTGTTAACTTGAATAAAACTAATACCATAGGAATGTTTATGCCCACATAAATATATTCTTTCTTTTATCATAAATGGGCATCTTGTTCCTCAGTGAGTGACACTACAAAATTTTGGCCACAAACAGATCATAAAGGTAGTGTTCTACATGCTATGTATTAAAGCTTCCAAAGTTTGTTCATAACTTGATATCATTTTCTAATTTCACTAGTACCTATGCTGGCCATCTGTATCCTTTTCCTACTCAAAAGCCTTTGGGAGCTCACTTCTGCCTACCAAGTTAAGTATGATTAATACTTCACCTAGGTGTTCAAAGCCCTCCCTGTTATATTTCCCAAAACAAGTAATCCCTTACAAATACCCGGTGCTGCCTATTTACAAACACCCTGTGCTGAACGCACCTCCTGTGCATTTGCTTCTCTTCAGGCTACTTACTTCCTCTTTTAAAAATAGGCCCCTCATCTGTATGTTAATATACTAACCATTTTGCCCCTTTCCCTGTAATTTAAAACCCATTTTAAGCATTCCCTCTTTCAAGTAGTAAGAATATATATTCCTACTTCATATATTCCAGAAGTATATATATTCCTTCTTCATTTTCTTAATAAATTATGAATATAAATTACTGTAGCCCTAATCATACAATCTTGTAACTGTTTGACCATATCAGTTCTCACAATTTCCAGCTCCTTCAAGACAGTGTGATTTATGTTGTATTCCCCAACCTAGTTATGTTGTTACATAGGTATTGTTACATAAGTTTATAATTTAATAAAGGCATATACCTGTAATTCCATATTTTGGGCTTATAACAAAGGGTTATAAGTTTTATGACAACAACCTGAATTAGTAAAAGATAAAATCACTTCTACCCTTTTCAAAGCATGTCAACCACTGACCAAACATAGAGGTGCTAAAATAGCTGGTAACTGTAAGCTTTATCTTTAGAAACCCCAACTACCGTTCTCCTCCTATGCCCTTTTGTGAGAAATTTCACCTTACAGTGCATACCCTACTGTGGGGAGCACCAAGGTTGCCCTCTATATTTAGACTCACAATACTAAGCCCCAAATTCTATAATTTGTTCTACTTATCTGTTTGACTTACATATAATAGTTTTATCTTATTAGAAAAATGCACCAAATACTTTCTCTATTCACTCTTTCTTAGTGAGAAATCTTTAAACATTTAGTTGACAAATGAAGAGTAACAACTCTTCACATAAATCAAATAAAAACCAATTGTAAAGAAAGCTACTATTATATTAGTGAATTATAACATATAAAATTTTTAAATTCTAAGGTAAAAAATGAAGAATTAACTTACTTTCACTTTCTTTTTAGGAGAATCATTCCATTTCACTTCAGTAAATTTAGGTGTCATTTCTGCAAATATATAAATAAATATTTCAATGTTTGCCAGCTTAAAATTATGACTTAAATTACAATTTTTTTTTCATATTAGAAAAGGGCAATCTCAAGAAAATGGCTTTCACATCAGCTTCTTAAACCAAGAGGTTCTTATAGTTTCCAGGGGTTTGCTTTTAAAAGGGATATTTTCTTTCCCACATAATGGAATAAATATCCACTCACAAATTTCAGTTTGTATTATTTAGGCAAAAAAGGACAGTGTTAATTCGCAGTTAAGAGCTTGAATTAATGATAGTTTAAAAAGGAGCAAGTCACAAAAGAGAGAAGGTTTTAATTAAACAAGCAGTGCCAATTATACTAAATCATCATTTAGCAAGTAGCCATAAATATAGCAATAAGGGGTTTAATTAAAATAAGAATTTACTATAAGAGTATATTATGAAAGGAAACAGCCTTTCATTAAAAGTGATGCTATTTGATTTCATAGTGAAGTCTACTCTGCTTGCTAATAAGCATTATAATAAAGATCCCATCTAATTAACACTCTAGTTACATCTAAGCTATTTGGCAGCCTAAACTATATTGGCAACAAATGCCTTTGATAGTAACTTATTTACCTTTAGAAATACCTTTACAGCTGACATTGACTGTAGAGCTCTCTCTGACACGGCACCCATAGGTTCCTCTCTCTTTAGCCTAAAATTGAATCTGGTGCTATCCTCCCCAATCGCAAGTGTAGGCCCATGTGGGAAAAGCACCAGACTGGTGGTGAATGCCTTGACCCGCCGCTTCAGGCCAGCTTTCGTGAGCAACCTGATTATTATTTGCTTCATGCTCCAGGGAACTAAGGCTGGTCAACACCAAATCTTATTCAAACTTAGGACATTCTAATTTTAATGTTTTCTGCCTCCTGAAATGCCATTGGTTTCCATTGGATATGTTAGTGTTCTTTCCTTTCCTTTCCTTCAATGTTTGATGCTAAACATTGTTAAAATTGCTAAAATGCCATCAATAATGTGCTTTATTTCTTTTTAGTTATCAACATAAAGTTTATTAAGTAAACTGCAATTAAGTACAAGTAAGGTAAAAGCATAAACAAACATGAACTTAAAAATAAGCAATTGCCTATGTAAAAAGAAATATTAGTTAATAAACTCTCTTAGGGGAATAGAATGTACTCATATCTTATGTTAGAAAATTGTTGTAAACAATTGGTGTAAATGAGTAACACCAATAATGGCTGACAGTCTATCTTCAAAAATTCATAGGACAAAAGGAATATTCCTAGGGAAGATCAGTGTTTTTATGCCTGAAAAGTTCAATGACCTTTTCTCTTTGAGTGATGGGGACGTTCTCTTTTGTTCTCAAAAAGCATAACCATACATACTGATCTGAAATCACTGAGATTAGTGGCTGTGTCCATGGTGAAAGCCTGAAGCCAGCAATAGATGTTAATATATTGAAAGCCAAGCATGTTTTGAAAGAGTGTGGTAGGCTCATGCAGTGTTGACACTGAGAATACTCTAAGGCAAGTGAGCAAAATCCCCAAAGGAAAAAGAAATAAATGGCTTTGTTTTTTACATATCCTATCAAAGACCAATTTTGTGGCTATCAAGCAAATCAAAATGATTATAGCTGCTGCAGAGATGTTATACATGCGTGCATGCACGTGTAAGCAAGCAAGACCTTTTTCTTTCCAAGAGGAAAGGTATTTCTATATTCGCTTAAATGCAAGACTTCTGATTGCAGTCCAGTTGGGAAGGTTTTCTTTTTCCACGTGTCTGCAGACACAGGAAAGGCCTGAAGGAGGGTGATGCAGGCAGGGGCTGTGGCCTGATTTTTATCTCCTCAGTGCCTGACTTCCTGGACCTGGCCTGCTGTGTGGTTGCTGTTACACCTCTGAAGTACTTTGTGTTTGAGTTGGTACAGCCAGGTTACATGCTAGAGCCTCCAGCCGTTCATGAAGTCTGTCCCAGAGCTCTGAAACCTATGAGCTGGTGAATAATGTGCTTTAATTTAAAGAATTCAAGTATTTAAAATGATATGAACCATATCAATGTCACTTCACTAAGTATTATTTAAGTATTGGGCATTAGGTGGAAGGAGAAGGGAAGATGACAGACTGCAAAGATTGAAGATATAGATCCAGGCAGCTTTTACATTTAGGGGACAAATTATGGTTTCATCTTTGAACAAAACCAGACTCTGTTAATATAATCATAATATATGCCCATCTATACATTTCTCTGAACTGTTCAAATATGTACCTAAACTATATTATTTATTATATTTTAAACTCAAGTAGAATAAAAATGACACACCACTAGTATTCTACTAAAAATTCAAGGGCAATATCTTGGTTTTCTGACATAAGAAACTAAAGTTCTTAATTATTATAAAAATCAGCACCTCAAAATCCAAAGACACTATAGCAAAAGGCATTAAAGAATTTCAGTTTTAAAACACCAAAACACCAAACACCAAAGAGGAGCACTCTTCTTTGAGCATGCCCACACCCCTTTCTCAGACGTGTACCTTTGCTTCCTTTCTCCTAAGCTCTAAGGGCTCCAATGAGACTTGCAACCAGGAGAGTAGTGGGCAGTGGCAGCTTGTCCTAGTCTTTACCCCCTGATTCTGTCTCCAAAGGCCCTTCTTTTGCCTCACTATCCTTCAATTTCTGTTTATTTATGAGTTCCTGGCCTTTGGAATTCAAAGAGAAACATATACACTTTCACTCTCAAATTTAAGATCGCATTTTAATTAGCAAAGAAGCCCTACTGGGTCTTATGAACACAAATGAAAGAGTGTTATAAGGACAACAGGTCCAACTAATTTCTCCTGAGAAGTGTGATAACATGCATACCTACCTTTATGAGGATCAAATTAGATAATATATGTAGCACACTACTAAACAAATCCATAATATACATGTTATGTAATGTGTTCTGTTTTCACATCTCCCCAAAAACTCAATATAAAAGTTTCATGGGGAAGTTTTCATTTTAAAGTAAGGCAAAAAATAAATAAAAACCCATAGGAAAAAAGGGAGCTGGAATCAGATATTTGATTAAAGGATTTGTTTAATACCCATCACCTATCAGGCACTGAGATAAATGCTCCAGAGTTACTATATATTATTATTATCAGTAAAAATTATATAAAAATTATTATCAGTAAGCCAACACAGACTTAAAAATTTGGTAAGTTGAATACAGATATTGATATTAATATCACAATGCAAAACCAGAGTGTAATGCCATATACAGCAGAAATAATTACTGAAGGTTTTTAAATTAGAAAAACAAATCACACTCCTGTTACATATGACAGGGACAGAAAAGTGATGGGAAGTAACTACTTGGTTCTGCTACCTTATTTTATAGGAAAGAAGGCATATTCAGAGATGCTAAATGATTTACCCAGGCTTATCACCTAAACCATGTTCTGTTGATAAAAATCAAGCAATGTGTTTTTGAACTGAAAACATTTGTTCCCTTTAAAGAATGTTTTGGCAGTTTTCACTGAATTGTTTGGTACTTACTTTCATATAGAAGAACAAACTGATTCTAAACTGTCTGTTTCTTTTACCCAGGTCATTTTAACTAAAATTAGAAAGTGGAAACAGGACAAATAAACCTAGATTGATATTAGAACACTTTCCATTCAATTCAGATTTGGACACTTTTCAAAATTTTACAGGTGTTTCTAATGGACTGCAAAGGATGAGAAACAATATTCTACACAATCCATTTATTCAAAAGGTCCAGGTAGAACAGAAAAATTTAAAATACCCAAGCCAAAATTTATCACAATTTATTAGACTCCAGGCTCAAGTATTGATCTCAATATATGCAAATTTTTCATTAAGCCTGAATCCTTAAATTTATCCTTTTGGTACTTTATCTATTTTTAAAAAGATTTTATTATTTATTTTTAGAGAGAGGGGAAGGGTGGGAGAAAGAGAGAGAGAGAAACGTCAATGTATGGATGCCTCTCCTATGCCCCCAACTGGGGATCTGGCCCACAACCTAGTCATGTGCCCTGACTAGGAATTGAACCTGCGACTCTCTGGTTCGCAGGCCAGCACTCAATCCACTGAGCCACACCAGCCAGGGCCTTTTAGTACTTTAAAAAACACTTTAGTACTTTTGAGCTTTGGCTGGTGTGGCTCTGGACTGAGTGCCCACCAACCAACTGAAAGGTCACTGGTTAGATTCTCTGTCAAGGTACATGCCTGGGTTGCTGGCCAGGTCCCCAGCTGGGAGCATTTGAGAGGAAACTGATTGATGTTTCTCTCCCTCTCATTGTCCCTTCCTTCTCCTCTCTCTGAAAATAAATAAATAAAAATCTTAAAAAAAAATCACTTTGATGAGAACCTAATACAAGTTTTAAAAATTTAAACTATGAACTCTTATCATTTCTCTTAGACTTTCTAGATTGAATGGCAAGGATTACTCCAAAGCTGTCATTCTGTACTTCCTACATTTAATAAACCATCCTCCCTAAAAAAGTAATATATTTGCCTTTTTTCCCTTGTATTAAAAAAAAATCACATCCTTACTACTTCTACAGAAGACCTAGGTTGTACTGCTAAAAAGAAATCTTATTTTACGCTTTCTTTTATTTTCTCATCCATAACTAAGAAAGCCATTTTTAAAAGAAACAATTGTTAATTAAAGAACATTACACAAAACCAATAAATAAAAAGTTCATGAAGTGGCACATTTACTTTGTCTTAACCAGATAAAGAATTGACACCATAAGCTTTGAGTTTCTTTATGTATAACTGTCTGGCGATTGAAATTATAAGCATTCCTGAAGATTATTCTATGCCACACTAATCAAATATCTGAGCTCACAGTTGACAAATCCTGAAGTTATTTCCTATTAGGTGTCAATCAAAAGCACTATTACCAGTGAGCTGCTTCATTTGATCATTTCACAGTAATATTATTAGGCACAAGATTATATCTAGTAATTATATCCCTCCCTATTTTATCATTCATAATAGCCAAAGTTGTTGGACATTAGAAAACTCTCAATAGCTTATGTGAGCATACAAGTACAGCCTAGCTTACATAGGATGTATGCATCTGTAATTCATTTTATTGTCAAGCCTCCTTTACATCTTTGATCTGACATTTAATGAGATTTCATGGTGAGGAAAAATAGTTTAAAATGGTTTTATATTCATACCAATGTTTAATAAATTATCTTCATTTATCTGCACATGATAATTTGTATATACTTATGTCAGTCAAAAATATAATTTTAATAAGGTCAAATCACATTGAAGTTTGCAATTAAGTACTGCTTCTAGTCACAGATTTCTGATTTACATGTTTCAAAGATCTGAGATTTCATCTTAGTACTGACTTAATATCTTGTTTGAAATGAAAATTAAAGAATTTTTTCAAGTAAAATTTCTTTGGAAATCACTGCTCTGCCATTAATTTATCCTACTTAACAAATCAGAATTAAGTCAATATTTTTCAAAAGTGTATAAAATAATATCTGAGAATACATAGAAGATAATTACTTAGGCAAAGAGGATAAACAGCTCTAATACTATTTACTTCACTTAAATGTCTTTTACAGATGTTACCCGTAAATATTTGGTACACCTAAACAGAATGATATTGCAATGAAGGCATCAACTTATAATACAGGATAACTGTAAGAAGAACCTTCAGATTAATAACATTAAGGAATTAAAAATCTTAATTTAGAGGCTTGTCCCTGATTAGTTAATTTTCAGTTTTGGACAAATCACAGTAAATTTTAAAGCTATAAAATCTTGGTGCTCTCTTTCTCTTCCTCTCTCTGCCCCCCATACTATTCCCTTCTTCCTACCACACTAAGGGCATTACTTTTGCCTTTATCTCTCTTAACAGCCAGGGGTCCTTTTCTTTTGCTTCCGTTAACTCGTTTCCTGAGCCTACACAGCCCTGCTGGTTCATTTCTACTACCTCTATAACTTTCTAAATAAACATTCTCTTATAACTTCATAAAAACTATGAAATCTTATTGGTATTTTCAGTTAATTTTTACTTATGTAACAAAGTTTCTGCTAATACACCTCATTTTCAAAAATTATATTTTCTCAGTAAATAGTCCCATTTCCCCCAACCTTTAAACTCAGACTTGGGATTTGTCATTTGTGCCTTGAAAATGTTATGTACATAATTGGTAGATGATTCACTTATTTTTAAAATAGGTGTTGTTATTGATATGGTCTAACAATTATTTTTCATTATTTATAATCCTTTTATTTATAGTTTCTGTTCTCAGGAAAAGTAAAAAATGTTCTTAGTTTACACACTACAATTTAAGAGCCTCACAGTATTTAAATGAGTACAACTGAAGTTAAAATTTAGGACAAAAGGTCCTACTGCTTTCATTTACTAATTTATTAAACAAAAATATAATTGTTTTTCCAACAAAGTACATAGTTTGAATGTTCACAAAACAATCAAAATTTCAAAGATGCTAACTCATACTATCATGTTAGAAGTCACCGACCTACACACGATCATAATGTAGGATGCAATATAAAACTTTGCTAATTTGATCTTAAAATAAACTGACAAATAAAATAGGACTGGGAGCATGGGTACATGGAAAAGACTTGATAGATCTCAGAGGGAAAGGTGGGGGGAACTGCAAGAGATTAGCCACAGAACACATATGCATATATGCATAGCCCATGGGCACTGACAACAACTGGGGGGGGTGGGAATGGGCAACATCTGTAATAGAGTCAGCAATGAAAAAAATGAATAAAAATTAAATAGCCCCTGTTACTTGAAAATGATGACATTAAACAAGAATGTCATGAAATAAAAATTCAACACAGTATTTTAAAATTAGAATTCTGAGGCTGAGTTATCCTGGTAGAAAGTTAGGAAAACATAATAAATATTATACCAGAGGGAAGGGGGAAGATAATAAATAGTAAAGGGAGTCAAATATAGGGTGATGGAAGAATATTTGACTTTGGATAGTGAGCACACAATACAATATACAGATGATGTATCACAGAAATGTACACTTGAATGTATAAATTTTAACCACTCACCCTAATAAATTTAATAAAAATATATTAAAAACTTGGTGAAAATTAAAGTTCATCATTACCAAGCCCTTATTACATGAAATGTTAAAGGGATTTATCTAAGAAAGGGAAGAAGATCAAAAACTATGAACAGTAAAATGACAACAAACTCATAACTATCAACAACTGAACCAAAAACAAACACACCAAAAACTGAAACTAAGCAAACAGGAACAGAATCAGAGAAATGGACATCACATGGAGGCTTTTCAGTGGGGAATGGGAGGGGAAGAATGTGGGGGGGAGGTACAGGGAAGAAGAAGCATAATTGGTAGGCATTAAATAGATGGGGAGAGGGCAAAAATGGTATAGGAAACAGAGAAATCAAAGAACTTATATGTACAACCTATGGGCATGAACTAAGGGGTGAGAAACTGAGGGTGGGGGTGCAGGGTGGAAGGGAGATAAAGGGGGAAAAAATTAGGAACTGTAATAGCATAATCAATAAAATATACTTAAAAATAAAATAAAATATCAAATTTGGTTCAGTTAAAAAACTTGGCAAAAGAAAAAATAATATCTGAGAATATCATTTTAAGAACACAAAGTGGGTGATAAACATTTTCTTTCCTTCATATAATATACTGAAAGACTATCAGAAACTGATAATTCAAGTTAGAATTAAGTTACTTTATTGAAGCATTCTGTGTATACTACTTTCCCTCTAATACTGAAGGCATTTAGTAATCAGAAGTCAATATATAAATAGATAATTCAAACAGTTTCAACGTAAGTTTTATCCTACAAATAAAAGACAAAGTGCAACCTCTAGCCAAGAGGGAGGCATAGGTAGATACACTTTGCCTCCTTGCACAACCAAAAGAAGGACAACAACAAATTTACAAGCAAAAAATAACCAGAACTGCCAGAAAATCGAACTGTATGGAAGTCCTACCACCAAGGAGTCAAAGAAGAAACATTCATCCAGACCGGGATGAGGCGCAACTGCAGTGGAGAGGACACATGTCACAGTGGTGGCTTGTGGACTGGGTGGTCCCACATTTGTGTGCACATAAACCAGGAGGAACAACTGGGGAGTGAGACAGACCACCCAATCCCTGGTTCCAACATGGGGATAAGAAAGTCTCAAAACCTCTAACTAAAAAAACCTGTAGGGGTTGCGGCAGCAGGAGAAATTCCCAGCCTCACAGGAGAGTTCATTGGAGAGACCCATAGGGTCCTAGAAGTTACATAAAACCACCACATGGGAATCAGCACCAGAAGGGCCCAGTTTGCTTGTGGGTAGCAGAGGGGGTAACTGAAAGCTGGCTGAGAGCCCAGCAAGTGGCATTGTTTCCTCTTGGACCCTCCCCCACATACAGCACCACAACGCAGCAGAGTGGGTTGCCGTATCCTGGTGATTACCTATGGCTCTGCCCTTTACAACCTAACAGGCACACTGAGACAAACAAATATGGCCCAAATGAAAGAACACATCAAGCTCCAAAAATACAACTAAGCAATGAAGAGATAGCCAACCTATCAGATGCAGAGTTCAAAGCATTGGTAATCAGGATGCTCTCAGAAATGGTTAAGTATGGTCACAAAATGGAAGACAATGTGAAGGCTATGAAAAGTGAAATAAAGGAAAATGTACAGGGAACCAACAGTGACGGCAAGCAAACCAGGACTCAGATCAACCAGATTTGGACCAGAAGGAAGAAATAAACACTCAACCACTCAACCAAAACAGAATGAAGAAACAAGAACTAAAAATAAATAAATAAATAAATAAATAAATAAATAAAATGAGGAGAAGCTTAGGAACCTCTAGAACAACTCTAAACATTACAACATTCGAATTGTAGGGGTGCTAGAAGAAGAGGAAGAGCAAGAAATTGAAACCTTACTTCAAAAAAATAACGAAGGAGAACTTCCCCAATTTGGCAAAGGAAATAAACTTCCAGGAAGTCCAAGAAGCTGAGAGAGTCCCAAAGAAGTTGGACCCAAGGAGAAACACACCAAGGCACATCATAATTACATTAGCCAAGGTAAAAATGAAGGAGAGAATCCTAGAAGCAGCAAGAGATAAGGGGATAGTAACCTACAAAGGAGTTCCCATCAGACTGTCAGCTGATTTCTCAAAAGAGACCTTACAGGCAAGAAGGGGCTGGAAAGAAGTATTCCAAGTCATGAAAGACAAGGACCTACATCCTGGATTGCTCTATCCAGCAAAGCTATCATTTAAAAGGGAAGGGCAGATAAAGTGCTTCCCAGATAAGATCAAATTCAAGGAGTTCATCATCACCAAGCCCTTATTGTATGAAATGTTAAAGGAACTTATCTAAGAAAAAGAAGATAAAAAACAGGTGTAGTAAAATGACAGCAAGCTCACAGTTATTAACAACCACACCTGAAACAAAAACAAGAAGAAACTAAGCAAACAACTAGAACAGGCACAGAACCACAGAAATGGAGAACACATGGAGGGTTATTAGCAGGGAGGTGGTTGGGGGAGAATGGGGTTAAAAGTAAAGGGAATAAAAAGCATAAATAGTAGGCACAGAATAGACAGGGGGAGGTTAAGAATAGTATAGGAAATGGAGAAGCCAAAGAACTTGTATGTATGATCCATAGACATGAACTAAGGTTCAGGAATGCTGGTGGGAGGAGAGTGCAGGGTGAAGTGGAACAAAAGGGAGAAAGAAATGGGACAACTGTGATAGTATAATCAATAAAATACATTTAAAAAAAAGATCAAGTGCTCTAATTAGGCCACAAATGCTTTATTAGATGGAATTATAAATGCTACTTACAATTATTTTTTAAATTTTTAATTGTTGTTCAAGCAGTTTTCTGTCTTTTACTCCCATTCCAGCCCACCCCCGCAGTGCTCTCCACCTCCCTCCCACTTCCACCCCCCCAGTTTTTGTCTATGTGACCTTTATGCTTGTTCCTGTAATTACAATTAAAATACTAGATACAACATGAGAGTTTCTCTAGCATTGTTTTATGCTTAAAAGTCAAATGTAAGGAAATAATGTATAATCTGAGCCCTAAATTAAAATTTTTTCTGGTATGACAAATTCCAACACAATTAAAAGTCTGTTTATTCTAATAAAAATGTTTACCACTATGTATTTTAGAAATGTAAAAACAAAATGCAGGAATAAGCACCATAGAAATGTAAACTAAATAGAACCAAAACTGAAAACCAAATGTAGTGCAAGCCAGCAGACCCTTACTACCAGGCTAAAATAACAGGAATGTCTTAAAATGGTATTAGGCATGAGGAATGCCTAATGTGACAATGTTCTGTGTGGGATGTGTCTTTAAAAAAGAGAACTGAATTTCATGACAAACAAACATCTGTAAAATAAAACAAAATTTAGGCACAAAAGTATTCTATATTCTGAATTTGTCTTTTGGTGAACAATGCTGGAATGCCAGTGCCAGGTCTGGGTCACTGGGGCAGAGATTACTTTTCAACTACATAACCACCAATGAAGGAGCATGAAGAAAACATGAATGAGATAATTTTGGTATAGCTGACAAACCATACAAGGTAATATGGTAGTTGAGTATAACTAGTATGAATTTAAAGTACAATTCTTTATAAATAGAAGATAATATTCTATAGTGAAGAAAATATAGAAGTGAAAAAATCCATTTTACACAGTTTCTAGGATGACTGGTTTCTTAACTCAAAATGATTATTGATTCAGAATATAGTGTCACAACAGGACATGCTTTGCAACATCAGAGTGATCTGATATATCATGGAGAGAAAAGTGAAAGATGTCCTCAAATAATTTTTTATCTTATTAAAGAAAGATCAGCATTTTATTATCTGATACTTTCTGGTATTAATGATCTGATCTGGTATTATATTCTAAGAGGCTATCCAACTTTTAGTAATATTATTTTCAACATTACAAGCCTGTAAGTCACATACATATACTATGAAGTTTCATTTTACATAGTATCACTTAAGGAAAATAGTGAGATCATCAACATGCAATTAAATAGTAAGTATGGCATTAAGCAATTTGTTCTGGATAAGTAACAGAAGTTTTTCAAAACGTGTCAATATTACAAGAAAAAAAATTTTCCTACAAGCAGAGGCACACTTAAGGGGACAGCTAACCTGATTCGGAATCACTGCTGTGTGAAGAGCTTGAATGACTGCTACTACTTTCAGGCTCTGATGAGCTACTGCTGCTTTCACTCAGTCGGGAACCAATTCCAACAACAGCCATGGATGATGGAGTTTTCTCAGCTACAAAACAGGGAAACACATTAAAATGACAGTAGATTTTATTAAAGAGTCACAGGAGGATTTGAAAACTGCCACCTACATTTTGTTTGACATTTTCTAGAATTTAATGGATTACTGACATCCAGAAATCGCTTTTCCAACTCCTGTTTTTTCTGTGAATGAAGTTCTTCTTTGGACTTCATAATTTTCTTACCTGTGTGATTTGGGACACACACAAAAAAAGTGAGCTTAACTCAAAACTATTAAATGCCAGACTGATAGCTACCATTACACAGAATTACATACCACGAGGTTTTAGTGGTCTTTTTCTTAGACATGCAGCAACATATTTTTCGAGTTCTCTCAGTGTTGTTGTTTTCAGTGTTTCGAAGTCTATCTCTATCTCATCAGGGTTAGAAGTTCTCATTGAAGGCTCTCTTGATTGTATTATCTGAACAATTTTCCCAAGTTTATCTCCAGGGATTTTGTTTATATCCAAACTTAACCGCCTTTTCTCATCATAGCTCATAGGTTTGGTATTATCTGCATCCTCAGATTTCAGAGTCAACATTGGTTGTTTCTTCTTCTTTGGCTGACTGCGATAAAAATGAAATTTCGTCAAATTAATTTTAGACAATATTATTTTTTAAATAAGGCATCATACAAGATACTTACTTGTTCTTGGACTTTTCCTTTAATTTCATTTGCTTAAACTTTTTTCTTGGATTTTCATCTCTGTTATTAACCTTTTCTTTTTTCTTTTCTGTTTTAGACTTCTCATTCTTTTTCTTTACCTTATGGAAAGGTACTTGCGATAGAACCTGTAGTTGTTGATGAACAGCTTTAAGCTGGTAAAGGAAAAAATTCTTTAAACATCAGGGCTCTAAATAATTAAAGACACAGAAAAAATGATGCACTCAAAAGTCAAGAGTATTCTTCACATTACATTTTAAATTCATTTCACATTACATTTCCTTCAGGTTCTTATTTCATTTCACAAATTCATAATTTTAAATGGTATAGATTTGCTTGACCCATAAACTTAAATATTCATCTAAAATCAGATCAAGAATCATTAACATTTCCAGGTTGTCTTAAGTTTTTAATGATTGGTTTTTCAGGTTTCAGTTTATAGTAGGTTAATATTTTATCATAAAAGGTGGCAAATATTATATAAATCTAACCCATAAAATATCTCATAACATGTCATATAAATCATTGCAATGCAAATCAACTCATTGTGGTTAAGAATACAAATAACAGAATTTCAAGATACAGATATTTTAGCAGGAAAGACTATTAAATATTACAAATTTGTCAATAGGTAAAGCTAAATGATCTAAATATAACACCTTTCAATCTATAAGAAGTATTTTACAATAGATCAGCAGCAACAACTCATAGAAAGAACATAAAAACTTCTATCAATACAACCTGCTCCTGAAGCTTTGCAAGACGCTGAACTTGTTCATCTTCAGAATCATGAGAAGAGCTATCTTCAGAGGAAGTTTCACTACTGCTTTCTCTTCCATGAGTTTTTGTGGTTTCTTTTTGACTGTTACATATAGGCACAATCTCAACAGGTTCATCTGGGATCTTTGCAAAATGCATTTCAAAAACATCCTACAATGGAAAATTAGACAGTTAATGTTTTTCTGCATTTTTAATGTAATTCAGGAAACAAAAGGTACATTTTAGTGTCATATTTTGATGACAATTCAGTTTTTCCTTATGATCATTTTATAATATATACATTTATCAAATCATTATGTTGTGTACCTTAAACTTATATAATGTTAAATGTCACATCACTATAAAACTAAGTAAAAATTACCAGAAGAAGAAATATGACTCATGCTTCCCTGACTGACAGACTTAGCAATTTTTTTCACTTTTTCCAGGTAATACAAATTATTTGGGGGACCTTTTTTAAAGGATCCCCAACCCTGTGGTTGGTGTACTGCTCTACTACCTTCTCAATGGCTCAGCCTCAAAAGGCCTTAAGCCTTCCCTTCAGTGGAACACGGGCTCCAGGCAACCCTCTTTCAGATATCTACTGTACCCTCTTCACTAATATTTTCCCCAATTATCTTCTATGTGCAGGGCAACTTCATTAAAAGATTTTTTTATTTTTTAATTAATTATTTTATTGTTGTTCAAGTACGGTTGTCTGCATTTACCCCCCCACCCCCCCACCCCCCTCAACCCCAGCCATCCCCCCTCCCCCTCCCATTTCCAACCCCACTTGGTTTTGTTCATGTACCCTTTATAGCTGTTCCTGAAAACCCTCTCTCCTTCCCCCCATTATACCAAAGAATGCTATACCTCAAAAAACAAATAAACAATCCTGCCAATTTTAAGAGTATAATTTATAAATTGTGCTTTACTACTTGGGAGTGGGTATTATTCTTTATCTCTTGACTTACAGTTCTAAAATTTCTAAACCATGTTCAGGGGAAATTCACTTTCAGAGCACATGTAGCAACTCACCTGGAGTGTTCTTGCCATTGTCACTACTTCATGATCTGGAGGATTGTATCTGTAGCAATTCATGAACATTAATCTAACATCTGCAGCAAATTCATATGCATCCTTATATTCTTGGTTGTCCATTTTCCTCTAAATAAAGGAAAAAATTACAGGATTCACAAACAACATAGTTCAATAATTATTTGAGCACCTAAGTGTTTATATTATGAATTCAAACATACAGAATACAGATAATGCCAAAACAAATGCCCATCATCTAGATTTATAAATGTAAAAACTCTGCTTTATCTGTTTCATATTATTAGACTTTGAAAAAAATCCAATGAATTTTGAGAAGTGGAGATAAGGAAGGAGGGCATTTCAAGTAAAGACAAAAAAAGAACAGGAACAAAATCACAAAAGCAGGAAAACAGGGTGTGTTCAGATAATCTTGGATAGACAAGTTTGATCACAGAAAAGCAGTAAAAAGATAACTCCTTACACCAACCTTGAATATCTGAAGGTAAGATTTATATTAAAATTTCCTAGGAATGAAAAGACATTTAAAAATGAACAGAAAAAAAATAATCAGCATAGGCTACATTTTTTAGGTAGTTGCATTTATAAAGTATATAGAAGAATAGGGATATAGAGTAGCCAGTTAGGCAGACACTATAAAACTATAAAAACAACCAAAGAGAGAAGAAAATCCTTTGACTTCTGGGCAAAACATGCGTGTATTAATAAATAATTCATAAACAAATACAAAAGGCAATAAATAAATGCAACATGCCAGACCTCATTTGTAATTGAAAAATGCAAAACTAAAACATGAAACTATTTTCTACCAATTAGATTACTGGAGATTGGGAGGATTTTAGAGAACTAAAAGGAAGTCATCATCTTCTTACCCTTGGAATCCTAAACAGCTTCCTAACCAATCTTCACACTGCTGCTACAGAAATCATTCTACAAATCAAATATGAAGGCATAGTTCTCATGTTTAATGGCAGTTCTTGGCCTCTACCATGAAGGTCTTTGGTGTTCAAGCCCTGTTCCTTCTGGTTTCATTTTTCCCTAGTTACTGTTTCCTATTCTTCATGTTCTATATTGTCCTACATACAGCATTCTGAATATGCTTTTCTCACCTCAGTGCCTTCCAAGTTGATCCCCCAGTGCCCTATAATTTACTAAGTCCTATTTATCCTTTAAGGTTTAGCTCGGGTTTACTTAGTTTAGGTAAGTTTCATGACCTATCATTAGTGTACTATTGTAGCATACTTGGAGAAATAAAAGCATATTTTGAAAAGATAATGGTTACTGTATTTTGCCATGTATAACGCACTCCTCTGTATTATGTGCACACATATTTTGGTTCCAAACTTTTAGGAAAAAACCTTTCATGTTAATTTTTTAATCCATTATTTTATTTATTGATATTTAGATACTTGTGTTTTTTGTATTATAAAGGAATTTTAGGATTCATTTTGAATATATTATGGTACAAGAAATTTTATGTAACAAATAATTACAAAACAGAAGAACAGATACAAGGTATTTCAGGTACTACCCATGCATAATGTGCATCCTTATTTTGCCGTCAAAAATATGGGCAAAAAGTGCACATTACACATGGCAAAGTATGTTAAATATTCTTTTCAAAACTGAAAACATGAGCTTCAGATTAAAAGTGTTAATTTACAATTGGGAAGAATAAAATTAACTATACAACTAGAGAGAGGAAGACAGATTACCTCCAGAAGGACAAGTAAACCAGCAGATTTCTTATCAGCAACAATAGACGCCAGAAGATAACTTCCTAATGCTGAGGGAAATAACTGTCATTCTAGAAATCTAGTCATTTAAAGACTCATTCAAGAATAAAGACAAAAATAGGGCTTCTGGTCAAAATAGCAGAGTAGGTAAATGCAATGCTCACATCCTCCTTCAAGTGCATGAATATTACAACTAAACTACAGAGCAACCATCATGCAGAACTGCATGAAATCTATGTGAACAGAAGTCCCATAACTAAGGATATAAAGAGGAAGCCATATTGAGCCAAGTAGGAGAGGTAGAGACGTAGACCGGACTAGTCCTGCACCCATGTATAGTGGTTAAAAATCAAGAGGGACATATCGCTTGCAGAGGTCCCCCTGAGGAACAAGGGGTCCCAGCTCCACAACAGGACCCATGGTTCCAGTGCTGGGAAGTCCCCATAACTTGTGGCTGTGAAAATAAACAAGTAATGTGGCTGAATAAAACAGAGGGCTGCTGGAGTTCCAGGTGTTCTTCTGAAACTGCCTGTGCATGAACTGACTTGGATGCACTTACTCTGAGCTCCAGTGCTGGGACAGCAGCTCATAAGGTACCTGGGACATATGTGGAGGAACTGAGTCATCTGGCATCAAGACAAGGGCTGGAGTAGCAGCTTTCTCCCAGACAGAAGTGCTGGCAAAAGCTATTGTTCCTTTGCTGAGAATGAGAACTCTCCCCACAGAGTGGCAGACAGGTGTCATATCTGAATCTCCATCAACCTAGCTAACATGGTTCACTCTACCTTGGTGATTCCCTGAGACCCAGTCAAGCCACTTCCAGTGACCTTTCCACACAAATGGCTTGTCTTGACTCAATCTGTAGACTTCCCTAAAATCTCTCAGAAAAGCAGTATGTGACCTTGGCATGCCCAGTACCTCTTCCTATGTGGTACCACGCTCGCTACCAGCAGCAGCAAGCTTGGAATGCAACTTGGCCTTTCTAGGACATCCCCAAACCTAGTACCAGTAGCAACCAACAGCAGACCACTTTGTAGCTCATACCAGGTGGCCCCTGGGCAGGTCACAGATAGCAGCAAACTTTTACCTGCATCTCCTAAAAAGACCCAGAGTCAGCACACCTGGTGAACAGCTTCAGACCATGCCAAAGCACCACCCAACCACCTCCATGAGCGACACATTCAAGGGGTGGACTCAGTGGAAAACAGGGCCCCACTAAAGTGCATCCTGCTCCTTGGGGTTAGCCTCTGCACAACAGATTCTCCACTGGGTTATCAGCCAGTGCTTGCAACTGATCAGCCTGGAAGTAAATCCCTCCCATTAACATATCAACAACAATCAAGGCCCAACTACAACAGGAGGGTGCACACCATCCACAAATGGGTTATACTTGGAGTCCCCAGGGGAGGCTGAGCCATTGAGCACTATGGGACACCTATTACATAAGGCAACTCCACCAAGACCAGGAGACATAGCAGCTCTATCTAATATATAGAAATGAACACAGGGAGGCTGCCAAAATGAGAAGAAAAAGAAACATGGTAAAAAAAAAAGAACAGATCAAAACTCCAGAAAAATAACTAAACAAAATGGAGAAGAGCAATCTAGCTGATGAAGAGTTCAAAACACTGGTTACAATGATGCTTAAGGAACTTAATGAGGACCTCAGCAGCATAAAACAGATCCAGTCAGAAATGAAGAATACCCTAATTGAAATACAGAACATTTATAGGGAAACAATAGTAGTGTGGATGAAGCTGAGAATCAAATCAATGATTGGGAAGAGAAGGAAGCAAAAAAACAACCAATAAGAACAATAAAAAGAAAAAAGTCTCCAAAACCATGAGGATAGTATAAGGAACCTCTGGGACAAATTCAAGAGGTCCAACATTTGCATAATAGGGGTGTCAGAAGGGTAAGAGAAAGAGCAAGAAATTGGAAATTTATTTGAAAAAATCATCAAAGAAAAATTCCCAAATTTGGAGAAGGAAATAGATATGCAAGTCCAGGAAGCACAGAGAGTCCCAAACAAGATGGATGCAGAGGCCCACACCAAGATATATCACAATTAAAATGCCAAAAGTTAAAGATAAAATCTTAAGAGAAAAGTAGTTAGTTACCTACAGGTGAGTTCCCATAAGACTGTGAGTTGATTTCTCAAAAGAAGCTTTGCAGGCTAGAAGGGATTAGCAAGAAATATTCAAAGTCATGAAAAGCAGGCACCTACAACCAAGATTGCTCTACCCAGCAGAGTTAACATTTGGAATTGAAGAGCAGATAGAGAACTTCCCAGATAAGAAAAAAACTAAAGGAGTTCATCATCACTACACCATTATTAGATGAAATGTTAGAGGAACTTATTTAAGAAAAAGATCAAAACTATGAACAATAAAATGGCAAAAAATTCAAATGTATCAACAACTGAATCTAAAAAACAAATTAAGCAAACTAAAAGAACAGAGACAGAATCATGGATATGGAGAGCATTTTGATGGTTGCCAGATTGGGGGTAATGCATGGAGAGCTGAGGAGATGAGGAAGTACAAATAAGTAGTTACAGAATAGCCATGGGGATATAAAGTACAATATAGGAGATGGAATAGGCAAAGAAATGATATGCATGACTAATGGACATGAACAAGGTATGGGGATTACTTGAGGGAGTGGGGGTTGCTGGGTATAGGGAGGCAAGGGGGAAAAATGGGGACAACTTTAATAGCTTAATCAATAAAATATAATTTAAAAACAAACAAAAAGAACCAGTCAGAAATAAAGGAGATATTAACTGAAATGAAGAATAATACATAGGGAATTAACAGTAGCATAGATAAAGGAGAAAATCAAATCAACAGTTTGGGAGAGAAGGAAGCAGAAAACACCCAATCAGAACAGCAAAAGAACCCAAAAATGTAATGACAGTTTAAGGACCCTCTAGGACAACTTCACACAGACCAACACTCACATCACACGGATGCCAGAAGAGGACAAGAAAGAACAAAAAATGAAAACCTATTTGCAAAAATAACAGCAGAAAAATTATCTAACCTGGTAAAGTAAACAGACATACAAGTACGGTATACTCTGAGAGTCCCAAACAAGATGAACCCAAACAGGCCCACACCAAGACACATCATAATTAAAATGCCAAATGTCAAAGACAAAGAGAGATCTTAAAAGCAAGAGAAAAGCAGTTACCTACAAGGGAGCTCCCAGAAGACTGTCAGCTGATTCCTCAACAGAAACTTTGCAGGAGAGAAGGGAATGGCAAGAAATATTTAAAGTAATAAAAAGCAAGAACCTACAATCAAGATTACTCTGAGACCCAGAAAGGCTATCATTTAGAATTGATGGACAGATAAAGAGTTTCCCAGATAAGAAACAGCTAAAGGAGTTCATCATCACCAAACCAGTATTACAAGAAATGTTAAAGGGTCTTCTTTAAGAAGAATGGTGGGGGGAGGGGGGATGGTTTGAATAATAAAATGGCAATAAATACATACTTATCAACAATGAATTTAAATGCAAATGGATTAAATGTGCCAATCAAAAGACATACGGTGGCTGGCTGGATAACAACACCCTTACAAATGCTGTCTAAAAGAGTCTCACTTCAGATCAAAAGATACACACTGACTGAAAGTAAAGGGATAGAAAAGGATATTTCATGAGAATGGAAACGAACAATAAAAACAGCTGGGGTAGGAATAATACTTATACCAGACACAACAGACTTTAAAACAAAAGTTACAACAAGAGACAAAGAAGGGTCCAGCAATTTCACTTCTGGGTATTTATCTAATGAAACCCAAAACGCTAAATCGAAAAGACATATACATCCATGTGTTCACTGCAACATTATTTACTTGCAGCATTATCTACTATAGCCAAAATATGGAAGGATCCTAAGTGTCCATAAATAGATGAATGGATGCAAAAGTGGTGCATATATACAATGGAATATGACTCAGCCATAAAAGAATGAAATCTTGACATCTACAACAACATAGATGAACCTGGAGGGTTGTACTGAGTGAAATAAGTCAGAGAAAGACAAAATCCATGTGAAACAGACTCATAGATACAGAGAACATTTTGATGGTTGCCAGATGGGAGAGGGGTAGGGCTGGGTGAAAAAGGTGGATTATAAAGTACAACTTGATAGCTACAGAATAGTCATGGTGATATAAATTTAGGATAGGGAATATAACTAATGATATTGTAATAACTATGCATAAAAATTATTTTTTAAAAATAATGACAAAATATTGACACCTAAGTGCTCATGGAAGAAACAGAGTTTGCAATTTGGCAATCCCAGAGTGAAAGATTTAGGTGACAAAAATGAGGCTGAGTACAAAAATTAGTAACATGTTATTAAACTTAATGTTCATGATAAAAATTTTTAAAAAACCCACACACAGCTGTGTTTAGAAGAACCAAACTGCTAGACCAGTGATTCTCAACTGATGTTCCACAGCACAGTGTGCTGCAAGAATTTCTAAAACACGCAATACCTGACTATTTAGACAGAGGCACTGACCTCTTTTCCCTTCAATTGTCAAATTTAAAAAAATGATAGCATCCAACACAACAGCCATCTGGTATAAATGAATCAAAATCATACTTATTTTCATTTGTCAGATTGGCAAAATATATATATACTTCAATGTGCCATGGAATATTAGTAATTGGCTTGTGTACCATGAGATAAAAAGGATGAAAATCACTGTTCTAGTCAATAAATATGGAGTACAGTGAGTAGTCATTCATGAGGAAGACTGATAATTTTGTAAATGGTACAGTTCCGTTCTCTTAGTAATTTCCCTTAAAATTAACAAATATAAATTTTGCCAATAATTTAAAGCTTCCAAATCAGCAATAAAGAAAACTTACAACAAAGAGAGGGTTAGAAACTATAAAAATGGTTTACCAAAAACTTTTTTTTTGCATTAGAATTATGCATTTATTAAAAAGTCTTAAATATATATTTGAGACAATGTCCAAAATATAGTAAGTGAAAATTCAGGTAAGTGAAAATATAGTAAGTGAAACTGTAATTCAAATATTGTTGTAAAGAACCATGGTTATATTTGAATAGGAGAAAATAAAAGATACATTTTAAATGTTCCCATGATTCACTCCAGGTGATGTGACTACTGGTGATTTTATTTTCTTCTTCATTATTTTCTGAATTTTAAATTTCTTTACAAGGACAAAATCACTTTGCTAATCAGGAATAGAAGTCCCTCCTATTAAGACACTTACCTTGATAGTTCCAAGATCCATTGGATTCTTCACAACATCATAATAATTATGGAGTCCCAGCCCATTAACATCAACAGGGTTGTAAAAGGGCCATGCATATGAATAGTGTTTCTTTGCAAGCATTTCTCTAAGAATCTCACTACAGTGTCTTAATTGTTCGGTTACTTCAACATTTTTTACAGTTTTATATTGTTGCTGAAAGCCTGGCAAAACATTCTTCCCCACAGGTTCTTTTATAGGTGGCATTTTGGCTGGTCTTTTTTCTGTAAGTACTGGGGAAGATTCACCACTTGCTCTAACTACTGAAGTTGTAGGAGTTGTTGTATCTGCTTTCCTCTTCACACCCCTTGTAACCTAAAACAAAACAATTCAAAACAGTAACAAAAAACTATAAAGTGATATTCAGAATGAGTTTTCTTAAACAAACAAAAACCCCAGAAGATTAGCACCAAGTCTTACTCATGTTAAATATTAGTAAAAGTTAATTTCTCTTTTACAGACAACATAAATAACTCACGTATTCTCATATGCTAAGGTTGCGTGTTTGATCCCCAGTCAGGGCACATACAAGAATCAAACAATGAATGCATAAATAAATGGAACAACAAATCGATGTCCCTCTCTATCCCTCTCTCAAATCAATAAATGATTTAAAAAATTTTTAATTAAGAGAAGGTAGGGCCCTGGCTGGTATAGTTCAGTGGAATAGAGCACTGGCCTGCGAACAAAAAGGTCACTGGTTCGAGTTTCAGTCAGGGCACATGCCTAGGTTGTGGGCCAGGTCCCCAGTTGGGGGTGTGCCAGAGCCAACCGATCAATGTATCTGTCACATACTAATGTCTCTCTCCCTATCTTTCTTCCTCCCTTCCCCTCTCTCTAAAAGTAAATGAATAAAATCTTTTTTTAAAAAAAAGTATAGGTATCAGTCAAACTTACATTGAAATATTTTAAAGCTACAGTAAACTTACCTGAGCAACTGTTTGTGAGGTAGAGTTGGGTGGCCATATTTCTCCTTGTGCCATATTTAAAGGAGAAACAGAGGTTTCAGAAAATACAGAGGGACTCACTTGCTGCTTCAATACTTTTTCCAATGCTTTAGGAGACTGTTTTTCCTTAACAGAAGAAACTGCTACATTCCTTTGAGTGCCTAGTAAAGTGTGAAGCAGAGTCAATATTTGAGTAAAATATAAAACTAACATTTTTCTCTTAGTATTCTATTTTAATCCATTTAGTTCAGCTTTTCAGAAATATAAACATAGTACATTCCCATTTCCCTTTGAAAACCTCCCACACACCTACTTGTAGTGCTAGACCAGTTTAGATATAATATCAAAAACTTAAAAATCTGTTAGTAATGAGAGGCTTATCAATTTTACTCAAAAAGATGTCTGACATAAACTCAGACTAATAGGTAGTTGTAAACACAAGCAAAAATTTCAGATGTCTTGGAGACAACTATATAATACTATGGAGGGCCTTCAGAATGCTCTGCATAAATATCTAAGGACTTCAAAATCGTTACAGATAATCTATCACTGGTTGACACAGAACAGATGTGGACATGATTCTCTTATCATCAATGTATCCTCCAGATGATTCAGTCAAAGGATCAAGTGTGCATGTTCTTCTGCCCTGTATGTTCCCACAGAATGCTATGACTTAAGACATTTGGATCACGTCACTCTGAAATGTATTATTCCAAAATCCCATTCACCTATCAAGGCAACTCCATTCCTCTAATTGCTCAAGCCAAAAAATCTTGTAGCCAATCATCTTTGATTCCACCCTCTCAAACCCAATAGCCAATCCATCAGCAAACCCTTTTGGCTCTATCTTCATATCCAAAATCCAACTATATACTTTTCACAAATGGTAATCACCCTGGGACAAGGCATCATCAATTCTCAACTGGATTAGTATACTAGCATCCTAACAGGCTTTCCTTCTGTTTATATCCTATATTCTCAAAATAGCACTCAGGTCAAAGAGATCTTTTAAATTTTAAATAAGATTATGATAAATTGTGCTCATTGCAAATGACTTCTGGTTTTCTCTCCAAAAGCCAAAGTCCTCACAATGGCTTGTAAGCATATGCATAATCCCTTTGCCTTCTCACTACATCTGCCCTCTTTCCAACCTCACTTCCATCACTCCCTCCTTCACTTATTTCACTCCATCTACTGGCTCGGCTGTCCTCAAATTTGTTAAGCATAAACAGACTATCTGCTCTGCCTGGAAGGGCATATCCTCATGGCTCACTTCAAAAATCTTTTCAAGCCTCCTTTACTCGAATGTTCCATTCTCAAGCCGGCTTATATAAAACAACTCTCTCACTCTACCCTCACCACTCTCCAGTTCTCTTACTTCTACCAAGCTCTTATCACATGTGAAATACAACACATAGGTATTCCTGACTCTCCAAATTATTGCTAACCAAACTCAGGAATCAAATAGATTTGAACATATTTTAAGATAGGGTTGGTATTCCTCAATCCCGGAGTTCTCACTACTCACTAAAATTTAGGAATCAACAAGATTCAGATGGTCTAATATCCTTTGATATCTTCCCAACTGTAGCTCTTTGACCTCTGGTGCTAAACAGATATGTGTAATGAGGAACACTTATATTTACTTAATTTTATCTATTTCCTCAAGCAAGACAAAAAGTTCTGTGAGGGGAAGGAGACTTTGTTTTGGTCTCCATTTTATCTCTTGTGCCTAATCTAGTACTTGGAACACAAGAGGCATCAATAAATATTTATTGCATGCCTATTATGTATCAGGCCACCATTCTAGTTGCTGGGACACAAAAATGAACAAGACAACGTCTGTGCTTGTAGAGCATATTGTCTAGTGTAAAAAAACAGACAAAAAATAATTAGTCAAACTGACTATAAGTGATACTAAATGTTAGGAAGGAAATAGGGTGCTGATAAAATTCAGGTAGAGTCCGACTACATAGAGAAGATAGACAAGAAAGGCCTCTCTCAAGAGGTACCAATCAAGATGTTATTATAAAGATACGAAGTAGACAGCCAGGGAATGGGGTGGCAGTAAAAACGTATTCCAAGACAATCAGTAGGGAAAATTTAGTGAGAGGAAAGTAGCTCAGGATAAGAATGGAACATTGGGCAAGGACCAAGTCATAAAGGGCTATGGTAGGAATTCAGACTTCATTTTTCCATGGGAAGCCAAGGACAGCCTAAGACAGATGAATGGCATGTTTTAGTGTATTTTTAACAGATCACTTTTGTTATCATATAGAGAAGAGACCAACCAGGAAAATCAGGACAACTGTAAGTAGATGGTAGCCTGTTCTCTGATAGTTGCAAGGGCACTTTGGAGACTGAATCCAAATGACTTACTAATTAACAGAGTATGAAAAGAATAAAAACAAGGAAAGAGTCAAGGACAGCTTTTAGTATTTTGGCTTGAACACCTGTGTATTAGTACCATTTTCTGTTACAAGGAATGGCTGCAGAAAGATCAGTGCTGAACTGAGCATGTTAACTGAGAGATGTGTATAAGACATCCAAGTGAACATGTCTGGTGGCTGGGAGATAAGAATTGGTTGCTCAGAGAAGGCTACCTTAGAGACATAAATTTGGAGATTAATAACACAAAGATGGAATTTAGGAAGAATATCTAATACCAGGCACTGAAAACAAACCCATATACAGAATAAAAGAGGATGATAAGGTCAAGAGGACAGTGTGGGAAGCAAATTCACACAACTGGAGTAGACACCAGGAACTAAAGGCACTTCAAGAAAGAGACAATAAGCTCAAGCAAATACTGATAGCGGTCAACTAAATGAAGGAGAGAAATTTTAATTAAATTTAGCAACATGAAGATAACAAATGACCCTGACTGCCAAGAACCTTTTTGGTGGTGCAGTAAAGCTATAGCCTATGCTGAAGTGAGTTCATGAGTGTATAACAGGAAAGCAAAAAAGGGTATATATGAGGGGGGACCCCCCAAAATTGGAATTTATTTATAAAAAGTTGTGTATTTATTTTTATGTTTTTAAACTTCAGTCACCTTCAAAGTATTCTCCATTTGATGCAATATACTTATTGAGATGCTTTTTCCACCATTCAAAGCAGTTTTTGAACTTGATTTTGATGCCTTTCAGTGTTTCTGCCATTTTTTGTTTCACCTCTTCCACAGTGACAAAATGTTTCCCTTTGAGGACCTTTTTCATCCAAGGAACCAAAAAAAAGTCACTCCAGGTGAGACCACGTAAATAGGGAGGGTGGGGCATAGTGGTCATGCTGTTTCTGGTCAAAAACTGCTTAAAACTGAGTGTGGTGTGAGTAGGTGTACTCGTAAATCACCCAACAAGAAATGGGCAAACATGTTGAAAGGGTCTTCAAAGAAATTCACTGAAGCTAAATATAGCCACCTACAAGAATGCCATCTGGTACACTGATACAGATGGGTTCCTAGAACACTCACCTAGTGGGGAAAGCCAGTACTACAAGGGGCTTGCCCTCCAGAACATAATTCTGATTGTTTTTTATTGAATTTACTGGGGTGACATTTGTTCACAAAACCATATAGGTATCAAGTATATAACTCAACAAAACATCTGCACAATTGATCTGTGCATGCTACTCAAAGCAAAGTCTCTTACCATTCCCATTTATCCCTGCTTTGCCCACCTCCATCTACCCCACACCCCCTTCCCTCTATCACTACACTATCGTCTGTGTTACATATATGTTCTTTGGCTAATGATCTCTTCACCTGCTTTCATCCAGCCTTCCATTCTCCGTCCCCTCTGACAGCTCAGTCTGTTTTATATGACTGTTTCTACTTTGTTCATCAGTTTATTTTGTTCATGAGATTCTACATATAAGTGGATCATATGGTATTTGTCTTTCTCTGACTTGCTTATTCACTGTCACAAATGTTAAGATTTCCTTCTTTTTATGGCTAGGGAGCATTCAGTTGTGGAAATGTACCAAAGCTTTTTTATTCACTCATCTATTGATGGGCACTTGGGCTATTTCCAGATCTTGGCTATTGTAAATAATGCTAAAATGAACATAGGGGTGCATATACTCTTTCAAATTAGTGTTCTGAATTTCTTCAGATATATTTCCAGAAGTGGAGTTGTTAGGTCAAAGGCAGTTCCATTTTTAGTTTTTTGATGTACTATATACTGTTTCCCACAGTGGCTGCACCAGTCTGCATTCCCATCAAAACTGCACAAGGATTCCCTTTTCTCCACATTCTCCTCAACACTTGTTTGTTGATTTATTTATCGATGGCCATTCTGACAGTAGTGAGGTGATATCTCATTGTAGTTTTAATCTGCATCTCTCTTATTAGTGATGTTGAGCATTTGTTCATATTTCTTTATGTCCTCTTTAGAGAAATGTCTATTCATATAATTTGCCCATTTTTAAATTGGGTTGTCTTCTTGGTGTTCAGTTATATGAGTTCTCTATACATTTTGGAAATTAGCCCCTTATCAGGTATATTATTGGTGAATATGTCGTCCCATTCAAGTGGATTGTCTTTCCATTTTGTTGATGATTTCCTTTGCCAGGCAAAAACTTTTTAGTTTAATATAGTCTCATTTGTTTATTTTTGTTTCCCTTGCCATAGGAGATACAGCAGAAAAAAAATCACTTAAGAAACATCTGAGATTTTACTGCCTATGTTTTCTTCTAGGATTTTATGATTTTGAGTTTTACATTTAAGTCTTTAATCCATTTTGAGTTTATTCTTGTATATGGTGTAAGAAGGTGGTCTAGTTTCTTTCTTTCTTTTTTTTTTTGCATGCATGCATCTGTCCAATTTTCCCAACACCATTTACTGAATAGACTGTCTTTATTTACCCCATTGCAAGTTCTTGCCTCCTTTGTCAACTATTGACCATAAAGGTGTGGGTTTATTTCTGGGCTCTCTATTCTGTTCTATTGATCTATATGCCTGTTCTTGTATAAAAGGTAAATTTTATTTTATTTTTTCATTTATTGATTTAAGAGAGAGAGAGAGAGATAGATCGACTTCTTGTTCCATTTATTTATTCATTCATTGGTTGCTTCTTGTGTGTACCCTGACTGGAGATTGAACCCATAACCTTGGCATATGGGGACAATGCTCTAAGCAACTGAGCTACCTGGCCAGGACTAAAAGGTCAATTGTGAAGATCAGATACTAGGGCATATTTATGCATATTTATAGAGTAATGAGACTAACCCCATAGAGGGGATGTTAATGATGCGTGAAACAAAGGGTTAACAAAAAATAAAATAAAATCCTTCAGAAAGTAAGGAGGGAAGCAAGGTTCAGGTTACAAATAAAGACAATAGCCCAGAGTAACAGAGGAGGAAGGAATCTTATTATAGGTTCTTGCTCTATATATATGAAAAAGAGAGAAAGGGAACATAAATCTTTTCTGGCTTACCTTTTCTTATTCTTTCCTTACCACTCACAACTTTCTCTTCTCGTGGCATGTGTAATATTTTCTGTTTAAACAACTTCTCTAGAGCTTGTGCCATAAGAACAATGTCATCTCCAGGCTAGAAAATATATAAAATACACCATAAGGTTACATAATATGGTCACTATACCAAGCACTTCTTAATTGTACTTAAATTCACTGTTTTTTTTTAAATAATGGTACATTAATTTTATGGTTTTCAAGAAGACATTATGTTAGTACTAAGTTTCTATAAGTCAGGCTATTTTATAGAAGGCAGTAACATAATACATTTATTAGATGGTATTCGGTTGACCAAAAAGTCTGTATGGTTTTTTCCTGTAAAATAAACAGGTTTCATTTTCATCAATAACTTTATTGATTTTGCATATTTTGATTATGTTGGCTATCTCCTACATGGCATAATGTTGATTGTTCTCAATTATGTCTCAGTTTGATCGCTATCAACTTCAACTGGTCTACACAACTGTGGAGCATCGTCCAGCAAGAAATCTCCAGCATGAAACTTTATAAACCACCTTCAACATGTTTGATCAGTCACAGCACCTTCTTGATACACTGTACAAATCTTTTTTTTTTGCATTTCAGTTGCATTTTTACTTTCCTTGAAATAATAAAGCATAATGCTAAAAATGTTGCCTATTTTCTTTCATCTTCAATATTAAAATGACTACACAAAAACTCACCAATTTTGATAAGTTTCTTAAAAAAAATACATACTGATATGACAGCTTTCACAATACAATCTAAAAAAATTGTTTTGAATGAAGTTAAAGACAACTGTGTGCTACTACAGCCATCTTATTGAAAAAAAAAAAAAAAGAACTTTTTGGCCAACCCAGTATTTATTAAACAGTATTTATCACTTCTAAATTAATTTTAGAAAAGTGTAGGGGCTCATATTTTAAGTTCTAACACCTTCCCCTTTAACTTCTAAAAAGGACCCAAGATGCTCTGAGCATTAGAGAGTTGCAATTCAACCAATACCACTAATACAAAGGTATTCGAAATTGAAATTTCTACCTCGCAAATAGGTTAAAACAAAACTTATTCATGGCTATCAAAGTTCTTCATTATTCGACTTGTCCCAATTCAGTTTTCAATGAACTAAATGAGAAAATGACACCAAAGAACTTAATTTTTAAATCTTAACTACCTGCTTAGAAGTCTTCCTTTGCTTTACTTTGCTATTGAGGGGAAAAAAACTAAATTACAAAGCAAAAACCTGAAGCAGAGAACACTTATTTCTAAGTCAGGTAGCTCAGGAGAATTGCTGGACTTTAGTTTTAAATGTTAAAATGTGGAAGGACCCTTTAGCATTGTTAAATTAAATTAAAGTTGCCAATGTTATTTTGAGAGTATCATTGGTTCTGATTTTTTTTTAATGACATCAGCTAACAGTCAAATATTTTATACATATAAGGTGGCACTGATAGTTTGGAGCAAATCAAAAGCAAATCAAAATTTCTATTACATGTCAGTGTTACTAGTGATTCTGAATAAATGAGGTATAAATTTTAAATTTTTTTAGATATACAAGAGCTTGAAAATGATGCAGTATTCTTGGAAACAGGAATACTATATGGAGAAAAAACAATATGCAAGTGCAATTTTATGAATGAAAGCAAATGTAAAGATTACGTTTAAAATTTCCACATACACTATCAAACAGGCTAATGAATTAACAGAGATGCAAATACTACTACTGAGATATAACTAAGAATGTGTCTGATCTTAAATGTGTCATGTAGTATAGAAGTATGTAATTTTTGGCCAAGGATTCACACCATGAAAATCTAAGCAAGATTAGTATATAATAAGGTTTATATCTTACAACTGAAATGGCAGAAGTACAAGGAGAATATTTTGAAATAATACTTTACTCACAGAAACAAGCTATTATTGACATTTCATTTTTTAAGGCACAGTAAGTCTTTACAGCTCTTTAGGCAGAATAGAGCAAATATATTAAACTAATATTGATAGATGAAAATTATAAAAACTGATAAAAAATCATTATTCTCAAAAGTATGTAAAATATTCCAAATCAAGTCTTGAAATCTGAAATGAGTGCACATATCCTTTATGTAACAGTATGGAATTAGCAAGTATAGCAAGGTTTACATACCTTGTTGTATAAATAGCAATTTGAGAACATCGTATTAAAGTCTTCTATACATTCTGAAGCCTGCACATAATACTTATGTTCTAAGCGCTTCTTAATTGTACTTAAATCCATTGGGTTTTTTATAATGGTATAATAATCCTACGGTTTTCAAGAAGACATTGTAAGTGTTAGTATTAAGAATGAATTACAATTGGCAAACAAGGAAATTTAAGCAACTGTACTCCTGTAACAAGAGAGAAGTGATTACCTTTAAAAAGGCATAATCTAGAAAGCAAAACCATCAGTAATGAGAAAGAAAGCTAACTAGAGAGAACTCATTATCTTTTAAAAGGCAAAATCTGCCCTGGCTGGTGTGGCTCAGTGGATTGAGTGCTAGCCTGTGAACCAAAAGGTCACCAGTTCAATTCCCAGTCAGGGCACATGCCTGGGGTGTGGCCCAGGTCCCCAGTTAGGGGTGTGCAAGGGGCAACCAATTGATGTATCTCTCAAACGTTGTTTCTCTCCTTTCTTTCTCCCTCTCTTCCTCTCTCTAAAAATAAATAAATAAAATTTTTAAAAAATGTAGAATCTAGAAACCAAAACCATCAGTAATGAGAAACAAAGCTGATTGCCATCGCATTATTTTTCAGAAGAAAAAAAAGCCAATAAATAAAGAATAACAAACACAAGAATGTAAAAGAACAATTCTGGAAAATAAAAAGTAAAAGGTCGTGAAGAAAAATAAACTAGTATTTATCGAATATCACAAATCCAAAGTATAATCCCAGTTCCATGGTTTACTAGCTTACACAATACTTAGCTGTTCTGCTATGAGACAGCTAAAAATTTTTAAGACCTACAGTTGAATTCTGTGTGTGAAGCAACAGTCTGCCAGGAACTATCAAGAGAGACTTCAAGGCCCTGGCCAGGTGTTCAGTTAGTTGGTTGGAACATTATCCTGTACACCAAAAGGCTGCAGGCAATTCCTGGTCAGGGCACATAGCTAGGTTGCTGGTTCAGCCCCTGATTGTACAGGAGGCAAGAGACTTATGTTTCCCTTTCACAGTGATGTTTCTCTCTCTCTCTCTCTTTCCCTTCCTCTCTCTCTCAAATCAATTTAAAATATAAATATAAATATAAACATAAATATCCATCCTCAGGTGAGGATTAGGAAAAAAAAGAGACTTTATGGAGGTAACATTTGCAACAACTCTGCATTAAAAGGTCAAGTGACATATATGATATAACAAGTAAGCAGGTACTATAATTAAACACAAACTGTTAACAATAAGAATCTTAATACTCAGAAAAAAGAGCTTTGTCATTTAGGAAAAAAATACTGGTGCTGAATAAATCAAGTGTTTATTAATGACATTTTATAATATTACAGACTAGTTTATTTCTTTTCAGCATGTACAGAGCTTTCTTTCTCTTGTTTAAATACTTACAGGCAACTTCAGTTTCACAGCATCCACAGGCTGCTGAAAAGGCCAGGAAAAACTATGCCTCCATAAAGCCTTCAAGACAATTCTTTGTAGATACTGCAGTTGATTTGTCAATTGCCCATTGCTCTTAGCATTTACATGTTCTGGTGGTGGAGGGTTAACAATAGTTGTTTGTCTACCTGGCAGAGACATTTCTTAACTGCTTCAAATCCTGATATTCTAAGGTCTACAAGCAGATATCCTAAAAAAAAAAAAAAAAAGAAAAGAAAAACTTAGTTATCTTCAAAGCACTTTTAAAATGTTCTATAAGAACTGAAAAGTGCCCTGCTGGTGTGGCTCAGTGGATTGGGTGCTTGCCGGCAAACCAAAGGGTTGCCAGTTTGATTCCCAGTCAGGGCAGATATGCCTGGGTTGCTGGCCACTTCCCCAGTAGCAGGTGTGTGAGAGGAAACCACGCATTGATGTTTCTCTCCCTCTCTTAAAAACAAACAAACAAATAATCAGTCTTTAAGAACTGAAAAGTATTATTCAAAAGAAACAAATATTTTTAAAGAACATTGTTACTTTTAAAAAGCCAAACGATAAAATGAATTTTTAAACAAATACAAACCTTTTTCTATACAAGTACTAAAAGTTATTTCATTATGTATGCCTTAATTTTAGATGATTTAGGTTATGTCAGTCTTTCACAGTATTTCTTTCTGCTTTTCTAAAACACAAATTGAGGTCTTAGCAGGAAAAGTCTGTCAGTTCCTAGAAAAATAAAACAACAGGGAATGTTAAAGACAATATTAGCATACAGTTATTCTACCATGATTACTTCAAAGAAGGGAGAAAGGCAAAATAAAGAATTTTTCTGGCTAATTTGAATATAATGATTTATTTTAAAACAATTACTAGACCCTAGCCAGGTGGCTCAGTTGGCTGGAGCACTGTCCTGATGCTCCAAGGTTGGGGGTTCAGTCTTTGGTCAGGGTAGATACAAGAAGCAACCAATGAATGAATGGATAAGTGGGACAACAAATATGTTCCTCTCTCTTGCTCACTCTTCCTCTCTCAAATCAATTAGAAAAAATGACAAGTGTTAGAATGCTACTCCTAGTGCACATTACTACACCTAAAAGAAAATACTTTAAAAATTTCACAACTATTTCAGAAAGACAGTATCTAACATACTAAATCACATCTTTGTTACTTTAAGGATCAGAGAGCAAAGGTACTATCAAGTATGACAGCAAAGTGGAAAGTATGATTATCAAAGAAACCATCCTTTAGAGATCAGTGTTACATTTAGCCAATATCTTTGTTGCATTAAAGCAGCATTGGGCCCTGATAGGTGTGGTTCAGTGGAATGAGTGCCAACTTGTGAACCAAAAGGTCACTGGTTCGATTCCCAGTCAGGGCACCTGTCTGGGTGGTGGGCTGGTCCCTTTCCAGTTAGGCATCTGGAAGAGCCAGTTTCCCTCCTCCTCTTTCTCCCTCCCTTCCCTTTTCTCTAAAGATAAATAAAACCTTTAAAAAATAAAACTGTTTGTTCTCAACATTTTTAAAAATTGTGCTAAAATACATATAAAATGTACCATCTGAACCATTAAAAAATGTTACATGCTACATTTAAACAAAAGCTTATTTATTGATGAGAATGAGCAATGAAGAGAGAGATCAAGACCGAGAGAGATTTGTTGTTCCACTTATTTATGCATTCATTGGTTGATTCTTGTATGTGCCCGGACCAGGGATCAAAACTGTAAACTTGGCATATAGAGATGAAGCTCTAACTGACAGAGCTACCCAGCCAGGGCCTGAACCATTTTTAAGTATACAGTTCAGTAGTGTTTAGTATATTCATATTTTTGAGTAATTTCCAGATCTTTTTAATCTCACAAAACAAACTCTAAACCTATTAAACAACTCCGCATACTCCCTGCTCCCCAACTCCTTGCAGCTACATCCTACTTGCTGCTTCTATGAATTTGACTCCAGGTATCTCATAAGTGGAATCACAGTGCATTACTTTTCGTGACTGCCTTACTTATCTTAGCATGATGCTCTCAAGGTTCATCCATAGTGTAGTATGTGTGTCAGAATGTCCTTTGTTTTATAAATTTCAATAATATTCCAGTATATGTTTGTACCACATTTTATTTATCCTTTCACTAATGGACACTTTGCCTACTGTGAAGTGTCATGAACATGGGTATATAAATATTTCTTCAAAACTTTGCTTTCAGAAACGTGTAAGTGCAATTGCTAGATCATATGATAATTCTATTTGTCTTTTTTTTTTAGGAATTGCTAACTGTTTTTTGTAGTGGCAGCACCATTTTACCTTCCTACCAACATTCCACAGGGTTCCAGTTCCTTCACATCTGCACTGTTTTCTGGGTTTTTATTTTTGTTTGTTTGTTTAAATGTAGCCATCCTAATGGGTGTGATGTTTTGTCAATCATTTTAAAAACAGTGGCTCAGGCCTGCTCAGGCCCCAAACTCTGGAGCAGGCACTTGGGAATCAGTTTTATTTGTTTGCTTTTTCAAGTTCCTTGGTGTTTCTGATGTGTAGCCAGGATTAAGAATCTATACATTAAAATAAATTAACTTGGAGGTAATTACCTATCTTATAATTTATTTCATCTCATGATTTTACTTTTCTTATGCATATATGAACTAGAAGTCTTAAGTCATTGAGAACAAAAGAGGTATTCTAGAATGTCCCAACTGAAAATGGCCCTTATCCTGGCATTCTGATTACTTAAAGCTAGACTACTTTTTTGAGTGTCCCAATTATTACGCCTCCCCTCCTCCACAAGATAACCACTATAACTTCTATCATCATAGAAAGTTTAGTGACTGTTTTTGAAATTTGTAGTTTTACTATGTATTACATTGTGTCTGGCTTCCTTTCATCAGTGTTTGTGAGATTTAGCTACATTATTACCAATGCTGTTCTTTATTGTGTGGTATTCTACTATAGAATTAAACCACAATTTAACCATTCCTCTTGGGATCTTTGCGTTGTTTCCACCTAATTGACTGTGACAATTAGTGATGTTATGAATGGGTGTGTCGTGTATGTGTATGCATTATGTTGGGTATAAACCCAGAGGTAAAGTTACTGAGTCATGGGTGATATTATGTCCAACTAAGGAGAAACTGCTCTAAATTGAGATATAACCAAACACTCATCATTGTATATCAATCTTTGCAATAAGCTACTAAATACATGATTAGGACTAGGGAAACTTAGGGACTTGTTCATTTTGATAGGGTGAGGACAGTATGGTGATTATGTTGGAAAAATGTTTAAATGTATGCTCAAAAAAATTGGTGTGAACAGTCACGCCTGTATATGTTAAATGGTTTGGGAATAAACCCTATACAGAGAAGCAAACATGGCAAAATGTTGACAATTGTTGGTAGATACTCTCCTTGTATATACAGTGCTTGGCACAAAAAACACCCCTTTTTATTACAAAGTCATAACCATGTAATTCTGTAACATAACAATATCAGACCTAAGCACATCGTATGACATTTTAAGTGAAATGTTCAAATTGCTGTCCATCCTGTGGGAGACATTCACATACCCTAGCAACCACAGTCAAGTAGACATTACTTCTGCTGGACCCTGTATATATGCATATATATTACTCTTTGTACTATTCTTTATACTGTTTTTCTATATGTTAAAAATAATAAACTTAAAGGGCCCTGTGATTGAGGGGTACAGATGGACTGACCATGAACAACCGCTCTGATAATTATCACTGGGTGAAAGAATAGTCAATATTGACAATCTGATGATCGTCTCAAGCGATCTGCACTGCCTGGCTGGAAGTCCTGGTTTCTAGTGTAAGGTAAAGCTCTCTGTCCAGCAACAGAGGAATATAGATTGTCCCCTTTACAAAATATTCTTTGAAATTATCCTAGTCTTACTGTTCAAAGTATTTTAATTTTTTATTCACAAACTTTTAAAAAAATAGCTTATGTGTCTTTTTATGATACTTAGCATTTTCTGAGTTAGCTGTTAATTTCACTATTTTTTTACTTTCTCTAAGGCCTTTTTAAAATTATTATTCTTATTAATAGAAAACAGAAAGTGCTGACGTAATGGCCCAGCAACACCACCTAAGAGATTTTCACCTTATCTTGATGTAATGGTGGTTCCACAGTCAGTTGTAAGGTGTCAGAAATATTTGTTATTCATTTAAATAGATTGGTTATTTCAAAGTTTTCTCTAAGATCACTTACACTCCAACGGAGTAAAGTATGGAGTTACAAATACTGGCCACTATGTATTATCCTATGTATATGAAATTCCACTGTTGTTTCTAGTGTTTATGGTGACTTGTCATTTTATTGTTATTTCTGCTTTCAAAAGTTTTTACCAATGGATACATTTCTAAAAAGAAAGATGGCATGGGCAGATGAAATCTCATGTCAATAAGAACTGAATATTATGTTAACAATCACCAGTTACAATTGCTCAAACAATGTATCATAAATGATTGTGAAAGTTCTGGTTTACTTTGATAGAAATGATCACATAATAACATAGCTTGTCAAATCATCCTATGGTTCCATAAGATCCATAGAACCTGAATCCATAGAACATGCCTAAATTAGATCTCTGTTGCCTATTCAACAGCTCCTTATGAAATAATCTTGGGAATTTTGGAGAAATTCTGTAAGACAATGCATCACTTATGAATTTCTTTAAAATAAGTTTATTTGATGAAAATGGTATACAACAAAGTTTCCTTTTTCATTCTTGTTCCCAGCCAACGAGGCTCCTTCCTTACTAGCAATTTCTTATATATCCTTTTAGAAATGATCTGTTGTGTTTTTTTTAAACAGAACAAAAGCTCTGATCATTACCAGAGCTTAATTCCTCTTGGAAAAATATCCCAGGTAGCCACCTTTCCCTTTGATGGCTGCATGATATGTCTCATGGGTATGGGCATATGGATATTACATACAATGTTGCAACGATATCCTCATAAATGCATTGTTCCATATACATGGCCATATCTTTTAGAGATATATTTTTTGGCTTGACCTACTGCATATATTTCTATTAATTTCTGGGTCAATATTTTTAAATTTTGCTAGATTTAATTGTTCTGATATTATTCCAACTTCTATTTCTACCAACAATGTACAAGAGTAAAGTTTCATTTTTAAAAATTTATTTATTGGTTTTAAGAGGCAGGATGGGAGCAAGAAAAAGAGAGAGAAACACTGATTTGTTGTTCCACCTGTTTATGCACTCACTGGTTTCCTCTTGTATGTGCCCTGATCAGGGATCATGGATGGAACCCCAAACCTTGGCAGGTCAGGAGGATGCTCTAATCAAATGAGCTACTCAGTCAGGGTTAAGAATAGTTTCAAAATTCTTAGAAAAATAGAGCCTTTGAGATGGTTGTGAATATTAAAAAGTCATTTCTGACAAATATGCAAAAACCAAACATTTCTTGAAATGCATATATTAGCTAAAAATTGTTTCCAAAAAGTTATAAAACATAAAAATTTGCCTCTAATTCAAAGTTCCCCCTTTCAAAAACACCAGGACCAACCAATTTCTTGGGTTTGCCAAGAAAAAGGAAAGTTTAATTCCTCAATTATTACTACCTCAGTGATGCAGGTAGTAATTAAATCGTGTTGCCCTATATACATACTGAAGTCTCAAGGAATTAAGCTGATTAAAAAACAAAAATAATACGTTAATATATCTTGAACCCGGAAGGCTCAATTTTAGACATAGTTGCATTTCTTGAGGCTTTGAGTAAAGATTGTTTAAAAAATATTTTCCATCCATTTCAATAAAAGGCAGAGAATAAGTTATTCTGCTGTGCGCTTCTGGCTGGACTTCACAGTAGATCTTCCTCATGCAGGGCAACAGTACAGCCCAGGGCTGAAGAGTCTGGATTTTGGGTATCAGATGGCTCTAGGCCTCAGAAACATTAAAAGTAATCTGCCCTGTGATAAACTCAAACACTCTAAATCCTGCATCATCATATGAGTTGTCTCCAATTCAAGGGAGAAGAAAATGGTGTCTTCAAATAAAATCAGGCTTCCATTAAGGTCAAAAAATAATCTAGAAAATGCACGTTCTTCACAATGATTCAATCTTCTCATTTGCTCCTCTCTACAGTCTAATAATGAGGCACTCTTCCTGTCCAGACCTCTTCTCAGGTCTCTAGTTAATGACCCCCTCCTGAAGGTCCCTGCTCTTTCTTGACTGTATCTTCAACATTTCTGTCCTAGCTCACCCTCCAACATAACTTTCTCGTGTCCCTAAAATTCTTCTCTTGATCCTATTGCTTCCTCATAGCCTCAATCTTCTCTCTTCTGTACCGCACACCAGAGCAACCTTAAAAATGACATTGTCCTTACTCCCCACCTCACACTCAACTTCTCCTCACCATTTCTCTAAAACTCTCTTGAAGTTAATGCCATACTTAGTTGTTAAATCCACCGATTCTTTCTGAATCTTGTTATTACTTGACCTCTCAGCAACATCTGTCACTAAACCATTGTGACTCTGTCTAAACTCTTCTCTAGTTTCCAGGATACATTTTTTCCCCCAGATTCTATTTGTTGATTTATTAAATATTTATAAAGCACCTACAATAGTGCCAAGCCCTGAGCTGGAATTTAGGGATAGAATCTCTTTACGGAAACTGATAGGCAATTGCAACATAATATCTATAATTACTGCTATGCCAAAGATAAGAACGGTTGCTTAAACAAAGAAGAAGAACAGGGTTTTAAGGGAACAGATAAAGGAGGGTCAGACTGGAATTCCAGATGTTACCTCCCTCATAATCCCATCTTCTGCTAATCCATTAACCTTCCCCTGTCCTTCCTTCGCCTTTTTAAAAAATACTCCATCTACAAACTCCCCTAATGGGGTGGCAGTCACTGCAGGATATCAAATACCTCTACACAAATGACAGAATATAAATTAACATCTTCTGAATACTTACTGTGCTTCTACCTCCGTCCCCGAAACCATTTGTTTCGTTCACTCCCTCGTCACTTTCCACCTGAATCAATGCAATCATTTGATTTTTGCTCAGCGAGTTAAGATCACACTGTTCGATCCATTGCACGTCCTGACGTACCCATTTCACGCCCGTCGTGTCCCAGTGGTCCCGGCTCCTGCCGCCCGGACCCCGGCACGCGCGGCGCCGCCGGCCGCGCCGACCGCTCCCCCCGACCTGGGCCTCCCCGTCCGTCAGGCGGCGGCCGGGCTTCCACGGGCTTCTCAACGCACCGACGTGTCGCCTGCCCCAGAAGCCTCCCTCGCTCCCCTCGTCCAGCGCGGCCCTCCTCGCTGCCCCCGAAGCCGGCGCACAGCTCGGCGCACCGGGCCCTGCACCGGGCCCTGCGCGTCCGCCCGCGGCGCGTGCTCCGAGGGCCGCGTCCCTCAAACCGGCGGCGACTCCGGGGAACGTCCCGCCCGACGGCCGACTCCACGCCGGGCGGACCGGCGCCCCGACCTGCGGGCCGAGGGCCTCCGGGCGGACCCCGCGCCGTCCTTCCTTCGAGGTGCAGCGCAGGCGGTCGTCCGACGGGCCGCCCCGTCCTCGGGAAGACCCACAAAAACAGACAGACAGACTCACTGAGTGGCTGACAGCCAAAACAAGAACCAAAATCGGTGAAGGGGGAAGCCACCCCCAAAAGCACATCCTCGACGGGCCCACTGAGCAGCCAGCCTGCGCTGGGCGGCCGGGCCCAAGGGCAGCGGCCGTGCCCCGACGCCGGGCCAACTGCCCCGCGGGCCGTGGGCCGACGGGGGCGGAGGGGCAAACGGCTACCTCCCCGGGTCCCACGCTCGGCGGAGACCCCAGGACAGTGCTCCCCGAAGAAGGTCTCTTACCTCTTGCAAAAAGGATCGTCCCCTTGAGCTTGCACAGGATGAAATGGTGCAGGGCGGCGGTTCTCCACCAACCGTCGCCGCCAGCTCTTGCCCTAATGGCGGCTCCTGGCGGGCAGCGACTGGCGCCTTTATAGGCGACCGCCGAGGGCGGCCCGCTCATTGGTCCTAGAGAGTCACGTGGCCACTCCCCACACCCTGCTCCAGAGGTGCGTGAGGTCTGCACTCGGTGGCGGCAGGGCCTGGAGTGCGGGGTGGAGGTACCGGGTGCACAGCTGTTGAGCGCCTACTGAATGTAAGGCCCAGTGCAGAGAGCTGGGGGATTGGGAGCAGGAGCGCCGCCCTGGAGGCGTTCACCGTTAAAACAGCACCGCTAAGCTGTTATTTTGGAGGTTCATGAGTTTGGTTTGTGGTGTTTTCATCATTCTCATACCTTCCTGCAGCCCTCCTCAAAGAGTTTGTCTGTTACATGTTACTATTAGGTAGCAGCTGAGGTTGGAGCCAACATGAGCTCATCGGGTTTTAAATGGCACTTACAAGCTGTTTCAGAACAGCTGCCTGCAGAAAGTGAGTTAAGATTTTGAGAGTCCTGATGAATACCTCCTCATAATTTGTACACATGTATTAAATGGATGCAAATATTTAGCACAGTAGTTGCCTTTTGGAGCCAATTGCAGTGTTTCTAAATTCTTAATATAGTCATTCTTGGACGACTGGATGGGAGGATGGATGGGGCAGGGTGGACAAAAACAGCTTAGGAGCTGCCAGATAAACCGTGGAAGCCAGTCAGCCTCCAGTTTCCTGAAACGCAAATCTGGAGATCACTACAGACCTTGGCACGTCCTAATTCAGTCACTTTTGTTTGAGAGTAAAAGTCCCTGGGACCAAGTATTCGCAAGAAAGCAACACACTAGTAGAGGTCACATAAATAACTGGAGCAGCAGGCATTTTTACATTAGAATGGCTCTTCTTATTCAAAACCCTGAAAAATGGCTTTCTTTAGTAAAGGAACGGATTAGAAGGCCTTATTTCTAACTAATTCAAAGGTCAAGAAATGTCGAATTTAAGCAAAGGATGGAAAAGTCAATACCATAGTATCTACTTTACTTAGATTTAATACTTGTGTTTTTTGTTTCTGTTGTTTAAAATCTCATTATGCAAGGGAAAGGAAAAAATGCAGGGCGTGACTGAGGTACAGGGCTAGGTGTGGCCCTCTCCTCAGGAAAGGTCTAAGCGAGGTCAAAGAAAGTGAAAGCCAGCAATGACTTGGTACAAGTGCAGATTTCTTCAAACTGTCAACTTTTGGGCTCTCCTCCTAAAGACCAATGGAAGGGAAAAGTGCATGGTCCACAGAAAAGCCTGAGTGGCCTTTTAAAAAGCTAAATCTCATCTTTGTGAACACCCTTAAAACAGTTCAATTACTTTTCATTACTCTTAAGATAAAGATCAAAACCCTTGAGGTGAGATGATTTATCCATCTTCAGTTCCCAGCACCCTTCCACCCCCATCTCCAGCCACACCTACCTGTCAGGTTTCCCAGTTTCCCAGTGCTCTGCCTTCTCCAAGGGCTCTATTTATAATAGGCTTTTCTCTCTTTCCTTTCATCCCACACCCAGGTGTCAGCCTAAAGTCATTGCCTCAAGGAGGCCTCTACTAGATTAGGTCTTCCTGTTACGCGTTCTCATTACAACCTATTAGGAAGCACTTATTACAATTGCAATTATATAGCCAAAGTTATATTTAAAGTCTATTTTCCCCACTGGATAGTAAGCACTGTAAGTGCAAAGTATCAAAACCTTATAAAAGTGTATAATATTATCATTGAGTACGTAGTCCTTTAATCTTGTCAGCTGTTAAAGACTGAGAATCAGATTTAATTAAGGGTGTGGATGAGTAGGGTGGGGGAGCGTGACAAAACCAGATTTGAGTTAAAAAAAAAAACGCTTAAAATGGTTGTAAAATAAAGAATGTGAAGGAGGGGTTTATTTGGTGTTAGAGTAAATGGGAAGATGATTTGGGTTTTATGGCTTGAGCCCCTGGAGAAGAGCACTATTACTGGTAAGGAAATTGTAGGAGGCAGGCAAGTTGGAAGGGAGGGGAAAGATCACTAGTTCAATTTTGAACAGAATGAATTCTGGATGCCTGTAAGATATTTGGGTGGAGATTTTATTTATTGATTTTAGAGACAGGAAGAAAGAGAGAGAGAAACATCAGTTTATTGTTGCACTCATCTATGCATTCATTGGTTCATTCTTATATGAGTCCTGACCAGGACTGAACCCAAAACCTTGGCACGTCAGGACAATGCTTACTCTAATCAACTAAGCTACCTGGTCAGGGCTGGTCGGAGATTTTAAATAGAGTTTATTATACAGTTCTAAATAGTCTAGGTTGAAGACGGGAAAAGATAGCAGGAAGGAGGGTAGGAGAGTGAAAAAGGTTTAGATTATTATGGGAGAATGCACAAAGGTGTTGATAAAACATATATTTGAAACAGTTAAGAATGAGAAATTTGTGACTGCTCATGGGGAAGAAGTATAGTTTCTTTTATCCAACACTGAGATTTGCCAAGGATGTATTACAGAAAGATCAGCGAGAAAAGTAGCTTCTAAAATCTTGAGCCCTGGCAGGGCAGCTCAGTTGGTTAGGGCGTCCTCCATGTGGGCCAAGGTCGTGGATTTGATCCCTGACCAAGGCACATACAAGAATCAACCAACAAATGCATAAATTAGTGGAACAACAAATCTCTGTCTCTCTCTCTCTCTCTCTCTCTCTCTCTCTCTCTCTCTCTCTCACACACACACAGATGAGTCAATAAAAATATATGTGTACTGAAAAGAAAGTGGCTGAAGACCCAGATAGTAAGGCTAGGATATTACAGAGCTATTCTATGGAATGTGGAAATAGTTGTAATTATGGTTAAATTATTTTTTTCTTTTATTGATTCCTGAGACAGGAAGGGAGGGAGATAGAGAGGGAGAGAAACATCAATTGATTGTCTCTTGCACGTGCCCCAACCGGGAACTGAACCCAAAACCCAGGCCTGAGCCCTGACCTGGGAATGAAACCCACGGCCTTTCAGTCTGCTGGATAATGCCCAACCAGCTGAGCCACACCAGCCAGGACCATAATTATGTTTTAGTTTAAGCATCAAACATAGGTACATGAAGTGTGCATTTTTGCCAAAATCAAGATCTCACATGAATATAGCTGAAAGACATTTTAAAGTTTTCATCATTCTAGCATCAGACTCAACAAGAGGAAGCCCAACTTTCTTGTCTCCTATGGATTCACACATCCCCAGAACTCAGAGTTAAAGAATTTAACTTTGCAAACAGTTTTGTATAAGAATTAGGGGGCAAATAATACATTTAACATAGGAGATGATTTATTGCTAAAAAATAAAAGTGTCTGTTACCTCTGTGTTGCTAAATCCAAAAGTCAGTTCTTGCTAGTTCCTTCTTAATCTTTCATTCTCAGTGTAGGAATGTTCCCTTGCTCAGTCCTTGGATCTTCTCCTTATTGGCACATGCTTAAGAGCACAACCAGTCTCAAGGCTTATCTGCTATTAGCTCCTAAATCTCTTTGTCTCTCCTGAACCTTTTTCCTGAACCTGAACTCCAGGCTTACACATCCAACTGTCTATTGGATATCTCCATATGAAAAGTCTAATGAGCAGCTCTCTGAAACTTAGCGTGTCCAGATTTGAACACCAGATATCTCCCTTCAAACTGTTCCACCTATAGTCTTCCCCATTTTAGTAAATGGCAACTCCAATCCTAAACTCGCTCAGGCCAAAAGTTTCCCAGTCATCCTGTCTCACATCTTTCAGTCAATCAAGTCCAGTAAATCTTTTATGGCTACTTTTTAAAAAAATTCTCACCTGAGGATATATATTTACTGATTTTAGAGAGAAAGGAAGAGAGGGAAGGAGGGAGAGATGGGGGAGAGAGAGAGAAATGGAGAGACTTGAGCATCATGGGTTTTGGTATCTATGAGGGGTCTTGGAAACAATCCCCTGTGGATACTGAAGGAAAACTCTGGTTAAGTTTTGGATGAGTCAGACGTTATACTCAGATTTTTCAACAGAGGTAGGGGGTGGCATTCCTACCCCCTGTGTTGTTTCAAGGGTCAACAACAATAATAATAGAATAGCTGAAGGAGTTTTTAAATATTTGCTGGGATTGCCTAGCAATTTAAATAGGTTATCAGCTTTCAGATATTGTTGAAATTACCAAAATTCTGTGTACCTAACCCCCTAGTAATTGGCTGGAAGTTCACAAATATATGCTCTATTGCACTGAAAAAGCAAACTAACCAAAGGAAAACTTATGCATGGAACAATGACCTAGTCTTTTGTCTGGCTTCGACAATTATAATCCATGTCAGGGGACTGAAGAAGACACCTTCAGTGATCCAATGGGTCTTTCCCATAACTAAATTCTTTGATCAGGACTAAAATAAGTGGTTTGTAAGGAGGGAAGTCCCCTCTGACAGAATCAGAGAAAAGAGCCATGGTAGCAAAATTAGTTATAGTGTTTAAAACAAATTCAAAGGAAAACAAACCAATTTGTCAAAATAAAATTATGTTATTGCATATTCATTTATTTCTTATGAGCCTATTAATTTTAGTGAATTCTGACCCCTTGTCCAGACCTAATAAATTCTAAAGATACGTTTCTGTTAGAGAATTACATGTTGTAACTCAGCAACCTCTTACATTGTGATTGACGTATAGGTAACTTTTACAGCATACACAAAGACTCCAGAGATACATATAAGCATTAGAAGAATTTTATTTTCACAAATTGGAGTACAGTTCAAGAAAGGGGCCCTGGCTGGTGTGGCTCAGTGGACTGAGTGCCGGCCTGTGAACCAAAGGGTTGCTGGTTTGATTCCCAGTCAGGGCACATGCCTGGGTTGCCGGCCATGTCCCCAGTGCAGGGCACACAAGAGGCAACCACACATTGATGTTTCTCTCCCTCTCTTTCTTCCTTCCGTCCCCCTGGCTAAAAAAATAATGTAAATAAAATCTTTAAAAAAAAGAAAGGGGAAAAATTCTTATTTGTTTTGGTTTGTATTCCTTTAAATTTATTTTATTGTACTTTTGAGAGATAATTATCGACACACATACATTTTTAAATAGTGGTTAAAAAAGATTTTGGCTATATTTAAATTTTTAAAAAATTATATAGCTACAGTCTCAAACGTATAGCCTTTGTGTATTTATTTACCTAGAGATGTGATTGAGATTCTCAGATAAGTCGGAATGAATAATGCTTATATTTCTTGATCCTAAGTTTTACCAGAAAGTGAAGAAATTCAAATTATAAGTGAGTTTTATTGCTTATTCATTTGTTTCTTAGGCTAATAGAATAAACAAGTCATCTCTCAAAAGTACAATTAGGTAACGAAGTATTCAGAGAAGTAATTACTGATGCCACTAATTTGGAAAACATGTGCCTTTCAGTCTGTTTTAGTCAGTGTTGTTGATGTCTATTTTGTCAAAGAAAACCATGGAGATTTCTGTGAGTTTATTTGAGCCACAATAAACGACAGACGCTGGGGAAGGAAGGTCTCCAATGCTCCCAAGAATAACAGTTTTGCAGCTTGTTTTGTGCATTTGAACCCGAAGAAGATTACATGGAGGTGGAGAAAAGCAAGGTAAGGGACTGGATTACAGGATGGCAAATAGTTTATGTGCTCTCTTGAGGGTGATTATGGCTTATTTCAAAGGTGTATTAACCTCATGAACAGAAACAATGGGCAGGGCTTCCTTAAGGCAAAGAAACCTTTTAATAAAAAGTTATATGCCAAATAAATAAATAAAACGTTATATGGCTGGGGTGTGACTACCCACCATTAACTGCCCAGTTAGGAATTTATGACCAAATCACCCTATGAAGTTAATTTCATTGAACTCCTTTTTTAAAATCCACATTTCTATACAATAATTGTTGAAAAATAGTTTTGTTATTTTTCACCATAATTTATGTAACAAATACCTGAGTACAGAACCTAATTGGTGAACCTGCCTTTTTTAACTTTTAAGTAATTACCTTTTATTACATTTAAGTAATAAGTTACTTAAATGGGTAACATTTAGGTAACTTATTAAGGTCAATTAAAAAAACAACTTAGTTTCCCAGGTGGGAGGTTTAGAGTGTTGGTTCATGTCCCCGGGCTGTGCCCACGGCAAAGTGCCCCTCCTGGGAATGCAGGGAACCTCTCTCCACCCAGGCCCTGCAGGGCATTTGGTGCAACACAATGAGGTCGTTAGTGTGAAGGGCTCTGAAGCAGCTGAAACAGGGTTCTATCACCTTTTCCAAGTATTAGTTCCCTATTCAGGCTAAGGATCCGAGAAAGGGAAACTAGAAATGAGGTTGCCCAGCTGGGAGGACAACAAGAGAAAGGCAAAGGACTACAAGTTATGAGAGGGAAGAACAGTAGGACAAACTGGAAGGAGTGAGGGAAGGAGAGGGCTGTGACTGGAGAAAGCTTCCCTTGAGATCCTGGAGCTCAGGCAGTTCTGCATGAGGACCAGGTGTCCAAGGTGGGTGGTTGAGCCGCAGTGGAAGTGAAAGTCTCTGGAGTTTAGGAGATTGAGAAACTGGGAAGCCAGAGTGTCCTGTGAGAATGTCCATCTCTGAGGTTCTCCTTCTAAACATATTTATCCATTTCCTTCCATCCTTGTCTTCTCTGTCTCTAGTTTTTCCTTTAGTTCAAAACCACTTAATTAAAGTAACTGATGACATAAAGTCAGGCTTTGCATTGAAATCTAGATTGAAATTGCTGCAAATCAATAGATCAACTTTCACAAAGCATTTCACCAGTGACTTGACATATTTCATATACAACAGCATTAAATAACAGGGAATCAAATTATTCTATGCTTGATTCTCTTTCAATTTCTCTCGTTAAACCCAGGAGAATATCTCAGTTTGGGGCTGGTATATCTTGAACACAAGGCTCAGGAAAGAGTATCATTTTTTTCTTTTTGTAAAGATGTTTTATTGTTTATTTTTTAGAGAGAGGGTAGGGGAGGGAGAAAGGGGGAAAACATCTATATGTGAGATACATCAATTGGTTGCCTCTTGCACACCCCTAACTGGGGGACCTGGCCCGCAGTCCTGACTGGAAATAGAACTGGCTACCTTTTGGTTTGCAGGCCCAATCTGCTGAGCCACACCAGCCAGGGCAGGAAATAGCCTTCTGCTATAGAGATCCATAGACAGCACTTTGGAAAACCCTGGCCTAGACCAATCCAAAATTTTGACCAACTACCTGATTAGCATATACCCACAATGTTTATGTAATGAGTGATATGGTTGAAGCAATGCTTTTACACGTAATTGTTATTTTTTAAAAAATCTTGTTTAATAATTTGTGATATGACAATTTAAGTTTATTCGGTTTATTTTGGTATTTGGTTTTAATGGAGTCCGAGCTAATAAAGATACTCACCAAGCTAGACAGATTCAAATAGAAATACATTGTTGTCCATAGTTACTAAATTTTGATACTCATTTGGTAACTCAATTTACCAGTTTTGCAAAGTTTCTGTTAATTCTGGCTGGTAAATTTCCTTCTTTCCTGGTGTGTCAATAGATGTTTTGTGAATTAACTAGAAGATTAGGCATTTTTTAATGTTTTAACAAATTGTTTCAAAACCCACTGAAACTTCTAAACAAATAATAAATATGTCTCCAAGTGTTTTTACTATGCAGGTGAGACTTTAGAAGTAACAAGTTATATCATTTTAGGTTACAAAATTACCAAAAATTAAAAATAACTTTATATATCAATTTTCAAAATGATCTTTTCACAGCATGAGCCTTTCTTTTTTCTTTCTTTCTTTCTTTCTTTCTTTCTTTCTTTCTTTCTTTCTTTCTTTCTTTCTTTCTTTCTTTCTTCCTTTCTTTCTAATTATTGTTTGGGAGGATGAGTTTCTTTTTAAAAGCAGATTCTTTCTTATTCATTAGATAACTGCTTGTAATATGTTATGAGATTATCATACTGTTTTTACTCAGCTGATGAAAAGCTTCTGTCAGTTTTGTCATTTGGAAGCCACGTGGAAGAGACACACAGGGAGAGACACTGGCGGGGGTGAGAGGCAAGGAACTTCCACGCGGGCTCTTGGCAACCCTACCTCAGCACGCGTGCTGACCAATGGAGACCTCTCTGAATGTCCTTCTTTAGGAGTTTTTATGAGTTTAATTTAATCTCTAGGACCCCTGCCCCTCCCTGGAGGTCAGGGTGGGGCTGAAAATTACGATCCTCTAATCAAGTGTTTGGCCTTTTGGGGAAAAGCTCTTAATCTGAGGCTGTCTAAGCAACCTCACCCTCATCTACCTTGTTAGCATAAACTCAGGTGTGGTTGCCAGGGGCTTTTAATTAACAAAAGCCATTCCTATCATTCCCATCACTCAGGAAATTCCTAGGGTTCCAGAAGCCCTGTACTAGGAAGAGGAAAAAGTCCAAATAGTTATATTTTTTATTACGATACGTAATATTCTGTATGGGTCTTAACCAGACCCAGTATAAACTGAAACTGTGATGTGCTTACAATGAATGACTGACTATGGGCGCCACTGTTAGCTTCCATTTACCACCAAGACACCTCACTGCTTCAGCTAGGTTTTTAATTGCAAAGAACAGAATCCACCCTAGTTCATTTCAATAGTGAAAGCGTTTTGTTTTTTTTGCTTTTTTTTGTTTTTGCTTTTAAAGGATATCAGGGAGCTGACAGAGTTGTTGAGAAGCTTAGGGAAACAGACTCCAAGAGCATAGATTTTAAAGGCTTTCTTCAGAAGAAAAAATTTTGTAGCCACATGAGGGGATGGATGTTAACTAAACTTATTGTGGTGATCATTTTGCAGGACACAGACTATATCAATTCATTAGTTATACACTTATACAGTGTTATATGTCAATTATATCTCAATAAAACAGGAAGAAAATAAAAGCAAAAACAATCTCTAGATCAAAAGTGATATGTATACCTTCTTAGATATAAAGATGACACATCTTCTGGCCCCAAATAGTGTAGTTGCATCTTCTTTGTGCCAGCACTGTCCATGCATGAACTGTATGTCACCCAAAAGGGGTATGTTTTAGAGAGAAAAAACAAAGACCAAAGCATATCAATTTCTGCTCCCCCTCCCTGCAAAGACCTTCCCATCACCCCCGCTCTGGCATTTCTCACTGGGTATCTTCCTGTGCTCCTCCCTGTCTCTCAGCATAGTTGGAATTCTCAGTGTCTGTCTCTGTGGGCCTCCTGCTCAGGTTTGCAGGGCCAGGCCTCCTCGCCCTTGTCCAGTGTTGGGCCCACGTTATTGTTGCCTCCAGCTACTGGTCAGTGTCTCTCCCGAGGGCTGGTTACTGTACGGGTTCTGTACCCAATTTTCTAAATCAGTAAGCAAGTCTTGGCCACTAACAAGGTGTCTGAGAATTTAACTCAATTCTGGACACTGTCTATCCAGAGCTAGCATCAGATTCCACAGGATGGGAGCTGAATCCTCCCATCCCCACTTCAGGTCCAGTTGAAAGCCCAGGTCACTCCTTGTGCTTCTGACCAACTGGCTATAAATCAGAGCTTCCCACACCCTCTCTTTACATTTGATCAATTTGCTAGAGTGATTCACAGAACTTAAGGGAAAAATTTACTTACGTTTACTGTTTTATTACAAAAAGATATGATAAAGGATACAGACGAACATCCGGGCGGAAGAGATGCATGTGGCAAGGTATGAGGGAAGGGACTCAGAGCTTCCATGCCCTCTCTCGGCACACCACTCTCCCAGCACCTCCAGGTGTTAATCAGCCTGGAAGTTACCTGAACTTTGGGATTTTTAAGGAGTCTTCATCCATAGGCATAATTGATCATTGACTCCATTTTTAAGCCCTATTTCTTTCTCAAGAGAATTTGGAGTGGGGATGAAAATTCCAAGCTTCTAATCATGGCTTGGTTTTCCCTGAGACCAGCCCTTATCCAGGAACCTCATTAGAACAAAAGCGTTCCTATCACCCCCCAAATTATGAAGGTTTTGGGAGGCCTGGATCAGGAACTAGGGTTAAAAAATAATGTTAGAACAAAAGGTGCTCCTAGTGCTCTTATCACTTGGGAAATTATAAGGGTTTCAGGAGCTCTGTGGCAGGGACTGGGGCAGAGGCCAATTTCCATGATCTCACACCTGCTTACTTGCTTCCGTCTCACTGACCACGCAGCTAGCTGCGAGGCCTGCGTCCCAGCCCTGAGACTCCACTCCAATCTGCTCAACAATGTTGAGAATTCCATAGGCTCTCTGTCCTTTTCCCGACGTGGATGTGCAAAGGCAATGGGCTCAAACCCAGGCCCCTTTGTTGTAGGCTCAGCTCTGTCACGAACCAGTGGGATTTCGGTTGATTTCATTTTCCTCTTTCGTAAAACAAGAGCGCTGAATTTAACCTTCAATTTTACTTCCAGTCTTTCCTTTTATTTTTAAATTGAAGTACAACTGACATATAACATTGTATTAGTTTCAGGTATACAACATAATGACTCAATATTGGTGTGTATTGCAAAATGACCACCACAGTAAGTCCAGTTAGCGTCCGTCACTGCACATAGTTACAAATTTTTCTTTTGTGGTGTTGAGTTTCTTCCAGTTCTAAAATCCTGTGAATCTGTAATCCTAGCCATAGCATTGTGATTTTCTGGATTTTGTCCTAGACTCAGGCCACCTGTCTGGCACCGGCCTCTGTCCTGTTTTTCCACCTCAGCCCCCGCCCAACTTGCACCCCTGAGGCTCATTCCTCAGCACAGCCCCTCCTCCTAAATGCTGTGTGGCCTGTCCTTTGGCATTTATGTTATGTTATCTTTTGTGTGCACCTGTTTTATCCCCTCGGATGTATTTCCAGGTGAGAGCCCTGACTTGTAACCCATGCTGACCTTTCCAGGTCACCTGGACTGTTAGCAAATATTAATTTCCTCATTGAAGAGTGTCTTGAGAATATATGCACCATTGTTACGAAAGCTTTAAAAACAAGCAAACAAACAACTAAATGCTGAGTAAAAATAGCTTTGGCTTGCCTGACTGCACTTGTTTCAGTGTAAAGATGCTATATGTATTCTTCCTTTATTATCCTCCCTGTGAGTTCCCTTCAAAAAGCTGTTTCTATAAACCTTTTGAAAAATTTGTATGCTTATGGGAACTACTTCTCCCCAAGCATCCCATTAATCCTGTCTGTTAGGTTATTTGATATTTTATTTTGTTAGAGTGCTACTCAGAATTGTTAGGTCATTCATTGCCCTGCTCAAAACCCTCCAGTGCCTCACGCTCTCTCTCAGAGCCCCCAGTGCCAAGTGTGAGTCTCTAATGCTGACCTGCACCGAACTGGACGCCCCCACCCCTGCCCACCACCTCTCTGACCTTATCACCCCCTTGCTCTCTGCTCCCCTGGCCTCCCTGCTGCTCTTCAATGATGCCAAACACATTTCTCTTTCTGTTCCCTTGGCCTGAAATACTCTTGCCCCCCAAATATCAGCATGGTTTGTCCCTTCACTTCAGGCCTTTTATTGAGAGGCCTTCCCTGATAACTCTCTGTGAAGAGGGACACACACCACCTTGCCAGTCACTCTCCATTATCCCTGCTCTGCTCTATCTCTCTCCATAGAATTCATTATCAACTACCTCATTTCACATTAACTCATTGTCTCCCAACCAGTATAATGTCCATTGAAAACAGGAGCTTTGCTTTTTCTTTCCCTATTCTTGGCACAAATTAGCAACCAATAATTACTCTCATGTTAAATGACTATATGATGAGAAAAAATTGTCTTAAAAATATTGTGCTAAGGAAGATCATAAATTTTAGTTTAACAAATTACAGTTCAGTAATTATGTTTCTGCTGCTAGTTTTTCTGCTGCATTAGTGATATAATATTGATAGAATGAGTAAAGGTTAATAAAAATTGGATAAATTGAGGGAATTGGTTCAAAGTTCTAAAAATATTAACAAGTTTCATTTCATTGATTTTAATACCAGTAGTTAAAAATGACTTCTTCATGTGGCCACTAGGTGGCAGGATAAGCACACGTACTTAGCAAAAGGGGCGTTTATCTGAAGTTGATCAAGAGCTGGCAATAATAGTAATATTAGAATGGTACTTTCTAGTAGACAAAATACTTTCACAAGCAATGTCTCATGATGCTCCTGTGAAGTAGGGAAAACGGGTGTTTTTATCTGTTTATTTTTAAACTATTTTCTTTTAAACAGGTTAAACTGAGGCTCAGAGTTTAAGGGATTTGCCCAAGGAAGTGAACAGCAGAGCTAGGTCTATAGCCCATGTCCTGGTCTCCTCCTCCAGGGCTCTTTTCGCAATTCACTCAGTGAGGGGAAGAGGACCTTTCAGAAAATGTGATTTTGGTTCTAAACTTGCCCCCATGAAACAGTCTGAAAATAACAATCCTTTTTCGCTTAAAAACAAAAGAAAACAAACCTAAACCATTAAATCTTTCCAACCTCCCCTTTGGATTTGGGATGGATCCTGAAATGCATCTGCTTTCGAATCTCCTCGAACATCAGGGAGTTTGGGGGGGGTTAGTGTAAGTTATGAAGCTTCCACAGTATGTCAGCAGACAGTCACGGTGGGTAGCAGTGTGTCTGTGACAACATGGGTTTCTGCCTCTTACATGGTTGAGGGCTGTGGGTGTAATTTTGTGTGAAAAACAGGGGTGTGCAATTCCCATTAGTATTAACGGGAACTGCAGTGAGCCTTGGATGGCTTTGGAACACTAAAGTGGAATAGCAGCAAAATCACCTACATGTAAAAAATACCATTAAATCCATTAAATGTTGTTGTCAGGTTTCCTAAGTTTATGACAAGCAACCTACTGGTGCACTTTTAAGCACAGGTTTCCATTGGCAGAAATGTGACTTAACAAAGTTTACTCCATCAGTTGTTCTTGCTGTAGTGTCGTGCTGCATATTAAAAATAACTTAGGTTTTGAGGCAAAATTCCAGGGTGTGGTCCTGGTTTAGCTACTTACTGGCTGCGAGTGATCTTCAGCACAAGATCTAACTCCTCCGAAGCTCACTTTCTTTGTGTGCAAAATTGGTATAACACTACCTGCTTTACAGAGTTGGTATGAAGATGAAATGAGATAATAGTTATAAAAATAGTTTATAAACAAAAATCCCTGTAGGTAAGGTGATTGTTATTATCACAGAGGTGGGGAGAAATATGTTTTTTGTTTAAGCTGGAGGACCTCAGCTTTGTCATTACTTGCTTTTGTCCTTGGGTTGCTTTATTCAAATTGCTAGACCTCAGTGTTCTTGCTGGGAAAAAAAATGAAGTAATCAACAACTCATTTATTGAGTTATTTTCTAAGAGCCAGTGACTTAGGTCTTTATTAGATATGATTTCTTTATGTATCAACTAACTTAATTTCTATAAACATTTCTGAAGTAGATTTGTTAAAACTGATTGATTATTAAAAATCTCAGCATTTTAGAGTTAGAAGGGCCTTACAAATAATATGGTGTAAGCACTTTTTTTTACACATGAAGAAAATAAGCTCCAGAGGCGAGGTAAAGTGCTTGAAGTCCCAAGCCGGTTGTGGGCAGAACCGGTGGCCGGGTTCCAGGATATCTCATTGTCTCAGTTCCTATAATGGTCAATTCAGAGAAGTGTGAAGCAGAGAGGGACTCTTACACCTTTCAGTCCAGTTGGAGGGATACATGAAGATGGCCCGAGGCAGCGACACTGTGGTACGTGCAGCTCAGCAGAGAGCAGAGAGGTGGGAAAGAATAACGCAGGTGGAGGGATAACAGAGGGCTTCCTGGAAGAGAAGAGATTTGAATTGGGCCCAGAAAAGCAACTGTGCTGTAGGAAGCAAAAAGAGAGAATAGACTATCCAAAAGGAGAAGATGGCATATGTCAAAGAGGGGAGGAAGATAAGAAGAGGAAATTCGCAGGAGTTAAAATTCCTGTGAAGGAGACATGGCAAATGGGGCAGGATAAGTGGTGGTTAGGGACTGGAGGCCAGGGACCTGGAATATCAGGCAAGGTTTCTTCTTAATTCTACAATCCACAGGAGCTATTGATTAATTAATCCAATCATGTGTTTAACACAGATTTATTGAGCATCTACCATGTGCTCAGTCAGGCACTGAATATGTAATGCTAATCAAAAGGGGCTTTGTCCCTACTCTTAGGCGGGTTCAATCTAGTGTGGAGAGATGGATGATAAACTGGTAAATGAATTATGTAAGGAGCAAGGAAAACTTAGACCATGAGAAAACAGGAGCCTAGCTAAAGGTCAAGAGGAACTGGCTAGGTCCCAGGGTATAGGAGGTTACTGAACGAACATCTTGCCCTCCTGCCTTGTGCTAGCCCTTAGAGAATTGCAAAAGAGATGTAATCTAACATGTTTGGTTTGTAAAGCTACCTCTGTTGAGCCAATGCCCGACCCTGTTCCTGCACGCGGTCTTTGTAAGTGAATAGCTAACTGCCATGTCTGCTTCTGTATAATGCTTGCTTGCCCGCCCATATAAAAGGACTTAGCTGTAAGTGCTCGGCGCGACTCTCGTTTGAAGCCCTTGTGGGTACTGTGTCTCTGGACACCTTGAGAGCTCTCCCCTGCCCAGGTTAAACTTGGCCAATAAAGTAATATCTTTGAAACCCTGAAAAGTCTCTGGCATTTGTTCTCGCGGTTGTTGAATGCAACAAATTACATACTGAGAAATGCTTTGGAAGTCATGGACAGGATGCTATGTTAGAGAGTAGCAAAGAATGTCTTCTAATACAGGTCAGCCAGAGACAACTTCTCTGAACAGTTAGTAGGAGGTCCATGTAGTTAGAACTCTATCAGCATGAGGGGCTGGAGGAAAGGCTGGGAAGGGAGCTGGGTCTGAATAATGCCTGACTGCATTGCAAGTGTAAATGAACTGCTAAGTGCACTGGAGGTTTTGAAGCAGGTAGGTGATATGGTCTGATATATATTTATCTATATCTAATATATCTATATATCCTATCTATCTATCTATCTATCTATCTATCTATCTATCTATCTATCATCATCATCTGACTCTTCCTGGCTGCATGATAGGGAGTTAACTGTGGAGGGAGGGTGCTAAGAATGGAAGCAGGGGGCCATGGTACAAATTCCCAAGAGAGACAAATATATCTTGAATCAGCATTATGGCAATGAAGCAATGAAACATAGCATCTTCATAGTGATGAGTGTGGATAAGTTGGCTGAGAGATAACATTTAAAGGTAACTTCTCCAGGGCTTATGTATGAATTGGCTGTGAGAGGTATTGGAGAGTATAGTGGATTGAATGATGGCTCCCCAAAAGATATATCCATGTCTTAAACCCCAGAGCCTGAGAATGTGACCTAATTTGGAAAAAAGGGTCTTTGCAGATGTAATTAAGTTAAGGATCTCCAAATGAGATCATTCTGGGTTACCTACATAAACCCCGATTCTATGATAAGTGTCCTCATACAGAGGAGAGACATGGAGAAAAGTGGAGAAGCCCAAGGGAAGACAAATGCAGAGGTTGGTGTGAGGTAGCACTGGAACTCCTGGAGCCTCCGGAAGCTGGACAAGACAAGGAAGGGTTCTCCCCGAGAGCCTCCAGGGGGAGCACAGCCCTGCTGACACCTTGTTTTCAGATTTCTGGCCTCCAGGACAGTGAGAAAATAAATGTCTGTTGTTTTAAGCCACCAAGTTTGTGGGGCCGTGTTACGGCATCCACAGGAAACTACTACAGAGAGGGATGTAGCGGTCATCCCGCTACTACCAGGATGACCCCAGGTCTCTGGGTGTTTGGTGTTGCCATGACTGCATTGGGGAAGTCTGGGTTTGGAGGGTGGTTGGTGGTGCGGAGATCAACAGTTAGAATTTCATGCCCTGACTGGATAGGCCAGTTGGTTTGAGCATCCTCCTGATACTCCAAGGTTACAGCTTTGATCCCCGGTCAAGGCCCGGGGATACAAAAATCAACCAATGAATGAGTAAATAAGTGGAATCAATGAATTCATGTTTCTCTCTCTCTCTTTCTCTCTAAAACCAATCAATAAAGTTAAAAAAAACATTTAGAGTTTGAACATGCAAAGTTTAAACGCTTGTGAAATGTTCAAGCAGAGAAGGTCGGTAAATAGCTGGATGGAGGAGTCTGGAGGTCAGAGGAGGGTCAGGAGAAAAGAGACAATTCAGAATTGTCAGCATACACATTACATTTAAACCCCAGAAATAGAGAACTCTCCTAGAAAGAGGGTGTAGAATAGAGCTTTGGAAGGTCTATGAACTGAGGCATGAACTTTTCAGCCCATTTGTGGGAGACTGGTCAATACTTCGCTTTCTGGGGTTTTTTTTTTTTCCTTTTTCTCACCTCTCCTGCCCACCTGCTGTAAGAGAGGCAGGAAGAACATGACTAACTGGTAAGGCAGTGTCATTTCAGGGCAAAACTGTGTGATTCTGCCTTCCCAAAGACTTTCTCCATCTGCCAACTGATGCCTGGCTTTCCATGATTAGAGATTCATTCTTTTAGGCATTAAAACCTACATATTCTTGGGAGAAGCCCTTCATAACCTTTTCCTTCACATTTTAGTGAGAATTTGTTTATCAGATGCTTTCCTCACAGCATGCTATGATGCAGTGGGCGATAGAGTGTGGGAGAACAAAAGCATGAAGTTTGGGGCATACGCTGGGCAGGCTGAGTAGGAAAGGGCGAGAATGCGAGGACACTGAAGCCGGACCATGTCTGCTCTGCGGCTTTGCATGGGAGGGAAAGGCTCACCATAGAAAGATTCCTCTCTTCCCTGCTGTGGCCTGAAAACTCAGCCGCAAACTCCTTCCCTCACCCGCTGGGCACCGCTGGTGGAATCTAGGCTGACAGGCCCTTCTCCAGAACGAGAAGTGAAAGGAGCACTGGTGACATACAACAGATGGCTTCGCAATATTCAAGAGGAAATCTATCGCACGGACTCTGCAGTGTTTTAAGGGCCATTCTGAAGTTTCTTCTTTCTTTAAGGGGATGGCTATTTTCACTGGCCTGTGGATGTTACCTCCTCTTGTCTCCCCTGCTGCCATCATCGGTCTAGCACCAGCCCTGCTGTGCCTCCTCGCCAGGCTCCCTGAACACCCCCACCTGCTCCCAGACCATTCTGCTACCTCTGCTCTCAGAGTGAGGATTTCAAAATGCAAACATGCTTCTCACCCTTCAGTGTCTTCCTGCTGCTCCTTGGATAGAAAAATATAAAGTTCGCAGGGAAGTAAACTATAGGACAAGGAATATAGTCAATAGCACATGTGGTGTCAGGTGGGTATGAGACTTATTGAGGGCATTAGTTTGTAAGTTATATAAATGTATAGCCACTATACTAAAAGTAATAATATTGAATGTCAATGGTAACTGAAATAAAAAAATTATATAATAAAAATTTAGCACTGGCTGGTGTAGCTCAGTGGATTGAGTGTGGGTTGTGAACCAAAGGGTCGCTGGTTTGATTCCCAGTCACGGCACATGCCTGGGTTGCCAGGCCAGGTCCCCAGTGGGGCCCACATGAGAGGCAACCACACACTGATGTTTCTCTCCCTCTCTTTCTTCTTCCCTTCCCCTCTCTCTAAAAATAAATAAAATCTTAAAAACATTTTTTAAACTATAAAGCCTTTCTTTACCTGATTATTGCCATTATTTTCAGCTTCATCTTATCCCTAGCCTTACTTGCTTTGCTCTCTGAGATCCAAGTGCACTGATATTCACTCAGTTTTTCCAGCTCCACAAGCCCTCTCTTTGCTGCTCCCTGGGTCTGGAGTGCTCTCCCTGCCCCCAACCCTCTCCCCCACTCCTTCCCTGCATGTTGTCACCCCTCCACCCGTAGTACACAGAATCACACACTTCGTTAGGGACATTGTCCTGACTTCTCCCCGCCAACCCCACCCCTGCCATATCAAATCCTTCTACTTTCACACTGTCTACCTTATCTGCCTAGTCCTTATGAGAGCTGTAAAGATGTGTGTGTGATTCATGTCTCTCCCTATCAGACTTCACTCTTCATGAGGACGGGTGTCTTGCTCATGGTGGCATCCCTGGCATCCAGCTGCCCTTGGCCTGTTACAGGGTCTCACTGAATGTTGGCTGAACAGATAAAATGAACGGACATATATTGGCACTAATTATTGGATTACCAAATGAATTCTAAGACTTCTCAGCATGAGTCTCTTCAATGTGGCTCTTTAAGTTTTGGAAGGCAATCAGTTAGTAATAATACTTGTCGTTTCTCTGCTCCTGGCGAGGGCTTGTTCCTGGAGCACAGTAAGGAGAATAATGTTGCTTATCAGTATCCACTTATGAACATCAATTTCTTTTTTTTAATATATTTTATTGATTATGCTATTACAGTTGTCCCATTTTCCCCCCTTCATTCCCCTCCACCTTGCACGCCCTCTCCCACCCACATTCCCCCCATTTAGTTCATGTCCATGTGTCATAATTTCTTTTTTTTTAATTTTTTTATTTTAGTTTATTCAGTACAGTTTCAATCCTTTATTCCCATTCCAACCCACCCACCCATTCCTCCCCTCCACCCTCCCCTTACCAACCCCCCTAGTTTTGTCCATGTCTCCTCTATATTTGTTCCTGTAAACCCTTCCCTTCTCCCCTGAAATTCCCTCCCTTCTCCCCTCTGGTCACTGACAACTTGTCCTCCATTTCAGTGTCTTTTGTTATATTTTAC
>CM052542.1:63878690-63903530 GCA_028533065.1 Trachops cirrhosus | reverse complement strand
TATCTTGTTTCTATATCGTTGTTGTCCCTATCTTGGTTGTGCGAGGAGACACAGTGCGTCCACCTATGCCTCCATCTTGGCCGGAAGTCCCCTGTGCATTTTCTTCATTAAACTTATTGTAGCCTGCATTTTTTCATCTAATTTGCGACCAAAATCAACCAATTCTGTGAGTATCCTGATCACCAGTGCTTTGAACTGTGCATCTGATAGGGTGACTATCTCTTGGTCGCTTAAAAGGATGGGTTCTGGGGCTTTCAATTCTTCTGTTTGAGCCATCTTTTTGCTGTTTTTTTTGTTGTTTTTGTTCTTGTCGAGCTCCTATAGTGAGGGGCGCGGGGCCTTAGCTGTTCACCAGGGCGGGGCACCCCAGTTGCTGGGTTGTGACACTGTATGTGGGGGCGGGGTCTGAGGAGGAACAATGGCACTTGCTCTGCTCTCTGTAGGACCTCAGAGCCTTCCGCCGCTTTCTGAAAGCCACCTGGGCCCCTCTGGCATCAATTCCCATGTGGGTGGGCCTGTGCACCCCACGGGACCTTCCTTTTCAGTCAGTGCCCCAAAGCTCTATTTCCCGGTGCTGGGACCCTGAGCTGTGCGCAGTGCCTTGCTTCACAATGGCCACCTTGCTGGGTCTGCTGGTTGCCACCCTGTGGCCTGGGCCCACCAGCCACCACTGCTTGTGCGCGCAGGGTGTGCCTGTGGTCTTGCGCGCTGCCCCAGTTGCTCTGTGCTCCACTCCGCGTCCCTCACCCAGCCGGACTCCCCCGCTCCTACCGGTCTGGATGAATGCATCTATTGTTAAATCCTTGGGTGTCCGACTTCCATACACTTCAATTCTTTGTCAGTTCTGGTTGTTATTTTGTTTTTATATTGTTGTTGTCCCTATGTTGGTTGTGCGAGGAGGCACAGTGCGTCTACCTATGCCTCCATCTTGGCCAGAAGTCTGCTCTGAAGATATTTGTTTTGCTGTTATATCTAAGAGGCATATTTTTGTCTGCAGCAAGAATAATAATCCCTGGCTGGTGTGACTCAGTGGATGGAGCACTGGCCTGCAAACAGAAAGGTTGTCAGTTCAGTCCCCAGTCAGGGCACATGCCTGGGTTTGCTGGCCAGGTCCCTGTTTGGGAGCGTGTGAGAAGCAACAGATGGATGTTTCTCTCTTGCACATCAGTGTTTCTCTCCCTCTCTTCCCCTCTCTCTAAAAATAGATAAATAAAATCTAAAAAAATTCATTAAAAAAGAATAATTAAAACAGCTTATTCCCTGTGATGCACAAAACTGAAAAAACATTTTAAGATACGAGTTTAAATATTAGCTATTTATATGTCAAAATTTTAGTACAATCACCTTTTGATAACTGGTTTTTAAATTTCTTTTAAGATTTGCTCTATTCTAGGAACCACATACATAACTGAAAACTGAGCAACTAACAGACACATGGAGCCATGTTTGACTTTTACGAGGAATCGAGGCAAAGCAAACCACTGTCCAAATTAAAAAAACTAGAAAGTCTGACAGTATCAGCTGTTGGTGAGGGTGTGGACAAGTCGAGGGCTCATTCCACCAGTGGGAATCTAAATGAATACATCGCCCCATGCCACGCACAGTGACGATACCTATAAATTTTAGTCGTTCATGCCCTTTAACCCAACAATTCCACTTCTAGTTACACTTTTAGAATAGAGAAACTGATGCACATGTAAACTGGGAAGTAGGTACAAGAAACTTTTGGTTATTGAAACATTGTTTGTAATAATAGAAAGTAGAAGCAATTCAAGTGATTATCTTTAAGGGAACTAACAAATATAATGGCATATTAATACTGTGGAATATTATCTAGCAGTTAAGAGAAATGAACTAACTTCATATATACAACAGATCGATTTAAAAATCATAATGTTGAGTGAAAACAGCAAGTTGTAGATTATGTGCTACTTATGTAACATTTTAAAATGGACATATACATTCATATTATAAAGCATTACTCTCTCTATATGTTTCTATGCATATGTATATGCAAATATACACATACACATATATGTATATGTAAAAATATAACAAAAAACACTGTAAGGATTTACACTAAATTCATGAAAGTGGTTACCTCTGAAGAGACTGAGAGGATAATTGGGCTGGATTGGAGTTAAGAAGGCCAAGAAGACTTTAATTTTATCTGATATTTTATTTCTTATACAGAAAGACAAATGATCTGTCAAAATACTAACAGTTATCAATTCTGTTTGTTAGGTTCATTGCATTTTTCTGAAAAATTCTTGTAAACGAGATCTGTTGTTTTTTTTTTGGAGATCGGTATTCTACTTTGTGCCTTGGTTTGGCAAGTTGTGACATTTCAGCCCACACAACAGCGATAAATGAGTCTTGGAACAAAACGTGCATAATCCTCTGCCTAGCTGCATGGCATGCTCTCACCATACCAGCTTAAAAACAACTGCAGAGTAAGAGTGTTCTTGCACAGAGGGCCCCTCAGTTGACCTTCAGGACTTTTGGATTGTCTATTCAGTTAATCTTGTCACAATCATGTAATTATGAGGTTGGTTTGAGCTCAATGAACCCGATATATACAAGGATGATATGCTGTGACCGGACTCGTGCCACATCAAGGCCTTCGGGACGTGATGCTTTTCTAATGTTTCTATGTGAGGTTTTCCTAAAGATAACAAAGCCTTTGAAAATGTGCTTTTCAGGCACATCACCCTTTTCAACAAATAGACCTCTTTCCCAAATCAAGTTGTATATTCCCCAAAGTATGCTGATGCTGCACATCTACCACAGAAACACCCAAATGCCACACTGTACCCCAGTGGGCTACAGCTTGACAGTGTAACACCTACAAAAGCAGTGGAACTGTAGATTCCTTTTGAAAAGACCAAGATATCCTCCTCTGAAAGAGAATCTCAAAGCCGAAATACCAATTAGTAAAAAAGTACAGGAAAGAGAAAAGCTACCAGGTCTAGGTAGATTTTCTGCAAAAGCAGTACAAGTGTACTCAAGTGACACTCAAAATTCCAGCTGAGTTTAACTTGGAGTTATTTAAAAAATTTTTTTTAATTAAATATCTGGAGAACCTGTTTGGGAGCTTTGGTCTGTCTTTTTTTTTTTTTTTTTTTAAATACATACCACTTAGCTTTCTGGGAAAAAAATGTTGAAAGGGACGTCTATCCCACAGAGTGAAATCTGAGACTATCCTAGGTCAAACACAAAGTTCAGCATTCCCAGTGAAGTTTTGAAGTTTCCTTCCATCCAAACTTACTTTGTACTTTGAAAATTTTCAGGCCTTAGACAAGTTGAAAGAACTCTAGTGACGTTTTAAAGATAATTTGGCACAATAGAAGACTGAAAAATAATTCATGAGAAAAAATATCTATATAATTCACTAATTCATATGCTCATTTTTATAAATGTGCACAAACCCTACAAATGTATGTGGTTTGCTTAAGGAAAATCAGGAAAAAATTTGGTAAAGAGAAAAGAGGAGAAAAAAGAGCAAAGAACACAAAGCCATACAGAATGCACAAAAAGCTATGAAGCTTTTGATTTTTAAACAGGGTCTGAACAATTGGCTTGCTTGATTTTAGAGCAGTAGAAGTTAACATTCTATATGGAAAACCAAAGGGGATGCTAGTAGCATTGTATAGTGTAGGGGACCAAAGGCGAAAAAGGAAGTATGTTGTCCTTTCTCAAAGGGAAAGGATGATGGGAAGGGACAAAACTGTTTAAATTAATGAATGCTGCCTTCCTTTCTCTCACACTCAGGAAATAGCAAAACCCTTTTAAGATCTGTTTCTTTCTCCTTTAGTATCAGTGCCATTAGCATTTCAAGATGGCCAGCATTTTTCAGCAATGATGGTAGTAGTGTGAACATGATTTTTATCCCTGTCGACAAAATGCAAAGTAAGAGTGATATCTAAGGCATGACACATTATTTCCAGTCTTAGTGGCACCTGACTCTTTTTTCTCACCTTTCAGCTAACTTTAGTAAGCAGGTTTATTTGCTCTGGGTTGGGGGCTTGGTTTGTCTGTACTATGTAACAGGTCTGGCTGAGATCAGGAAGCCTCTTGCTCATGCTACAATCTCTGGCTCCCAGGTCAAGCTTTATTCATGCTGTTAATACTTGCTTCCTGTCTGGACAGACTGGTTCCAGTTCTTCCAGGTAGGATGTATTCTGCTGCCTCTCAAGTTGTGGCCTTCACAGCACCCAAAGCCCCTGGGTTAGTCTCTTTTTGAACCTGTAGCTAGAGGTGCATCTCTCTCAAATGGTTGTTATAAAATTGCACTATTCTTTTCAGTCTCTCAACTGTGGGTATCTATCTTTGGAATAAAAGCATCCATTAATTCAGTGTTTATTGGATAGTTAGATGGAAGACATTTCGCTAAGAGCTGGGAATACAATGTTGATTAAGATAACCATGGTCCCTGCCCTCATTGTGCTTGTAGTCTGATGTGAATTTACACAGGAAGCTTGCTCTAAGGAGGGGCCAGGTTTTATTCACTAATGTGAACTGTACATAGAAGGTACTGAACAAGTATGTATGCATGCATATGTGTGCATTGGTCAGTGGGAAGAAAGATTAGAAGCAGGGAGACTAGAGCTATCACAATTGTACAGGTGAAAAAAATTGTATAGGTTAGAGATTATGATATTTCTGCAAGGGAAATAGTGAGAAGTAATTATTTGAAGGCAGAGCAAACAGGACTGGTTGACAGGTTTGTTATGGGTTGTGAGAGACATAGAGGAAGCAATGAAGACCCATAAAGTTTTGACATGAGCTACTGGATGAATGGCGGGAATACTCACTGAGATAAGAAAAGGGAAGAAGTGTGTGCAGGAGCCAGGAGTTCAGTTTTTGACACCTGACATTTGGTTTTCCTATTGAACAAATCAAGTGGAGATGTCAACTAAATACTTGAGTTTGGAGTTCAGGGGAGAGGTCCAGCATGGAGATAAACATTTGAGAATCATCAATGTGTAGTTACATTCAAAGAGATGGGTCTGGGTGATAACGCCTTGAAGGAGAGGTGCAATAGAAGGAGAGAGAAGCAAACCAAAGACACTGCCTTGGGGTAAACATTTAGATCCTGGGTGCAGGATGAAAAGCCAGCAGAGGTGACTTGGAAGGGCCAGTCAGTGAGGTAGTAGGGAAACCACTAATGCCAATTAAAATGTCTCAAGACAGAGACAGTGAGCTTCTGGGTCATAAGCTAGTAGGTAAGCAAGATGAACACTGAGGATTGGCTACTAGTCTGGCCACATGGTAACCTTCACAAGTGCAGCCTGATAGGATACAGGTGAGGAGGAACTGGTGGATGCAGAAGCCTGGGCAACAAATATGGAGTTCTAGTACAAGGGAGCAGAGAGATGGAAGTGCGATAGGCACGTGGGGTCAAGTACAAGCTTTTAAAGTGAGAAATAGATACACAGATGGAGGGAACAGGGCCAATTCATCCAGGGTAACAGGGAAATCAGAACAGAGAAGAATAGACACATACATTGGCAGATGTGGTGGTAGGAAGCTGAGGATATTTTCTTCTGAGGGTTTCAATATTCTTAAGTAAAATAAGAAGCAAGGTTATCAGCTGAGTTTAAGCAGGAGGTAGAAGGTACTGAAGATTTGAGGAAAGAGGAAAAGTAAAATAAACTTCTTAGAGAATAACAGACTGAGCTGATAAGGAAAATACAGTAGGATTGCTGAGTAGTACTAAAAGCTCATTGAAGATTGTGGTCATAAATTTAGAGTGAGACTAGTTATGGCTGTGGATGGGGAAAAGCAGTAGGGACAATGGATTAGAGATCTTGTTGGGGTCTAAGAACTGTTGGAATCAAGATACTAAGGCAATGAGTTGGAACAATAGAGATTGGTGGTCAGAGAAGAATGCTCCCAAGCCGAGGAGAGCAGAGGCTCTGTCACAGCCCCTCCAGAACGAAGACCACAGGAGTCTCAGGGGGTTTTGCTGGTACTTTGAAATGGTGTGAGGTTTCCTGCTTTGTCAGAAGCCCCGCTGAGGGGGAAATTGAAGGTGCATTGTGGAAACCTCCATCGGACCACAGGAAATGACAGGTTTGCAGGAACTCATGGTTAATGTAAGGGAATTTTTTGTTTGGATTTTATTTCCAACTTCTGTGAAGAATCCCCCAGGCCTGAATCAGGTGTCTGTTTTGGGCTCTGCATACAGATTCATCTGATAGTATTTTTTCCTCATTAATTTGAAATTTGCCAGCTGCAAATTTCATCAGTGAGAACCAGATTTTAATCTAGGATATAGATACAGAAAATATGGTTTTAGATTATGGCCTTAGATTACAGTGATATATAAAACACCTCTAGGCATGAACTGAAATCTTTATGGGCAAATTTTAGAAGTAAAACAGTAAATCTGTCTGTAATAATGGGTCCACCAAGCAGAAAATAGGAGCACATGCTGTCATTTGTAGGTCAGGGTCCTGTCACAACAGTTTTAGAACATTTGGCTCATGTTTTGTCACACATTCTTAAGAGGAGTTATGCAATTGCCTCCAAGATGTTGGCTGTTTCAGACAAACTTTAAAGTTGGTATCTCTTCTTCCCTCTTTACTGGGTGGATGGAATCTATATTTATGTGGCGGTGGTTGGGGCTGAGCAATATTTCTCCTAAACAAACTTTGGTTTTTATCTTTTGAAACTTTTAAAGAATTGAGCTTTAAAAAGTAAGACTTTTGAGTGGAAGGCGCTCCCTTTCACCTGTTAGCAACACGAAGAAGCACAGGTTCACAGTAGACTCTGCAGCCAGAGCACCTGGCTCTACCACTTGTGTGACTTTGGGCAAGCTACTTAACCTCTATTTTTATTAAAAAATTTTTTATTGTTGTTTAATTACAGTTGTCCCCCTTCCCCCCAATTACTCTCCCCTGCCCTGTGTACTTGCCCCCCCCCCCACCACAGCTGTCCTTGTCCATGGGTCCTTTATACAGGTTCCTCGAAGACTCTTCCCCTTCTTTTCCCATTATCACCCTCCCCCTCCCCTCTGGTCACTGTCAGTTTGTCCTTTGTTTCCATGTCGCTGGTTCTATTTTGCTCACTTGTTTGTTTTGTTGCTTAGGTTCCACTTATAGGTGAGATCATGTAGTATTTGTCTTTCACTGCCTGGCTTATATCATTTAGCATAATACTCTCTGGTTCCATCCATGCTGTCTTGAAGGGTAGGAGCTCCTTGTTTCTTTCTGTTGCATAATATTCCATTGTATAAATGTACCAAAGTTTTTTGATCCATTCGTTTACTAACGGGCACTTAGGCTGTTTCCAGCGCTTGGCTATTGTAAATAATGCTGCTATGAACAGTGGGCTGCACAGGTTCTTTTGAAATGGTGTTTCAGGATTCTTAGGGTATATTCCCAGCAATGGAATCACTGGGTCAAAAGGCAGTTCCATTTTTAATTTTTTAGGGAAATTCCATATTGTTTTCCACAGTGGCTGTACCAGTCTGAATTCCCAATAGGGCACTAGGGTTCCATTTCCTCCACAACCTCACCAACACTTGTTGTTTGTTGCTTTGTTTATGATGGCCATTCTGACTGGTGTGAAGTGGTATCTCATTGTGGTTTTAATTTGCATCTCTCTGATGGCTAGTGATATAGACCCTCTGTATGTCCTCCTTGGAGAAGTGTCTATTCAAGTCCTTTGTCTATTTATTTTAAAAAGATTTTTATTTATTTATTTTTAGAGAGAGAGAAAGGGAGGGAGAAAGAGAGGGAGAGAAATGTGTGTGTGAGAGAGAGCTGCCTCTCGCTCACAACACATGCATGTGCTCTGACTGGGAATCCAACCTTCGACCTTTTGGTCTCAGGCTGGCCAGAAGCCTAACTGAGCCACACCAGTTAGGCTTTGCCCATTTTTTAATTGGTACTTAACTTTGTACATCATTTTCTAATCTGTAAAACTAAAACTGAGGGTCTTTATGACTTTGATTACATTTAGCTTTAAGTCCTGGCCTTAGAAATCACCTCTCTCTCTCTCTGTGTGTGTCCCTCAGAGACCTAGCCTTCATCCTTCCCTCTGTAATCAGCAACCCCTGAGGCAGCAAAAGACAATAGCCCAGGCCTGACTAATAGTCACCAGGTCTGGACCCAGGTCTTTACCCCATGCAGGCTAAAAATAACATACTGACCTAAGTTATGTTTCAGCTCCTGAGCTCTAAGGTAGATTGAGCTCCTGGCTACTTTCCCATGAGTTCAGATTCCAGAGCAGTCTTCAGAACTGTTCTAAGACCTGAATGAATGATTTACTACCCGTACCTCACCCCTGACCCAGTGTGATCCTGAACCCCTTAATCCATGTTAACTTGTGATTTTGCCCTATATATTCTGTAACCTACACACCATTAGGGAGTTTTATTTAGGGCATAAGCTCCTGTCTCTGGATCCAATTCAATATTAAACTATTTTTCTTTCTATACTGAGAACCCCTGCTCTTGCATTTCTCTGGGTCAGTGCAAGCAGGCAGACAGACTCTAACATGGGGGTTCTGGTAACAAAATGAGGATGATAGAACTGTTACAAGAATTTAATGAGTTAGAATTTGTAAAGAGCAAAGCATGTGCTAAGTGTCATATGAGGACTTGTTCAGAAGAAAAACAATGGAATGATTTTCTGGTGATACAGTCTTTTAGAAACTTGAGGTGTTTGCTTGTGTAAGGAACATAAACAAGTTATTATGAATTTGTTCAGTTGTGTGCTAATGAACAGAATCGGGAGGCCTGCCAGTAAATCTGAGTCATCATAAAGGAGCAGGTCCATATCTATAGGAGGGATGAGACTCTCTTCTGTCAAATGTTTTTATACAAGTGAGATGAAGTGCACCTCTTTATTTACTACACTGCCCCCCAGCCAAGCTTAGAATTCTTTTTGAAATGATTTGGAACAAATGACCAAGACACCACTTTGGACCAAAGGAAGCTTGCATCTCACAGTAATAAATACTGTAACTTACACATAGTCCCACTTTGTGAGAAACCAAGAAAAAGGACAGGATTCATCCCCATGGGAATGAGTTAATAAATGGCAGGGGAACCCTGTTTCTAAAGTTTCTCTGGAGAATCAAAAATTTAAGTTTATTTTAAGCCTTTGTTCTATGCTTCAGGTGCCTGAATTTCCTCAAATAATCGTATTATAATTAGTATAAAGATTTTTTTAAAGAGAGAAAATGCCTCTGTAGACGTTAGTTTTGTAAAAACTGACAAATTCTCATTTTTCATATCATTTACAGAAACTTGTTAAATAGCCCTGAATTTTAAAAATGTTTTGAAAAAAAATCCAAGTCAACCAACCAGTTCCCCCTCCCCCATCCTTGAATAGGTAAGGATTTTGTAGTACAGCCTGGCGGTCAAAGACTTGGGCTCAGAGCTGGATGGGTGTGGGTTTGAACCTTGGCCCTCCCACTTGTTAGCCATACGCCCTCAGCTAGTTGTGAGTCCTCAGCACATGTGTAGGTCTGTGTATAGCCTTATGGGCTGTGAGAAGTGAATCTGTTCATGTGTATAGAGTGGTTAGGACTCTGCCTGGCACCAAGTAATTGATTGTCCAATAGATGCTGATGGTCACATTGTGAGAAGCTGGCTCCATGGTGGACAGTCACTTCATCATTCTTTAAAGACAAGATGCAGCTAAGTTATCTAGGACTCGGTTTTTCTCTCTGCTTCTACTATGCCATTTTACTTAGAAATTAGAAAAACTTAACATGATTGATACATTTAAATGCAGAATTAAATAGTCACACCCAGTTCAAGTGTTCATGTCTGCACTTGAAACTAAAACGACAATTTCAGGCATGAATACTATGCAATTTGAGTCTATGAGAAATTAAACACCTTAAATCTAGAGAGAGTATATCAAAAAGATGAGGCTAACTCCACGTACAGCATTGGCTCCTTCAGGGTGTCATGCCTTTGTTAAATCCAAAAACCTTCCAAATAATAATATAAGATACTGCCCCCCACCCCCCATTCCATTTGCCAACATATCAAAGGTTTAGGACATAATACTTTAAAACTGAAAGAGGTCTCCTAGGCCAACCTCCTCATTTTACATGGAAGAAAGGAGACTTGGAGGGTTTAAGCCTTTTGTCCAAGGTCATGCCGCTAGTCCAAGGGCAGTCAGAACTGGAAATTGGGTCTCTGAAACCTGTCAGAGACTATGGTCATTTAACCAGCCTTTTGTTAAAAATGTCCTGTAATTTAAGTGTGTCTTTTAAGAGAAAAAAATGGAGTATAAATGAGAGTATCAAAGTGGTGTTCTGATTACTTCACTCATCAACCCTTGCAGCGTAGTTCACAAGCACATGTCCTCTGGAAGATGCAATGCTGCCGACAGGTTGGTTTACGTCGCGCCAACCTTAGGATGGCGTCAGTAATGCTGACCTAGCTACTTGTACCAATTTATATAGCAAGTACTGGACGGGCTGGGTAATGCACTTCCAGCTGTTAGGAGGAGGCAAGCCGTTTGGCGCTTACCACCAGAGCGCATCCTGAGATAACAAGCAGGACTGGAGGTGGGAAAGCAATAGGGACAGAATGAATATGTGCAAGGGGCTAGGAAGGGCAGGAAAGTGTGATCAAATTACTGGAGGTTTTAGAAATTTTATATCAAGACGGAGGTAACCAAATAAATATCCAACTCCTCCAGGGAGCCCTGGAAAGTTTGAAGGACCTATTTTGAGGGCGCGAATCTATGCATCTCGCATCCCCATACTTGTGCTTCTCCCACCGCAATCTTCCTGGAGAACTGGGACCCCCTCCCGCTGCCCTAACCTGGGGCGCAGCAGCCCGGCAGTTCCCGGAGTTTCTTCTTTTCCTCCCTTCATGGTCCAAAGGGAAACGCAGGCTCAAGCAGCGCTCCGGGCTCATCCATCAGTACCGGAGGAAAAGGGGGAGGAGAGAGGAGGCGGGAGGCAGTAGGAGGAGTTTCTCCGTGGCCCGGAGCCTTCAGTGGGGCTGGCGGAGGAGGAGCGCCCTTCCCCCCGCGCGCTGATTGCTGTGGCGTCCTGCCCGTCCCCGCCCGCGTGTGTGTGAGGGCTAGCTAGTGCGCTGGGTCGGCCCGATGGGGGTAATCGAGGTTTTCAGGGACGCCGAGCGGCGCTTTCCTCTTCCCAGTGAGTGAGGGAGGCAAGTCGGTGGCTGTCGCACCCGCCACTTTCCCGTGTGATTCCCGGAGCTCTTTTGCAGGAGGTGAAGGTCTCCGGCGGTCCGGATGGCGTAGTTGCACCGCTGCGCAGCAGCTGCCGGAGCTCGCGGCCCGCGAACGCTGGGCGGGGAAACTTTCCTCTGCTTTCCTCCCAACTTGCGGCGGGTGGATCTCTGCTTGACACACCGCCTCCGAGGTACGTGCCTGCCCGGCCCCGCGGTGCTGCAGCCCACGCTGGGACTCCCCTGGGCGCACCGCTAGTCTAGCAGCACCAGTCCCGGCCGCGGGCTCTGCAGGCTGCACGGTGCCCTGGGCGCTGCGCAGGGTTCCGCGCCTGCTTCGCAGTCGGGTTGCTCCGGCCACTCGGATCCCGGGGCTAGGAAGGGCGGCGTGGATCGGGCGCCGAGGAGCCGAGGACCTGTGGTCGCTGGTGCGTGGGGAGTGGCCACCCTGATGGACAGCCTGCTACTCTGAGCTGGGGCAGACTTCTCCACGCCTGCCCTCACTCTTCGCCGCAGGGCGCGCCGGCCACTTCCCACTGAGCGCGTGACAGCGTAGTCGGTGGGAAGTTTGTTGTGGGTTTGCACTCAGTTGCCCTTGCAGAGGCTGCGGGCCGTGGGACTCGCGCACCGACGGGAGCTGCGCTCCCCGCGGGCCGCACCCTCAGAGTGCTCGCTGTGTGGGCATTGCCGAGCCTTCAGCCTGGTGCCCCCACAAAGAACGCGCCCCCGGTAACTTATTAGCCACCTTATCCAGTTTATTTTGAAGGCTTCTCTAGTTCAGTTGGTTAGAACAAGCTTGGGAATTTTGGGTTGTTGCTAGGACAGTCTGCTTGCAGTCTTGTCCTTATTGGAGCATTTGCCCCACTTTCCATAATCACGTAGTGTAGGAACCTGGCTTGTCAAACGTGAATTGCCTTGACAGAGTAGAGCTTAACAGACTTAGGGTCTAAAAAAAAAAGCCAAGAGGAGAAAGTCACTCTGTTTCCTTAGCTGTGAAATGGGAATTATAATAGTACTGGCCTCATAGGGTTAGTGCTGTGTTAGTGCTGCTTGTCTGGAGCCCCGAGATGACAGAAGAGCGAAAGAGGGTAGGGGTGGTAGGAGTGACAGACTGAGATGGGGAGCCAGGCGTCTTCTGAACTCCATCTCAGAGAGATGAGCGAACTGTTAGGGAGGACGGTAGTCTCTGCAAGTAGCAAAGCACATGTCAAAATCTTTTAATTTTTCTGAAATGGTACGTTAGTCTGTAAACAGTTACTTCAATGTGAAATTAGCAATTTCTTTTGCGTAAATAATGATAACTAACGTTTATTGAGCCCCAACTCTGTACCAGACACTCTCTTAAATGACTTTCCAACACAGTTGCATTTACTCCTCACACCATTTCTATGGTAAGCAAAGTAGTAGCCCCATTTTACAGATAAGATACTAGAGGTTAGTTACTTGCCCAAGCTCCTACACAACTTTCTTAGTTCTGACTCCAGAGTTAGCTTAGCCACTTAGCAGAGAGCTGCAAGCGCAGTTCGATTAGTGTGCAGTGCGTCCAGTCGTCTTCCCCCATTGTTCAGTTTCCCATCTGAGTTGGACACATATCCCTTGAAACACAAATAAGGTATGTGCGATTAGTTGAGGTGATACAGGGGTGCCAAATCACAGCTCCTTTGAAACTGGTTCCAAGAAATTATATATAGAACTCTGATTTGTGTTAATGAATATGGATCTTTACTCTTAATTTCTTTTATTAATTCTCCAGACATTGTTGGTCAGTGTTACTTGTCTTCCTTAGGAAACAGCTTGGGGTTGGCACAAGAGGCAGGGAAATAATTCTTACCCCCTTAAGGGCTATTAAAATGAAATTGATTTCATGCCATTGTGTCAGTTAAAGGATGTTACTCTGTTTCTTGGTGTTCTCTGCTTTTGGCTTTAGTTCTGCATTGTTTAGTGTTTCAAGGTTTCAGCTTTTTTTTTTTTTGCCCTTCAGTTTTGTCTTTTTCACTTGTCAACTTTAATTTTTCCTGTTTTGATGGAATCTGACCATTACATGGCAGTCTTGCTTAACAACTGTTGCTCCAGCTCATGTTTTTAAATATAAAAGTCACCAACTTACTTTTGAACCCCAGCACTTCAAAGGCAACCCCTGGGGAATTCATTGTTATTTTGAATATTAGCCAACAGGGGGAGCATAACACACTATTGATGTCTATTAGGCTTGTAAACCAGTTTTTAGGGCATTGAGCACACATTTCAGAAATGGAAGATGTTTAGAATTTATCAGCAAAATAAACAAGTTGATTTCTGAGTTTACAATGGAGAGCTGAGTTTAATTTCAACTGATGACGATGAGAATGACCTTGAGGACAAGGTTTGTATGTTGGATATATGTCAACTCTGTGGTGGCTGGACAGATACTAAATACGCATGTAGTTTTTTTCCTTAAGAGGTGACTGTAAAGTAGTTTTGCGCATTTTGAATAATATTTTAAGTTATTTAGGAGAACAAGGAGTCCAGGAAATCTTTGAATCATAGTGAATCTTTTTGTAATGATCCTCATTTGTCTTTTGTAAACAACTGCATGTTGTGAATTTGTTCTCAGGGAGGTTGGTGCACACGCAGTCCTATCATTTTCATTTTTCATTAATATCTTACAAGTTCAAGACAAGAAGGGATTGTTGTCCTGCATAACAGCATTTCCATCACTGTGCATTCTTCAGAAGCTAATATGTTAGTATAGTAATAGTTCAGAAGCATTGTATTTGTTTTATGTAGGTATGTGTAGCTATGGACACTCATACCTGTAAATATAATATAAATGATATTTAAGAATTAACATGTTCGGAAAAAACAGTCATGCTGATTTTTTAAAGAGGTTTTGGATCTCTGCAGTTTTGTAGGCCGGTTTCCTTTCTTGTTTCCTGTGTATCAGGTACTATAGACTTAACTTCATTTCATTTACCAAGTTTGGGTCGGGGGGATCTTATTTTAAAATACCATAACTTTCAAATTTTAGTTGCTGCCTTCTGAATCTCAACATTGCACTGAGACTTTAGAGTAGCAATTTATTTAGGACCTAACTTAGTCTTCTACACTCTCATCCATGCCACTCCTTCAGCAAAGGGTTTATCCAACCCCAGCTCCCGCACAGGCTTCTGGCTCCTGGTCTTAGAGTTTGGCAAATTAATTGTCCTGTAACAATCCTCCGGCAGCAGGTGGCCAAGATACTTGAGGCTTCCTGGGGCTTTGTGGTAGAAACCCTTTATAGTTTGACAAAATTGGTTTGTTTAAAGGAAGGTATTGTCCCATTCTTTGTTAAGTCTCAAAGGAATTAATCTTTGGCTTTTGCATGCAAACTTGGTTGTACCTTGTAAAAAATCAAGTGATTGCTGGTTTTTCTGAAGACAGAATCTGGGTCTAAGTGCCTGGGGCCAAAGTATTCTATGTCCTTTGAGTAGTCCTAAGAAGGTGATCACTACTACTTCTTTAGTACCTAAGTGATGACCAATTTCCTGGCATCGTCATAAATCTGTAGAAAGTTCTGACTTTATATTTCAAGCTTAATAGACAGAACGGTCAGAATTTAGAGGATGACTGGTAAGTATTAACATTGCTGTAATATATTTCTGATGAATTAGCTCTGTGGTCATTTTGAATTACCCTTCTTCTTGATAATCCATTTAAAAAATGTCTCCCCACCTCCACTTCCTTCATTGCTATTGGGCAAATGCTGGTTATGATTGTCAGGTGCATTAGTTAATGAGGACAGTCTTCATTTTTTCCCTCTTAATTTATTTTAAAAGTGATGCTATTGCTGTTTCAGTCTGTCCATTGGAGCATTTTCCTTGTATTTTAAAACTTCTTTTGAAATTTTAAAACTTAAAAAATCTTAACTACTTTAAAATTTTTCTTAATTGATTTTATAAAAAGAGGAAGAGGAGAGAGATAGAGAGAGAGAGGGAGAGATGGGGAGAAAGAGAGAGAAATGTCTATTTTGTTGTTCCACTTAGTTGTGTATTCATTGGTTGCTTCCGGTGTGTGCCCTGCAGGGAGATCAAACCCTCAACCTTGGCATGTAGGGACTGATGCTCCAACCAATGGAGCTACCACACCAGGGCCAAAAAAAGTTAACTACTTTTTGAAATTTGCATACCTCAAGATAGATAAATGTTTGTTTGTTTTTAGATTTTATTTATTTATTTTTAAAGTGAGGGGAAGTGGGAGGGAGAAAGAGAGAAGAGAAACATCAATGTGTGGTTGCCTCTCACGTGACCCCCACTGGGGGCTTTGTCTGCAACCCAGGCATGTGCCCTGACTGGGAATCAAACCAGCGACCCTTTGGTTTGCAGCCCATGCTCAATCCACTGAGGTACACCAGCCAGGGATAAATGTTTTTAGAGATCTTTAATATAAAAGTAATCTTGTATTGCCTCTAGGAACATGGAAATTAGGAATGAAAAAGTGAATCTAGGTTATATGAACAGCTAGTTTTTCACAAATAACAGTTACCTTTAATAATTTCAACGAGGGTGTTTGTGGTTTTGGAAGAATATTACTGCACCAAGATGCATGGCAGTAATTTCTCTGGTTCCACATCTTCAGAGTAACACTTGGAATGATAGTGTTGTCTCTTTGTAGCATTTCATAAAACACAAGCTATTGCCAATTTGTTAGGACTCTAGTCAAGCTGAAATAAATCAACATAGCTTTGGAAGGACCTTATGAGAAGCATCTGGGTCGACTCCTTGGCTCTGTCCATTTGTAGATTTCTGGTTTTGTATCTTTTGAAACAGCACACTTGTTTGCTCACTGATGAGCTTTATTTCCTCTGCAAAGCCGTTGCATAGATTGAGCACAGATTTCCGAGCATTCTTCCTTCTCTTAGAGAAGGGCTAATGATTTTTATCTCTCAACCAAGACATGTACAATGTTTTGTGTTTGAAGCAACATTTATAAAAATTTTGCATGAGACCGGGCTTATTCGGGCCTTACTCTACTTTATTTAATTCTTCAGTTTTCCAAGCCAAACATCAAGTCTTAATAGGCTGACAAGTACAGCTATTCCCACAGGCCATGGAGGCCATATTTAAAACCAAAATTGTCCCTGAAGACCTGAAACAGGGTTCTCCAGAACCCTGCCCGAAGCCACCCTGCTGTCTCCTGTTTATGATGGATTATCATCTGGTGTTTGTGCTGAAAGACTCTTCAAGACTGGGAAGGAGGCTGTGTGATAGTAGAGCTTGGCAAAGTTAATGTTAGAGTTTAAGGTCAAATTGTTGCCACAATAATAATTTATTTATTTTTAAAATTTTATTTATTGAGAGAGAGAGAGAGAGAGAGAAACATTGATTTGTTGTTCTATTTTTTTATGCATTCATTCGTTGTTTCTGGTGAGTGCCCTGACTGGAGGTTGAGCCCACAACTTTGGTGTATGGGAACGACGCTCTAACAACTGAGCTACCCTTCCAATAATATAGAATTTAGAATTAAGAATTAAGTCTGAAATGTAGCTCTGTCTTCACCTTAAGGAAAAGGAGTGTAATACAGAAGCACATACTCTCTGTACCTCTTGGACACCAGACTCTGGGAAGAAGGGGGGCTTCAGACTTCGGTGCCATTTGCAGAAGGGAGAAGCACCTGCTTCTTTGCCTGTCGTAGTGCACACTTCATTTCCCTGCTGCATGCTGAAGGCCAGGTTTGTGGGTGAAATTGCAGATGGGCCATTTGTAAAAACACATTTAAGTGGATTAGTCCTTCAAAAAATGATCTTTAGAAAACAGTCTTTACAAATACTAGTCCTTGAGCGTCCTGTGGATCAGAGGGCCCTGGGGGCACCTGCAGGTTCACAGGCTTGGTGACTTAACCACCACTGACAGTAAGAACACCAGGTGGGGGGCCCAGCAGGACTTGGATTTCTTTCTTTTCTTTTTATTCTTATACCATTTTATTAATGGAAACTTGGTGTATACTTAATTCCATTTGCTGTGTGAAAAGATTCCCTTTTGGGAGTGTAATTTGGTTAGCATTTTTAGTGAGCTATGTGCTTTCACAGTGTGAAATTGGTCATTGGATGCAAAAATATACTGCTGGCTATTTGCAAATTCCTTGTAATTAACTAACTATATGATGATTGCAGCAGAAGAATGTGGCTTTTTTTCCCATACTTGGAAGGTTATTTGAGGTAAAATACTTAGGTCCAAACCTCAAAGCCCTGTATTTATGTGGGTACCCTAAGTACTTTTGTGTGCTATTCCATGAGTTATCTCTTCTCTGTTTTTTTCTTTAAAACAAAACCTACTCAAAAATAAAATTCTCTTCTGCGTATCCATAAAGAATAAATGTCTCATTTTGTTATGCTAGACTTTGTGCAGTTGACTGGCACGTTGCACTCCACTTTGAGGGAAAGCACCATTGACTCATTACAAACACTTTGCATCAGTGTGGTGCGAGGTCTTCCCCATGTGTGTGGGAGAAGTTTCTGATCTTCTAAATGGCCATGCTTACTATTGCTGGTCTCTTTCTGCCAGTGTTTCTGAGCAGGCATTTCTCTTAGTTTTCTTATTTTTGTGTCTTTGTAGAGATCGTTACTTGTTGTGTGTTCATAGAATACTGTCTGAATCATGAATAGACACTTAGGCTGACAACCCGTGCCGTGGAGACACACCTGTCTCTCTGTTTTGAGAACCTCATGCTATCTGTTACAGTTGCTGCACAGCCATTGGAGGCATCATGCTTTTGACACGGGAGCTAGGGGGAAGGATGCTGATGCAATGCACAGTTTTTTGTGTTCGCATCATGTTTAGTTTGTGGTATCTCTATTTCATTATTAGAGTGGTTGCTCTCTAAGATATTCAAGGTTTTAATTTCGTTCAGTGTGTGGGCTAATAAGGTTTCCTGTAGAACCAGTTCTACTAAATTCTTAAAAATGCTTCCAGAAAGCATACCTGGCTGGGTAGGGCTTTCCGTGATATTCCAATGGGAGATTCTGCACACAAAGCAGGGTTCTACTTAGCCTGACTGGGTGGGAAGGCTAGAAAAGGGAGGGGAGTGTCTAATTTGTTGGGAGGAAATTCATTTTTGCATGATGATAAGGGGTTTAAATGTATTCAAGTAGGTACCTAGGTAAGAGGTTTGCAAAAGACATTTTGCTAAGGTTGAGGTTCTGCAGTTGGCAACTCCTACAACCCCAAAGATTCTGTTCTCTGAGGCCAGGAAAAAGCAGTTTGGTTCCAATTATATATCACAAAAATAGGGAGATTAGGCCAAGAAAAATGATCATTTGATTGTTGGGTTGCTTTTTTTGTAGAGAGTAAAGGAGAAAGGGTAGTAGATACACTTTAAAAAAATCTGTTAGTTTTTATATTGGCTTTCAAATTTTTCTCAAGCATTCTATATTGGAAATTAAGAGTAGTTTTAGGGTTAAAGACTGTCACCTCCTTCATCTTCTTTTTGTTTTTCGAAGAACAAACGGAAGAGCAGTTAGGTCATTTCTGCTGATACTTAGTGGTTTGGTCCCAGTGTTCTGGGACTGACTGGTGTTTTTGGTAGAGCCTTTTCTTGACTGAATGGTGTCAGGTTATGGGCTCCCAGCATCACACCAGGGAGATGGTGCTATGGATTTTTTTATTATCCTTTTTTCACTGCCTTGAACAGAAATATAGTCCTGCCTCTTCATATTATTTTGATGGGGGAGAAAGACTAGGGATGCTAGTTTGAGAAGAATGCAAAGGTGAGAAGCCTAACTGGAAGTTAGATGATGAGTGGGTGAGTGTATTGTCCTCAGCACTTGTCAGAAGCAACTAGCCTTTCTTAAAACCTGCTACTAGTTTCAGGATTAGTGGTCCCATGAGACCCAGGTGTTAACTAAGAGAATATCACCTCCAGCGGATCTTAGTTCCTGTTTCTCACACCTTACACCTCCTCAGAGTGTTGAATAAAACTTTTCTGGTGGTACAGAATCTTTGATAACAACAGGGTATGCCAGGGCTGGTGGTGTTTAGCTATTGGCTCTTTTTTTCTCACCTCCCATGACCTCCTTGGCCTCCTGCAGTTGGGCTCCCACGCCCACTACACTGGGACAGGGCGCTAGAAAAGGTGCAGTGTGCAAAATTCCGCACTTGTTCTCAGTCAGCATCCTCATTACCCTCTCTCTGATGCATTCACTGCTTTACTCTCCTATTTCCCCCATGTTTTATTATCTTGGTTTTCCTTTGCTTTCCTCATCTCTGTTCAGATTTCCTTTTCAGTGCTTGATCCTCAGGTGTTGGCATTCTCCAGGATTCCATTTTTCCTTTCTTTTCCCTTAGTCGCTTAGTTGCTCCTGTTTCCATGCCTCAGTGGCCACGTCTATTCCAGGAACTCCTTCTTCTTACTTGCTTACTTCCCCAAGCCGAAGCCCAGTAATCCCACGGTGTCTTACCTGTAGCAGACCTCACTTGTTCTTTTCTTCTCCATTTGCAAATCATCATCTTACCTGGATAGGCATCTTCATTTGTTTTCTTGGCTTTAGTGTCCCTATCTCAAATTATTCATTTATTATGGTTGATAAACACATTATGGTTAGAAAACACAGATCTGTTTTTGTTTCTTACATTTAAAAAATCTCTGCTGTTCCATTATCCTTGGCATGGGATGTCTAGTTTATTAACAACAGAGCATTAGTCTACTTTTTCAGCCATTTCTCCTTCACTTCCTCTGTGAACCTCACTGTGCTCATATCGGACTCCTCATGGTTTTCAAAGCACGCCCTGCACTCTCATGTCCCGTTCCTTTCATACGTGTCCCTTCTCTAGCATCCGCTTCTTTCCCTTCTCTCTGTGGGCCTTCAGCTTACTGATCTAGGAAAACTCCACTGTTAGCTTCTCTGGTGATGCTTCCCGTGGCTCCTTTTGGTGGGCTGTTGGTTGCTTCCCTGTTAATTACCGCACTTGTCCGTCTGCCTCCTGAGAACTAATTTTCTTCCTCTGCCAGATCGTGGACTTCCTCTAGAGCAAGACTGACTCTTACCATCCTCGTATTCTGGGTGCGTGGTGTGGACTTGGCATATATGTTATCAAATTGAATTCTTTGACTCAGTTCCATGACAGTTAAAGCTTTGGGGAAAGAACATGCTTATAGTTGATATAAACTGTAATAGAAAAGACAGGAAATCAACTCAGAGCCATAGGGTTTAGGGTAGAGTAGGGCATAGAAATAATCCTCTTCAAATCCCTTTAAAGACGAGAATGGTCAGGTACAGAGAGGTTAGGTGGAATGCCCAAGATCTCGTGGCCAGGAAATAGTGCTTTCCTGTGCCCCTCTGCATCGTTCTCCGCACAGTAGCCAGAATGGCCTGATAAAACCTAAGTCAGATCCTCTCACTCCTCTGCTTGAAACACTCTACTCTTCTTGTCTTTCTCAGAGTAAAAAGCAAAATCCTTGCAATGATCTCTAAAGTCCTGCATCACCAGCCCTGACTCCTTTGCCCGTTACTTCTTTAGCCTCACCCCTCCGGCCTACTTGTCTGCTCCAGCGGTGTTACCTGCTTTGCTTGCCATTTTCCTAGTGGGCCAGGCACACTCTGTCTCAGGCCTTTGCATGTGCTGTTTTCTTTGTTTGAAACATTTTTCTCCTAAATGTGTACGCTGTTTACTTCCTGTAGGACCTTACACAAAACAAAGACACAGACCAAACTAGAGACCCTCCAATATTTCCTTTCCCTCTTTTCTGCTTTACTTGTCTTCTTAGCATTTATCTCTATCTCATGTACAGTTATATATCTCGTTTGTAGTCTGTCTCCCCTGACTAGAATGCAGGTTCCCGGGGGGCAGGGACTTTTTATATATTTTATTCCCTTTTGCATCCCACACCTAGAACAGTCTTGGCATTGAACAGGCACTTGATAAATACGTGTTGGATGAACAAATAAGTGAGAAGAAGCAAGCTTTTGTGGATTTTTACGGTTAAATGTACACCTGGGATATTCAAAAGGACAAACCATCAGATCTGTCTGGAAGAAGAATCTGATTTTTTAAACGCCACATTCGAGGCCTGTCAGACTAGAACACTGACCTCTTTTTTAATTGTCTGACTTGAAGCAGCAACCTTGGGCCCTCTCCATCTCCCCAGCCTTACAAGTGGTTTGGGAAAACTCCCATTTTACCTCTAACAGGCTTGGACTTGCTGTGGTTTCTCTCTGCCTGTGGTTTGCCCTTTAACCCATCCGGCTACAAAGATGAAAAGCAAACACAGCACTAAAGAAAAGAGCTGGGGGAGAGGAGCAGAATTTCCTTGTGGCCCTGAAATTGTCCCTTGGCTCTGGGCCCACCTGCAGGGCAGCTGACCACCTTCTAGAGCTGCTTCAGGGCTGTGCTCTAAGGAATGGTGTGGAGACCACCAGGCCAGAAGACTTTTGAGTTCTGCTTTGATGTTCTAATTTCTTTGAAAAGAAATGGGAAGTTTAGACAAAAAAGACATTGGAGAAAGGATTTTTTAAAAAACAAAATTATCATCTTAATTTTGAAGAGAGATTTCAACTTACCATTCTCAAGACGGATTGCAGCCCCGGCCAGGTAGCTCAGTTTGTTATAATGTTGTGCTGATTCACCAAGGTTGTGGGTTTGATCCCCGGTCAGGGCACACACAGGAATCAACCAATAGATACAAAGATGAGTATAACAACAAATCGATGTTCTTCTCTCTCTGGGGGGAGGGAACAATGGAGGGTTGCAAATGAAATTACTACTTGTTTCTGTCAGTGGTGCACTGAGGAGACAGTGCTGGGATTCAGTCCCGTGAAACTTAAAATCCAAGGGACAGTAAAGTACACTTTTGAAGAAGCATCTGAAGCTTGGGGATAGGGGGCATGTTGAGTGAAGAGCTAATTTATATTAGTGTAACAGTGATGTCAGAGTAATTTGCTTCCTGTTCTTTGTGATAACATCAGTATGGTTCTCAGAGAGCCCTCTTCATCAGGACAGGAAGCCCAGCCAAAGAAGTCAAAGGCTTAGGAGGAAGTGATTGGCCATGTACAAAGCCAACAGCATCATCAAACCCTGGGTTCAATTTGAAATAAATTGTCTTGAGTGAAGCTAAATTATCAATGACCTGGTTAAAAATCATAGCTACCATTTCCTGAACTCTAAGAACATAGTAAGTATTAAGTGCTTTACATGTTATTAAGTTAATCCTCATAAAAACCCCATTAGGGAAATACATAGAATCATTATCTCTACTTTACAGATGAGGCAAGTTTAGTAAGTTGCCTGCAGTGACACCACTAAGAAGAGGCAAGGCAGGGATTTGAACTTAGGTCAGCTGGAGGGTCCCACACTTGGTGCCCCTAGAACACAACAACTATACTCTCCCTGCAGGGCCTTTGCACTTCCTACCCCCACTGCCTAGGATGCTTTCCCATCAGATACTTCATAGCTCTGTCTCTCACATCTGTGCTCAAATGTCACCTCATCTGAGAGGCCTTCTAAAAAGGGTTCTGGTCATCCTTTCCACTGTGTGGGAGGGGTGTTTCCCCCACACCATCAAGCAATTCTCAGACACAAGCAGGGTGTCTCAGAATTCAGACCAATTCTGACACTATTTACTATCTACCAGGAGATAGCATCAGATTCCACAGGTTAATGGCTCTGTCCCACAAGGCCTCACTCTACGCCAGACACAGGTTCAAATCTGTACTTCTGACCTCTGTGCTGTAGATTGGAGGTCAACTACCCGCTCCTTTGGTTTGATTTGTTGAATATTTTCTTAAATGGCTCACAGAACTCAGAGATACATTTTATTTACTCAATTACCAGTTAATTGTAAGAGGACATAACTCAGGAACGGCCAGATGGAAGACTCACAGGGCAAGCTGTGTCGGAAAGGGCGTGGAGCCTCCATGGCCTGTCTGAGGAGGACTCTCCCAGAATTTCAACGTGTTCACCAACCCAGAAGCTCTCTGAATCCCATCGTTTTGGGTTTTTATGGAGGTTTCATATGTAGGCACAATTGATAAAATTATTGGCCATTGGCGGTTGATTTATCCTCCAGCCCCTCTATTCTCCTCATCTAAATGTGTGGTTAGTTCTCCTGGAAACTGGCCCCATGTTTAAGGGAGGTCCAAAAGCCACCCAGGAAGCAAAGGCACCCTCTTATCACTTAGGAAATTTCAAGAGTTTTAGCAGCTCTGTGCCAGAAATGGAGAGGAAGAGAAAATATACATATTTATTATAAATTACACTCTCACACCTTCCCTGACCACTCTATATAAAATAACATTCCTCCTCTCATCACTCTTTCTCCTTAACCTGCGTTATTTTTCTTCATAGGACTTACCACCATTTGACACATTATATATTTGTTGTCTGTCTCCCCTATTAGAAGGTAAATTCCAGGACTTCTGGCGAAGATGAAGGCGTAGGTAGACACACTGTGCCTCCTCATACAACCAGAAAAAGGACAACAACAATTTAAAAACAAAAAACAACCAGAACTGACAGAAAATTGACTGTATGGAAGTCCGACAACTAAGGAGTTAAAGAAGAAACATTCATCCAGACCAGGGGCAGAGTCCAGCAGCCAGACGGAGAGGACTTGGGGCAAGGCAGTGGCTGGTGGACCCAGTGAGGCAGCAGATTGTGGAGTAGGGTGTGCAAGTCTTCAGCTGGCCAGCAAGGCAGCAGCAGGTGGACCTGGCGAGGTGGTGGATTGTAAACCGGGTGGTCCCACATTCATGTGCAGATAAACCGGGAGAAACTACTAGGGAGCGGGGTGGAGTGCACAACCCAGGACCCTAGCGTGGGGAAATAAAGCCTCAAGCCACTGATTGAAAACACCAGTGGGGGTTGAGGCAGCAGGAGAAAGTTCCAGCCTCACAGGAGAGTTCATTGGAGAGACTCACAGGGTCCCAGAACGTACACAAACCCACCCACCCAGGAATCAGCACCAGAAGGGCCCAATTTGCTTGTGGGTAGTGGAGAAAGTTACTGAAAACCGGCAGAGAGTGGAGCAAGCACCATTGTTCCCTCTCGGACCCCTCGCCCACATATAGCATCACAACGTAGCAATGTGGGTTGCTGTGCCCTGGGGAACACCTAAGGCTCCCCCGCCCCCACTACATAACAGGTGCATCAAAAAAAATGGCCCGCCCAAACTAAAGAACAGATCAAATCTCCAGAGAAAATACAACTACACCACGAAGAGATAGCCAACTTATCAGATGCACAGTTCAAAGAACTGGTGATCAGGATGCTCACAGAATTGGTTGAATTTGGTCACAAATTAGATGAAAAAATGAAGTCTATGCTGAGTGAAATAAAGGAAATGTACAGGGAATCAATAGTGATGGGAAGGAAACTGAGACTCAAATCGATGGTGTGAACCAGAAGGAGGAAAGAAACATCCAACCAGAGAAGAATGAAGAAATAAGAATTAAAAAAAAAATGAGGAGAGGCTTAGGAACCTCCAGGACATCTTGAAACATTCCAACATCTGAATTATAGGGGTACCAGAAGGAGCAGAGGAAGAGCAACAAGTGGAAAAGTTAATTGAACAAATAATAAAGGAAAACTTCCCCAATCTGGCAAAGGAAACAGAATTCCAGGAAGTCCAGGAAGCTCAGAGAGTCCCAAAGAAGTTGGACCCAAGGAGGAACACACCAAGGCACATCATAATTACGTTACCCAAGATTAAAATGAAGGAGAGAA
>CM052542.1:63833309-63878190 GCA_028533065.1 Trachops cirrhosus | reverse complement strand
AAATGGAGATCACATGGAGGGTTAGCAACAGGGGAGTGGGAGGAGGAGAGGGGGGAAAAGGTACAGAGAATAAGTAGCATAGATGGTAGGTAGAAAATAGAAAGGGAGAGGGTAAGAATAGTATAGGAAATGTAGAAGTGAAAGAACTTAATATGTACGACCCATGGACATGAACTAAAGTGGGGGAATATGGGAGGGAGGGGGTGTGCAGGGCGGAGGGGAGTGAAGGGGGTAAAATGGGACAACTTTAATAGCATAATCAATAAAATATATTTAAAAAATAAATAAAATAAAAATTCTTATTGACATCTTAAAAAAAAAGAAAAGAAGGTAAACTCCATGAAAACAGTGTGGTGGTTAGTTCACTGCTCTGTCTCCAGCTACCTGAACAGTATCAGGATCAAGGTAGATGCTAAAAAGTGTTTGCTGGGTGAATAAATAAAGTAAAATAAAACTGCTGACTGCGACTTCTCAGTTTCCAAAGTGAAATAACATCCCTTATGTTAGATCTAATCACACTGTGTACCCCCAGAGGGTCTGTGCAGGGCCTGGGTGGTGACTGTAGTCGGAGGAGCTCCTGTTCATGGTTAAGAGCATGGGCTGTGGAATCAGACAGACCTGGCTCCAGTCCTGCTGCCGGGACTTACTAGCTGGTAACCCTGGGCTTGTTGAGCAGCATGAAGCCTCACATTTCTCAGTATCAAGTGGACTGAAGGACATCTATCTCCTTGAGTTGTTGAGAGGATGAAATGCGAAATCAGAAACATTTTGTGAGGTAGGAAGAAAGCAGGGTGTTACCCTGTACTAGGAAGGAGAATATGGTATAAACACATGAACAACCACAGAATAATTACAAAGCAGCATGTGGACAAGGCTTGGCTGTGGTACTAACTGGCTGTGTTACTAACTGGCTGTGTAATGGTGGGCCACTCACTGAGCCTTTCCTAATTCTTGGTTTTGCTGATCTGTAAAATTAAAGGGTTGGGGTATGTGTTATCTATTTCTAACATTCTGAGTCGGTGCTGAGTAGAAGGTAACATGGAACAAATGAGGTGAGTGGAACCAGTGGAATTCACGGAGTTTGAGGAATAGAATAAATATGGCAGTTTTGATAAAATGGGCAGATCTGGTAAAATTCAGGTTTTGTGTGCTCCTTACATTGTTCACAAGATAATTCATGTACATATTTTTGTTAATATAAATTAAATATTAAAAATAGCTAATGTATTAGTACAGGCAAGCATACCTTGGAGATATTGTGGGTTCAGTTTGACCACCACAGTAAGAACCATACTGTGATAAAGTGAGTCATGCAACTTTTTGGTTGCCCAGTGTGTATAAAAATTAACACTGTTTAGTGTGCAATAGCATGATGCCCCAAAACACAATGTACATACTTTAATTAAAAAATATTTGATTGCTAAAAAATGCTAACCATCATCTGAGTCTGTTGGAGAAAAAGGTTAGTTAGGCATGCTCGACTGAGGGTTGCCACAAATGTGCAATTCATAAAAAACTCAGTATCTGTGAAGCATCTGAAAAAGCAGAACTCAATGAAACAAGGATGCCTGTATATTATTTACACTTAAGTTGTCAAATTGAGTGTTTTCCTTATATAATACCTCCCCATTCTGTTAAGGCACTCCTGCTAGCCATTACATGATCATGCATTTTAAATTTCTACAAGTGAGTCTGTAATCTCATTTTATAGGAGGGATTGAGAATCTGTTGTTAGCCCATTTAATGTTAGTTCTGAGTAAGGTATAGGATAAAAGGTTTTCTTGTTTAATCTCTTTGTACTGGAGAGGAAAAAACTAAAGCCCAGAAAAAGTGACTTGCCTGAGCTTGTAACACATGTTGGTGCCAGAACTCCCGCCTGTCCTGTTCTTTTGAGGCTGCCTGAGGTATAGGTTCTTTTTAGACACAAGTTTTATTTGTTGGCTTATCATTTAGTATTAAGAAATGTTCTGATAACTCACCATCCTCCCATACTGCTTTCCATTGAGAAGTACACAAACCACCATGACACCTTTGGTGGATGCCTGCTGTTGCCAAGTGGTAAGCTAGGCAGCCCGTGATCCCTCTCTCCGGAGTGAGCAGACAAGTGGGAAAGCCGTATGTGGAAGGAAATGATTACATACAGATTTACCTGCAGGGTTGCATTGCATACCATTCCAGGTGTCCGAGTTTAACTTCATCTGAGAGAATCAGAGGAGGCTACCTTAAAGACGTAAAGCTTAGACACACACCTGAGACCTGAAGATGTGAGAAAGTGGTCATGTTAGGGTGACCATGGAGGTCCCCAAGGCCTAACACAGTGCATTGCTTCTGGAAGCAAGGGCTTGGGCTGTGGTGGAAGTGGACTTAGATGAGTGTGGTTGGAACATGCAGGGTATGAGGTTGGACTAAGTAGGCAACATCCAGTAGCCATATGAAGGGTTTTAATTCTTAATGTTTCACAGGCTTGGCCTGCTAAGCCTTTTCCTTACCAGACAGTGTCAGTTAAGGAATTGAAATGTATCTGTTGGGGGATTCCCCTTATCCAAGGGGAATAATTTAAACTAGAAGTCAGTAAGAGACATAAAAATAATATGCTTAATTGTAATGAGCAAAATAGTCTATTTGTTACAGTGTTTATTCTAAATTCATGTATTTGCAGAATTCCTGTGAATATAAATAAACACATGAATCATATATTTCAGTAAATTACTGTGTATTGGACTAAATAGTCTCCCGGACATCTAGTAGATGTTGCTTCCCCAAAGCTTTTTTAATGGCCTAGTACTTGTGAGGGATTAAGGGAAGACGACTGGTGTCCTGAGAATATTCAGATTGCCAGCTTTGGCTGGAATAATTGCAGCTTCGTGATTTAACGAGCCCATCTGGTGATAGCTGATCCCTCACTCCAGGCAGCTTGGTTGGTTTGGTGGCAGTGCCAGGCTGAGTTGTACCGCCCCGACTCAACCCCTGAAGCTAAGCTGGGAATCATATGGTAGAATGGAGTAGGGCCATGCAACCAGATCCCTGTCATTTACACCAGAGACCTTGAGGTAGTAGCTCTACCACCCTCTAGGAGCAGTTTTGCCATATTGTAACAGTCTTTAGGACTGTTACCTTGTACTGAGTGTGGAGTTGTTATCTTTTGGTGATAGAAAGAATTGTTGAAATTCTAGTGGATAAGTCTAAACCCCAAATTAATATAAACTTTGATATATACTATTTATGTATTATCTTGCTATTAGTAGTTTGCTTGGTTTTTTGAAAGTCTAGATGTATTTTAACCATAAAAGCTCCCATGACTCTTATTTTTTAAAAATGTAATTGGTGGGCCAGGTGTTGTTTTGGGTACCATGCCCATATTTTGTCTCCTATTGCAATCAGAATATGAGCATCATTTTCCAGATGAGGGGTGATGGAGACTCAGTGACTTGTCTGATGTAACACATGCCTGTTTTGGAACCCTCAAGTATAGTTCTCTATTAATTCTGGCTTAAAATTGTAAGAGGAATCTTTGGATGAAAAATATTAAATGTGAAAGGTGGTTCTTGGAGTATTGCAAGGGTGAGTGAAAACTCCATCCAAGTTTATGAACCTGAACAAAACACCCTTGTGAAATGTATCCATGCCTACCCTCTCCTTTTTGCTATAGTTTGCTTGGGCACTGAGGTCTGTTGTGCTTGGGATAGACAGAAGGGCTTCTAAGGGCTGACTGAAGGTCAACCCCAAAGAAACTAAGGATGCTGAGGCCAGAGATGTGTTGGTCACACTCTCAGCCAGCAGCCAGGGTGGACCAGGTTCTGGAGGTGCAGGGTAGAGTGGAGTCCAGCTTCCCTGTACATCTTATACCCTCTGTGCCTCCTGCCTCCCTACCCAGTGGTGTCCATGTGGAATTCCTGCCCACAGAGACAGGTAGTTTAAGAGTAATCTTTGTTTTTTTTCCCTGCCGCTGGTAGCCACCGAATGTTGGGACTTGAATTAATTGTAGGCCTCAGGAAGATAAATCTTTGTTAGAGACAGCTTGCTAATGATAAACAATAATGACTTTTGTACTGCTACATCTAAAATTGCATTTGATTCTTGCAATACCCTGTGATGTAGGTAAGTTTATTTTGTTGTCTTACAAGTGAAGAAACTGAGGCTGCATTCTGCTCTAAACCTCCTTTTTTGTCTGATGTGCTCTAAGAGTCTTAACTGATCTAGGCACTTTAGGCTCCCTTCAGTCTGTTCTCTGTACAGTACTCAGGGAAATATTTATTCATTTTTTCCTATTTTATTGAGATATAATTGATATAATGTATAAGTGTAAAGGATACAACATGATTTTATATATGTATATATTTCAAAATGATTACCACAATAAGCTTAGTTAACATCCATTACCTCACATACGTACAATTTTTTTCCTTGCAATAAGAACTTTTAAGATTTACTCTCTTAGCCCTGGGTGGTGTGGTTTAGTGGACTGAGCATTAGCCTTCGAACCAAAGGGCTGCTGGTTTGATTCCTGATCAGGGCACATGCCTGGGTTGCAGGCCAGGTCTCCAGCAGGGGACAGGCCAGAGGCAACCACACATTGATGTTTCTCTCCCTCTCTTCCTCCCTCCCTTCCCCCTGTCTAAAAAAATAAATAAATAAAATCTTAAAAAAAAGATTGACTCTCTTAGACACTTGCAAATATACAATACAATATTGTTCACTGTAGTCATCATCTTCACACACCCCCAGTTTATCTTATAACTGGCGGTTTGTGCCTTTTGACCACCTTTCCCCATTTTCCCTGCCCCTTCCCTCTGGCAGCCACTAGCCTGTTCTGTTTCCATGAGTTCTGTTTTTTAGATTCCACATATAAGTGAGATTATATAGTATTTGTCTTTCTCTGTCTGACTTGCTTCATTTAGTATGATGCCCACAAGAGTAATCCATGTTGTTGCAAATGGCAGAATTTTCTTCTTTTTTTATGGCCAAATAGTATTCCGTTGTGTGTGTGTGTGTGTGTGTGTGTGTGTGTGTGTGTACACACACACACACACACACACACCACACTTTCTTTATCCATTCATCTGCTGATGGACACAGGTTGTTTCCACATCTTGGTTATCATAAATAATGCCGCAGTGAACATAAGGTACAGATGTCTCTTCAGCATAGTGAGTTATTTCCTTCACACATATACCTGAAAGTGACATTGCTGGATTATGTGGTAGTTCTGCTTCTATTTTTTTTTTGAGGAAACTCCATACTGTTTTCTACAGTACCTGTACCATGGAAATCTTTAAAAACCCAAATGGATCACATTGTTTCCCTGCGTAAACCCTTTTTTGAGCCTTATTCTTAGTTCTTTTGACTTTGCAGCTGTGTGTTCCCTCCACAACAGAGACCCATGGTCGCCCCTCACTGAGCTTTTACACCTTCACTTATCTTTCAGGTTGCAGAGTGTATTTCTTTTTGGAGTTCTTATTATAGCATGCAGTGACATGCTTGTGATTATTTGTTAGTTTATCCCATCTTTAAGCCCATGAGGACAAAGAACATGTCTCTTTGGCCATTATATTCCCATTGCCTGTGTGGAGTAAGCAATAAATAAAGATTTACTGAAGAAGAGATGACTCTCTGGAAATTAAATATCTTGCCTTGAGTAGTAAATGGCGTTACTTTTACTGGAATATACTGTGTTTTTTTTCAGACCATAAGACACACCTAGGTTTTAGAGGAAAATAGGAAAAAGATTTTGAAGCAAAAAAATGTGGTAAAATATTTAATAACATAAATAACATAATATTTCATCAATGTAAATGTAAAGCTACATTCGAACAAAAGACACACTCCCATCCCCCCAAATTTTGGGGGAAAAGTGTCTTATAGTTTGAAAAATATGGTAAGCTCTTTGAGGGCAGAATTTTTGGCTCCTTTTCTCACTGCTATATTTCTCACTACTCTGAGCCACTCTTGCGTCTTCAACAGTGGCTCATAGTAGAAAATATTTGTTGAACATTGATTATGCTTAGATATGATTCCTGAGATTTCTTATCCATAGCCAGGACCTCTCCCTTCTTTGCGGCTACTGTGTCCAAAAGTGGGGATTTGGAATTATCCAGTTGCTCCGTGTAGCAGAGAAATCTGAGAGTTGCCGCTGTGACTCAGTGAGGTGGCTTTGCTTTCTCTGTGTACAGGTCTTAAGGGCATCCAAATGTCAGCAAACAACAGTATCTGTTCTGCATCCTGTTCACCCTTTTTACAGGCTGCCAAGCTAGATATTGAGGTCATCCATCCTGCCTCTTTTCCAAGCCCCCGGAATAACATGTTGAATAGCCATCAGAACAGTCCTCTACCAGATTTAATTTAACCATTTACAGACTTAACAGTATATTTTTCTCCAAAAAGTTAACTCAAATGGCAGACTAGGAACATTTTAATGATTTATTAGAAAACCATTTTATGTTTAAGGTGCCAAGAAACTCAGGTATTATTTACTCTTTGTGTTTAGGGAGTGGTAATGTTTTCATTCCACTCGCTATATCCCTGTCTTTAAGATCTTCAAATTGGTTTAATATTTTCCTGATTGGGGGCTGAACAGTTTTAGTGTTAAGATACAACAGAGCACAGGTTTGTGCTTCATGTCGCCCTTTGCATTTTCAAAGACCTCGGAGTCATGCAGCATTACCAAGGATCGTGTGTTTGTCATAGCTGCCACCCACGGTCCTGAAGTCCAGTCCAGTTCATGATCAGTAATGACTTGTGCACAGTGCCTCTGTCAGCTTGGCAATGCCAGTGTCCCTGATGGCAGCTGTAGCATGCTGTGCCCTCTCTTGGAAAAAGCATTCTCTTTTCAGAGATTAAATATTGAGGGGGAGAAAATGGTTCCTAGTTTGCGGCGACAGACCAGGAGCTGGGAGGGCCAGTGCTGGTCGTGGAAAGACCTGGTTTCAAGTGTTGACGCTGCCATGTTATTTTGGGCAAGTGCTGGTCAGGGGGATTGGCCTCTCTTCAAGGAACTCATGTTGACCTCTTCCAACTTTAAATGCTGTTCACATATCTTTCACATGCTAATTTTTTCAATTGAGAACTTGACTGGCTGCAAGTTCATTGTAAATTCTCATTTTGAATAATATCATGTATATAGCCAATTGTGTTAGCCATCTAGGAGAAGTTGGTAATTTTTCTTCCTGGCTTTTAGCCTACTGCCAGACATTATTTTGTTACATATTTCCTCTAAGATAGAGCAAGATGTGCTCTTTATAAAAACATCCTGGTCAACCCAGGGACTACTGTGCCCAACCAATTCCTTTTGACCATTGGTTTAACCCGTGGTGGTTTTCAGGACTTGCCTGGGCAGGGGTTTCTCAGCTACTCCTGGTCTTTACTTGTGCACTCTGTCGGAGCAATAGGGAAGGTAGGGACAGTGTGCTCTGTTTAATGGCCTCAGATATAGATATAGGGGAACAGATATAGATATAGGTGAAATCAGAAGAATTAGTATCACATTCACCTTTAAAAAAATCCACTAAGCTCTCACTCAGAATTTTTTTCTGTTCATTTGAGGGTACTAAATGTCCTGGTACCCTTTGATAGCACACATTACTTTGAAATGTGGGCAAAATTACTAGCCCCAACTTGTTCCTTCAAGATCTCAGAGTACCCTGTTTGTGTGTTTAAACGAAGCATTTAGTTCGTAAAGTCCAGGAGATGCAGTGAGGTCTGAAAACCAAGGTGGGGAGTCCCTGCTCTCTGCACACTGAGTATGATATAACCTCCCAGAAGCATGGGGGGGTTTGTATTTCCCTCATTTTACTTTAAATCTGTAACTTTTTGGAAGACCTCGATCATCCAGCATTCTTCTGGTTGGGGAACTGACCCCTAAGTTGAGTGTTAAGGTGTTGATGTGTGCAAGTCTTGGCCAAAACCGGCGCTCCACTGAATGGGAATGACACACTTCCCTTTTTATTCTCTTCTGCCTTAGGATCCTGTCACCACATTGCGAAGATTAGACAAAAACTCCCTGCAGTTTATTTTCTTTTTGAATAAGTTATATTATGGGGAGACTTTTAAGCGAAAAGAAGAAAAGCTCCTTCTTTGTTAGAAGCAGCAGTGTGTAGTTTCAACTTGTCTTGGACTTCCTCGGAGATGTTTTAAGATCCGGTGTAAACTTGCTGTGGTTTGCCTTTGGGCATCAAACTGTTTAGCTTGGCTCTATTATATCTGTAATTGCTGCATTTTAATAATTGCCCAATATTCTTGTCAGCAATTTGCAGTCTATATTTTTAATAGAACCGTTTGCCTTTCTTTTCCACAGGTTTGTTCAGACCTGGTTTAAGCCCGTGAATTAACGAGCGCAGCCCCACAGACCCTCTGCAGCTGCGGGCAGGGGGTGACACCAGCTCATTAAACATTCCCACAGCCTCGAGCTGCATGTACTTTATGTGTTCCATAAAAGTCCTCTGGGAAGCCATCTTCTGAGATCTCTCTTCTATAGATCTCTGTATAGGGTTTTGCTTTATGAAAATTGCCTTTAGCACTTGCTGAAATAGCATATTTTTAAAAGAGGGTTTTTCTCATCCATCCATTCAGGAAATCTAATTTTTTGAAGGTAAAAAATAGGGACAAATTCTCTTTGCTGTTGTTGATTTGTTAACAGAAGAAACTTCTGCCCTAACCGGGTAGCTCAGTTGGTTAGAGCATTGTCCCAATACACCAAGGTTTCAGGTTCCATGCCCAGTCAGGGCACATGCAAGAATCGGCCATTGAGTGCATGGAGGAGTGGAACAATAAATCAGTGTTTTCCCCCACACCCCCCATTCTTCCTCTCTCCAAAAAATCAATTAAAAAAAAGAGACTTCCATTGTATTTGAGGTGATGTGGAGTTGTGGTGACAGAAATGTTGGACTTCAAGGGGTGATTGAAGCCAACTTCATGGCTTCTCAATGGTCCCTATCATTTAGTCAGTTTCTGAGACAGGACCGTAGTGGCACCAGTGACTTGTGCCTCCGTTTTGTTCTTTTAGTGACTCCGTTCTCTAGCTTATCTCCTTCTTGTTGAACTGCTTTTACACTAGCTAAGAATTACATAAATAACCACACCCAAATTTCTTTATTGGCATAAATAGAGTGTGGCAAAAGTAGGTTTACAGTTGTTCATATGGAAAACAACACAATAATTAATAAATAATGATACAAGAGTAAACTGCCTTTTAAGTACTCTCAGCTGTGAACCTAGTTTTGCCCCCCGCCGCATACCTCAAAAAAAAAAGGTCAAATAGTGATAATAATAGCTAACATTTACTGATCGCTTATTATGTGCTTGGCACTGTCCTAAGTATTAATATTTATCAGTGAGCAGTGTGTGTGTATGTGTGTGTTCTAAATCTTCACAATAACCCACAGGATAGATTCATGTTTGCAGAACACTCTGCCCAACATCACTGATTTTGGTAGGTGGCAGAGTGGATTCAAACCTTGGCAGACTTTTAACTCCTGTCAGAATCCATATTCTATTCCTAGTAGGCTTTTAATTACTATCATATACGAAGACTGAACCACAGTGCCTCCTGCACATAAAATAATTTAGTTTTGATAGGGGAACTCAAGAGTTAAAGATTTTAGCTTCAGTCATAGTTGATAGGCTTAAGTGATTAATGCACATGGAAAGCTGTCATTCCAGGAACTGGAATGCTCGACCTGCGTGACTCCAGGAGGTCCGCAGGCAGTTCTGCCTTTGTGCCCCGGCGGGAGGGGGGGGGGTCTGCAACAGATGGAGGTGGTGTGTGAGTCATCGTGTTCCAGGGAGGGAAGTCCAGGACACAGATGGAAAAATTGTTGGTCAACAGGTAAAGAAGTACTAGGAAAATCAACCCTGGACTACAACTTTTAATCAGATTAACCTTTTTTCCCAAACCCCTTACCTACTCTTTCTTCTCCTTACCAGAAGGTCAGTTTGAGATGAGATGATTTTTGAGGGTACATAACCAACAGTCTTCTCAGATTGCCAGCATCTGAATAAAGCGCCCATAAATCCTCGTCTGTACTTATTGGTTCTTGTAGTGACAGGCATTATGAATGCTAACTTTTCCAGTTTCAGTTTCAAGGTGTATCTAAAAAATTCTTTTTGAAATTAGAACTTTAGTGTTATTATTTCTGCATAGGCAATACTTTCAAAACTCAAATGCTATAAAACTTAAGTGGTAATTCAGTAGAAAGGCTTCTCTCCCTCCCACCACTGTCTTTTAACTCCTGCTAGGCATGGACTGGGATGAAGGTGGGTCTGCCCTGGCACTGTCTGGAAGTAGGATTCTTTGATGGCATTGCAGGAAGCACATTTCATGAGGTGTAGTGGCAAGATTTATTGGAAGGGTGCTTTTGGTGCTGCACCAAAGCCCAAGCAGCTGCCACACCCACCCAGGCCTGCTTGGCTGCTGTGCAGAGAGAACCTGCTGCTGCCCACCCCTCATACCTTTGTTAAGCTTTGATTATATCTCCTTGGGTTTGGGAGAGGGTAAGCTTTCTTTCAGGCTAGATCCCTCCTGTTTGCCATGGCCATTTTGGCTTCTGCTATGCATGCCTCATAGTTTTGCTTCCTCATCTGGCTTCTACTGTGCATGTGCTTAATAGAAGGACCTCCTTCTGCACCATCTGGGCTTCTACTGCACATGCGCCCAGCAAAGGAATTTCCCCCTTACTGTTTATCACTCTCCTCCCCTGCCGCACCCCCACTTGCTCCCGCCCAACCCCATAATCTAGGCAAATGGGCCAGTCCTTTCTGGGGAGATTGTAAAGCTGGTCCTTCCTGCCTGATTGGGGATTAAGTCTCTTTGGCAGAGGATGCGGATGTCCCCTGGGAAGTCTGTGAAGTTGTAGCCTCCAGACTTAATCTGGTTTAGCCAGTTTAGCTCCCTTCTTTGTTGTTAATACCTAACTAGTTGCCTATGCTAATGCAACCACCCTGTTTCTCTCCCTCCTTCTCATCGGAAATTAGTGTTTCAGTTGAACTTAAGTTCTTGAACTTAATTTGTTTTGGAAGGCTGTTAAAGATCTGTATTGTTTTTCCCATTAGAAATACAGAATCAGCATGAAAGGGTTGTTGGGTAGAGAACCAAAGTTTTATTTGACAATCATGACATTTTTTGCATGAACAATTTGGTCGAGAACCGAACTGTTCAAGATGGGAGATGCTTGAGAACCAAGGTTTGACTGTACTGCTTGTAAAGAGGCACTATAAGTATCTTTCTCTTAACAGTGAATGCACTAAAAGAGACTTTTTAAAAGAGAGAATCTTTTCTTTAATTTTTAAAAGATTTTATTTATTTATTTTTAGACAGGGGAAGGGAGGCAGAAAGAGAGGGAGAGATATATCAATGTATAGTTGCCTCTCATGCACCCCCTACTGGCCTGCAACCCAGGCATGTACCCCGACTGGGAGTTGAACCAGCAACCCTTTCATTCACAGGCTGGCACTCATTCCACTGAGCCACACCAGCCAGGGAGTAAGAACACTTAATTAGAAACTTATTTTGCCATTATTTTTATATTTTTGCACTGTATCTACAAATTCCCAAACTGACTTTATATATGAAGGTAGCAAGCTGGTTCAGTGGATGGTATTTCCTGGGTGAATATAATAAGGCTACAATCCCCAGCTATTTAGATGATTCCTGGTAATACCTTGATTTTGCCTTGCCCAGAGCTTAGATTAGGTGGGGTGTTTATGCTTTTATTCAGGTGTTGAATAACTTTTATTCTTGATGAGAAAGAATTATATCCTTAAACAATGATCGAAACATAGTAGGTGCTCAATAATTATTTGTTGAATTGGACAACTTCTGTGGATTGTACCAGGCTCAGGGATAGAGGACTGGAAAATATACTTTGGAGCGAACTAAATGAGGTAATCTTTTGGGCCATAGGAAGGGTATTCAAGTTAAGCAAACCACCACAAAACTTGGCATCCAAGGTTCCGGACTGGAAAATGTTAGAAAGAACCTCTGGATCCTCTAGTCCAGTAACAAGATAGTCTCTGATGGGGCTGAGGGCTAGGGAAGACTTTTCTCCTGTTGCAATGCTGGAAAACACTTGAAATAAGAACCTTGCCTTTTAATGGTTCTTTATTTTCCAAATTGATTCTAAATCTATTTTAATTTGATCCTTGTGGTAACTCTGTCATTATAACATTAAATTGAGTCTCTAATCAGCTGTTTGTGGTTTTTGTTAGCACTAGGGAATTCATGAATCAGGTGCCATTGATTGCTTTAGTGCCACACTGTAACTGGTGATGTTATAGTATAATTGTATCTTGAATTTCTTCTGTAGTCTTGAAAATTTTATATAAAACCAAACACTTAAAGTGTCAATAGTAAATATGGCTTTGCAAAAGTATTTGCTTATAAAAACCTTTGTTAAGCACTTATTGCCCCCATTTCAATTTGCTTGAGTGCTGTTTTGGCATCCTTTAAAGTAATTTACCTTGCCTTTAAGGTAAATTTATCTTACTCTCTTTTGAAGTTCTTCATTTTGCCCTAGTCTGTGTTTATGAAAAGAAGTTCCTGCATTAAGTTTTCTTCTTGAAATGTGTTTATTTTTACAGACAATTTGAAAATCGTAGAGAGGGATTTTAAGGCTAGACCTGATTTGCAAAGGTTGTCTACAATCTGAAGAACTACAGGCTGAGGTGACTGAATGTCGCACACTTCTGGAGAAATAAAAATGCATTCTCATTATGTGATTGCCATGTTTGCGCTAATGAGTTCCTGTTTAGCTGCTGCAGGTAAGGTGCATGTTTATTATATTCTTTTGGATATATTTTTCCTCAGTCTCTTCAGTTTAGGAAAATTTAGGACATGTGATATTTATGCAAAATTTCAGTGTGTTCTTCAGGAAAATAGAATATTTGAGTTCTGTACAGATACATAGTATATTTGCTTATGTTACATTTTGATAGACTGGTGCTAGACATTCTAATGTCAGTGGTGCAGATAACTAACCTTCAGTGTTGAGGCGGGTGGAGAACAAGTATGCTAATGTTTAATCCCACTTAATTTTGCTACACGCATAGATTACATTTACTTTCTTGTCCTAAATAAGAATTTCAAAAGGGCCATTTTGTTCTGTATTACAAGATAAATAGATCTTCTAGATAGAGGAACACTCCGAGCATAAGCTGCTGAGAAGGTATTTAATATTGTCTGTGTCAGATATTTACATTTGTAACTTTTTTAAAAGTACAGAAATATATACAACAGATTATGAGGTTGGAGATGGGAGGAAACAAGTGACTTGGTTGGAACACTGTTGCATAAGTAAAGAATATCAGATCCTTCCTATCAGTGTCTCAGTGTTGGCGGTCTGGGTCACTTAACAAATCTGGAAGCTTAATTTGCTCTATTTTGTTGTAATTTGCTTTGTGTCTGTTCTCTAATGGACCGCATAAAACATTTTTGTTGGAGCAGTTCTTGAAATGGGCTGGTTTCAACAAGAAACACATTGACTTGAAAAATGATTAGCCTCTTGGTTTTGGCTCTTGAATTCACACGCAGTTGAGATGCTAGCGATGGTAATTATCAGTCATGGAGTGTGCGCTGTAGCCGGGCACTGGGCTAACGGACTGTAGAAATAACCATGAAAAGGATGTTCTTATTTCACGAGCTCACTTAATCACAAGTCCGAGGTAGGTGTGATTATTTCTCTCCTTTTACAGATGATGAAATGAGATATGGAGAGATCAGATACCTTGCACAGTGTCATGCAGCTGGGAAGTGGAGGAGCCGGATTTTATATCTATGCTCTTAACCTCCGTGCTATAAGGAAGAAGCCAGACCACCAACTGAGGTTTCAGTAGACTCAGACTAGTAGTCATTTATGTAGGCACAGATGGAGTAAAAGCCAGTTTGCAGAACTTGGTTTATGAGTTTGGGAAGCAGAATGTCCCTCCTTGTTGCAACAATCTTGAGAGAAAGATGCTAGGTTGTTTTTTTTTTTTTTTAAATACCAGTGTATGAATTTGAACTGCCCATTCTCTCTGTCAGCAGTTTCATTTTGTGTCATGATTGAAGAGTTATTTGCCTTTTAGCTGTGCATTAAAACTGCGCTTAATTAAGATCTCACTGAAAGGTAGTAGAGAGAGAGAAATGGCTTGATGGAAAATGTGCTGTTTTGATGACAAGATGTGTATAATCATACCTGATGGATTTAAGGTAGAATTTTCTTTCTTTTTTTAAAAGATTTTATTTATTTATTTTCAGAGAGAGGGGAAGGCAAGGAGAGAGGGAGAGAAACATCAATGTGTGGTTGCCTCTCACATGCCCCTAACTGGGGACCTGGCCCACAACCCAGCCATGTGCCCTGAATTGAACTGGCGACCCTTTGGTTTGCACTCAATCCACTGAGCTACACTAGTCAGGGTTAAGGAAGAATTTTCTGTTCTTATTAACACCAGGGACAGACTGAAAAACATAACTGAAGAAGGTAGTTCATGGGAAAGCAGTGAGTTTGATGGCTTTGTACAGCCTTGATGTGTTTGATAGTAAATCAGTTTTGCATAAGACCTTCCTTCCTCTTTCCGGCCATGGTAAATTGTTTTTTGAGTTTTGTATGCACTCAAAGCTTTGCTGAGGTGTACAGTAAAACTGAAGGTACAGTAGAATTACAGATTCTTTAACAACCTGAGGCACCCGATCAATAGCACAGAGGTAGAGATGCCGTTTGAACAGCTGGTGAATGCAGAATGGAGAAATGTTTTGTATGTGCTGACAGACTTAGCATACTTTACAAAATGCTTTTTGGGACATTCTGGATGAGGTGAACTTCAAGAAGATGGTAGTAATGATAATAATACTGAATATTTATAGAGCAGTTAATTAATTACTGCATGCTGGGCCCTGTTCAAAGTATTATCTCACTTCATTATCATAACTGCTTTAAAATGTGCAGGTACTTTGTTTATGCCCAATTTACAGATGAGAAGACTGAAGCACAGACAGGTTAAGTAACTTCCTCAAGGTCGCACATCTAAGTGGCAGGTTTAACCATAAACCTACTTAGTGTAGGTCTGTAGATTGAGCCATTAAGTCTCTATGCTGTGAGGGAGTATTGTTCACAAGGTGTCTGTTTAAAAAGAAGGATAGTGGGTTTGTTCTATGCCATCTTAAAACATCAAGTCATTCACTTACTGAGTCCTGCTAAGCGTAAAGCATAGCACTTGCCACTTAGAGATATACAAAGAAGAGTAAGATCCATCCCTTCCTTCGAGTCACTGATACTTTAGTTAGGCATATAAAATATAACTGTATGACAAAATAATCAATGTACGGTGAATGACAAGTGAGAGCCAAAAAACCTCAGGGGGTCCGAAGGGGAAGCTGTCTGGGCTAGAGCAGCCAGAGAGGGCTTTGTGGAAGTGCAGGTTTGAGCTCTGCTTTGCAGACGAGGCAATCTGAATAGGGGGAGGCAGTGGGTTGACCAAATGGGAAAACGTGATGAGCACAGTGCATGGCACTTGGTGTTTTCTAAAGAATGGACGGCCTGGAAAACTAGTGTGGCAATATAGCAAGAGGTCTGTTGGGAAGGAGGGATGGGAGTAGATTGTGTAGGACCCTAGATGTCAGAATGAGTCTTGTGGATATCACTTACAGGTTTGGATTCTCCCTTCTTCCCTTTTCCTGTAACCAAAGGCATACATTGTTAGTCTGAGAACTCAAACTGTGGGCTTAAAAAGTGAGGCTGAGAATACGGCCTCATCAGCTTTGGAGACAATAGTGCCTTGCACATAGGCTGCTGTTTAGCAAGGGCTTGGTCTGTGCCAGCTCATTTATTTTGTTTTTATAAGACAAACTACGAGGTAGGTATTAATTTTTATTATCATCATCTTCATTTTACAAACAAGGAAACTAGGACTCCACTTGGTTAGTAATTGGTATAAACACCCAGAGCTGGGACTTGAACTGTGGCAGTTTGGCTCTCAAGCCCAGCCCCTCGGCCGCTCCAGCGGAGCCTCTGCGTAGGAGAACCCGAGTGTGGAATGAATGTGCCTCTGCAATTGTTGGAGTAGCCCCAGTGAGACATCCTGGAACCAGGTTAAATCCCTTTTGGCCTCCGAAGAGATGTGTGTAAGTCACCAGAACCAAGGGAACTTCAAGTAATGGGCCTTCTTTGTTTGTATTCTTACTTCACTGACGTGGCCCTGAAACTCTGTTATGGCATTCTTGGCGGCAGAAGGGGTGAAGGCTGTAAAAGGCCTCCTTAGATATGCAGCCAGGGAGAGACAAGTGCGGCCCTAAAATGAGCCCAAGTTAGAGTAGTAGGAGGCTGCTTTTCCGGCCCCATGGGTTTGGCTGGCCATGGGTGAAAGCCCTTTCTTCTCTGCGTGAAGCTGAGGGTGTGGATTGCTGTAGCACAGCAATCCACATCCCAGGGTCAGTGGGTGTTTAGACAGAATCACACTTTTCCTTCCCTCCCGTGTTTCTCGGTGATTGTACAGCATTACAGAGAGGGAGAGCCACACCCTTGGTGAACGGGAGACGTGTAAGGACCATAGTGCCACCTGATTAGAAATTATATTAGGTTTTTGGCAACTTACCATATACCCCGTAATCTGTCTAAGAAAAATGGGAAGTTTAAACAATAAATGCTAGCTCTTATGGGCTTAAGGCTTACTAAGTTTTCACTTTAAAAACTGTCCTGCTGCACATCTTTAAAAAATATTAACTGCTGCCTCTGAGGCTTGCCAGGGTTAGGTAGGGCTGTGATCCCAGGAGCCTTAATAATGAGAAAAAGAGGCACACAGAATGCAGGGAAGTTGGTTTGGTTGGAAGGACAGACTTGTGTGTGCTCCACCGGCCTTTCAGGCCAGGTCGAAGGGGTGCTGCTGAGGTGAAGGCTGCATACACGCTGTTGGCCTCCGAGCCAGCGGGGTGTGGATGGATGGCTGTTTCCCTCGTTCCACTGTTCCCATTTGGTGCCTAGGTGCAACCTTTTGGAGGTTTGCCCACAACCTGCACACACATATCTACTGAACAAGCACATTTCTTTTCCTGTCTTCTGGATGTACCTGGAATTCCAGGTAGAGTCCACAGGAAAACAGATGTTTTTAGCTGGAGCTCTTTTCCTACTAAGACAGGCCTGAACTTTTTGTGTCCATGGGACAGCAAGCACAGATGCCAACCAGTTAATACTTGGTTTAGAATGGGACAAGCTGACAGTCTTGGGGGGAGACTAAACTAATAATCCAGGCCTATGTCACTTTGTGGTGCTTCATAGATGTTGCGTTTTCTACATATTGAAGGCAAGACCCCCCACCAGCAAAAAAGATTAAAACTCACTTTATTGCGGTGGTCTGGAACTGAACCTACAATATCTCCAAGGTATGCCTGTTATATCATTTTATATTTATAGTTTTCCAAACAGTCTTATACCTAGTATTTCACTTTATTCTCATAGTAGTCCCTGGGGTAGGCAGGTATTGTTTTTTTTCATTTCTGGAAAGAGAGTAATGGGACTTAGGGAGAAAGCAATGCAGAAAGATGGCTCACCTTTCGGTCAAAGCCTTCTCAACAGCCTTCTGCAGACAAACTGCACTGACAAGGCTGATGGTTTTTCGGCTGCAGTGTACCCCCGCGCCTCCTCAAACAGGGCGGTGCCAGCCAGGCACTCCAGTGGCCACCTCACTCGTGTCAGCTCATCGAACTCTTGCAGAAGCCCAGTGAGGTTGGTGTTTGTCGTTACCACTGTTTTTGTAGTTATTACCACTGCCACCGCTCCTACTACTTTTATTGCACTCATTTTACCAGTGAGGAAACTGAGGCTTGGAGAAGAAAGATGTAAAATATAATGAGAGAAATCAATTTTGAAAAAGTCATAGTGGTCATTTATGTACAGTCATAAAACTAGTAACTGGCAGAGTGGAAGCAGCTCCAGAGTTCATGCTTTTTCTGTTATGCTACCCAAAGGAACTGGCGTTCTTTCTCTTGGACTTGAGATTAATGGACTGAAGGCCGCAGAGGGGGTTCTGCCATAGTTTTCTCTCCTCAGCCAACTGAGTGATCAGAGGCTGCAACTCAAAATGGCAGGAAGGCGGGGAGAGTGCCGGTGGGGGCTGCCGCCAGGGGATGGAAAAGGTAGACAGGGACTGGCCTGAAGGTTCAAAGCAAATTCAACAAGGCCTTCTCTTGCCAGCCCCTAAATCTCTGGACACAGCTAGTTGATTTGATCTGTGGTTATTATTGTTTTTGGGTAGTTACTATAACCACTTTTGTGTTTAATTTTACTTTTAGATACACAGGGGATAGATATGCCAGTTGTGATGCCAGCTATTACCACAGTGCCTGCTTTTTATTTTAAAGAGCAAAGAACTGCATTAAAAAACCCAGAGTAGCTAGAGTGGCCTGCATTTGAGGTTGTGTTCCCGTTGGGGATACCATGGACACCCAAGCACGATGAGCTCCCTCCCTGCTTTGTTTTTGTACAGAAATGGTAAACATACACACACACATGCACACACACACACACACACACACACACACACACACCGGGGGCAGTTAGTAGTAGTCAAGAAGAAGATGAATTTGTTTCTCAAAGATTCCCTTACCCTGGATGGACCTGGATGTGTGTGTGTGTATGTGGGGGTGGTGGTAGAATATGATATTATATCTAATTAGAGACCTTTTTAGTTTCACTTGCAAGGACAGTTTACTAATAGATAGTTGGGTAACCAGATGTGCATATAAGTGTAAGAAAGATATCTACCAAGAACATGCATAAGATTATTCATAGATTTGATGTCAGACAGATCAACAGAACCCAGGTTTTTCTTGCCTTTGTGTCCTTATCCTAGACTGTGTAATTGCCACTGTGCTTTCTAGATTCCTGATTTATTTTAGGACACCAGTATTTGTCTATTTTATAAACATCAATCAATATTTTCATCAGGACAGAGCTGTGTGTGGCCACACAGCTGCTTAATTGCTCAAAACTTATACTTTCCCATATTGTATATATAGGGGACTAGGCTTTTTCAAAGCTAGTTTGCTTTGATAACTAGTTCCTCATACTCTGGGGCCACCGTGAGTCACTGATAGAGCCCTGAGCTCCAGGCACTGGTGTTTGGAGGCGTAGCAGGAGCAGGGAGTGTCCCGGAGAGTGCTGCACTGTGAGGCCTTCCCTCGGGACCAGCCCTGCCCAGGGCATCGGGGCCTGGAGGGGCTCTCCCCTCTTGGAAGATCGGCCCAGCCTACCCTGCATGCATGTGAGCCACTGACTTTCATTTTATTTAAAACATCTCTGCCAGAGCAGCATAGAAAAGATTTATCCTGAAGTCCAATATAGTTACAGTTTTGTCCTCTGAGAGGGGACTGTAAATCAGGTGGACTTCTAGAGGGCTAAAAAATGCACTTGCTCTTGGAATGTATTTCCAAGGAGGAGGCAGCAGGTGCTCTGAGGACGGAGGCCCAGCTATTCTCCTGCCCTGTTCTGCCAACTCTTAGAAATCTTTAAAAAAAGTTTAGAGTGGAATGTGGAAAATCTTACTGCTTTCAAAGGAAAATGTTGATTTTTTTTTCTCTTAAAGTTATTCTCTCTGTTGGCAATGAAGGGAACCATATAATAGAAAGTGGTAGTTATGGCAAAAGGAAACAGTTCCAATAGAACTGCATTAGGTTCTTTGTGTTGCTTCCCTGTGTCCTCACAGTCCTAGCCTACACAGAGGCTAGAGCTATCAGGGGTAACACCTCCCCTCCCCCCATACCCTATGTCCCTTCTAAAGGATGCTGAGGTAGCACAGGCCTCAGGAGAGTCAAGCATCAGCTTCTGGCGGTGGCCCCTGCTCTGCTGTTTCCATTAGTGATGCCGCCAGCTGCTGCAGCACTTTCCTGCAACCAGCTTTTCTAGCGGACGCATCTGTGCAGGCCAGCTCTGTTGTTTCACTGCTGCACGGTGAAGCAAATGCCGCCTAGTTCCTATCCTCCCCTTTCGAGTTAGAAGGAAGAACCATTTATCATTCTACCAATTCTTTCAACTTTTAAATAACTGCCGTGCTTAGAGGAGAACTTGTAGTCCAGTCAGCAAACTTTGAGTGCCTTCCAAGTCACTGGTGCTTTGTTAGCTGCTGAGGCACAGAAAGGGGAGGCTTTGGAGTTAGTGCAAACAATGAGTTTTGTCCACCTGCAATAACATGGTTGCTTCCTAATGTGTTAATTGACTTATTCACAGGCATCTATTGAGAACTCGAGATACTATTCCAGATGTTAGATATAGAACAATGATCTAAACAGGCCAAAACCCTTGTCCTCATGGAGCTTACATGCCTAGTGGGGAGAGACAGACCAGAAACAAACAAACAAAATTATGGAAATTTTAGCCAGTTCAATGGGAAAAAAAAAAGCAAAGGGGATAGGGATTATTAGTGGAGAATATACATTATAAGGTAAAGTGATTAGGGAAGTACTCACTAGAAAGATACTTATAGCAAATTCCAGCAAAGATTTGGAGGAGGTGGGGTGAGTAGATATCTGGAAGAATGAGCATTTCAGGCAGAAGGGAAAGTAAGTGCAAAGGTCCTGAGGTGACAGTTTGCTTTAAGTGCTCAAGCAATAGAGTCAGCATGTCAGGTGACTTGCTAGAGTGGAGAGTCAGAGTTAATTGGCGGGGAGGGAGACAGGATATGAGTGGGGCTGCATAAAGCCTTGTAGGCCATCGTAAGGTTTTTCACTCTGAGTGAGATGGAGCCACTAGAGGGTTCGAGCAGTGGAATGATGTGACCTGAAGGGTGTTTTAAGAGGACCACTCTGGCTGCCATGTTGAGTGAGAATAGACCGTTGGGTAAGAGTGCATTTGGGGTTACTTGTTGCTGGCTATTATACTCATTGAGGCAAGATATGGTGGTGGCTATGAGCTGAGTTTAGAAGGAAGGACCCGTGGGATGGAAATTAAGAATGATTTTGTGATATTCTTTCAATTTGCTCCTTTTGGGAAGGAGAAATGATAAAGACATATCAGTGGAACATTATGTCATAACCTAACAGTAAAGATGATTACTTCTACATAACAGTAAAAGCTACATCTTAAAACACAGAACAACCCCCAAAATATCTAAAGAAAGTCTCTTTGTGCTATGAATGACTGTTCTTAAAAAATCACTGTCTTAAAAGCCTGGGTCTCTGTTCTCAACTTACTGTTCTGATTTTGATCGCATCCTTTTCATTCCCCAGGTGGTATGTTTTTCAGGATAATAGGTTTTGAGGGTCTTACTACCTTTTGCAAAAGTGCTCCTAATAGCCAAACTAATATTTCAGAGAAATTCGGTTGCATCTGGGTTTCTGTAATAAATAAATGTGTTCTGTGTAAACTCATTTTTTAACTACACTACAAATTAAGTTTGAGCAAGGAGCTTGATGCTTAGAGCAACTTTTTTCTGCAAAGAAAAGAATCACTTTAAAATGTTTTATAATTTGGATATTTATATTGGCTTTGCCTGAGGGTGAGGTTTACCCACCTTGCTTTTGGAATTTGAAGTTATAAATAGACAGACATTAGATCAGTGCTCTCTGAACTTTAATGTGCACAGAATCACCTGGGGATCTTGTTAACATGCAGATCCTGTTTCATTGTGTCTTGAGTTTTTATCATAGGATGTTGATGCTGCAGGTCTGAGGGCCATTTTTGATAGTGTGATCAGTCTTTTTTTAATACACAAAATGTAACACAGAACAGGTACACACCTTCTAGAAAATCCTTACTGTCATAAATGGGGGCTTGGCTTTAGCATATCTTTGAAACAGCTACCTTGAAAACCTTCCTGTAACCTCTTTTAGGTCAGGGGGATCCATGTGTTGATGAGGAAATTGGTTTGAGGGAGCAAGTTCCACAGATGCTTTTAGCTCCCCAGCTGTGGTGTGGTGCACCTGCAGAAACCAAGTGTGTCTGTATTATTTATCAGCTGGGACTACTACACCTTGGCATAGTCATCACAGTTGTTAAGGAAGGAATTCCCCTCCCCACTAGTTCTTCCTTTTATGTACCTCTTTTGCCTTTTCCCGTTTCTCGCATTGTGACATAGTAGGCCAAGCTAGGAGGTTAAGTGTTGATTCAGTGAGCATGGGGACATTGATACAGGCAACTGTGGCTGAGGAGACTAGGTAATGGGGATGGTACCAGCTGACCGGGTGACATGGGTGTTAGAAAAAGTTAAGTGAGGCACAACTCATTTTGGCTGGAGCTGTTCCGGCGGGCATCCTCACTGATTCCCACTTCATTCCGATAGTCAGGCTATAAGAATTACTATTTATTCAGAAGGGAAAAATATTCCTTAAGTTGTTAATATTTATTAAGTATGTGACTCCATATTTATTACAAATTGGGATAAGACACAGAAAAATTAACCTCTGGGTCTGAAAAGTTGTCTTAAAATAACATTCATTTATTTGTTTTGCCACTGAGTAGTTTAGAAGGTTTTCTGATTTGCTTTCTCAGACCTCATCACTGTCATGGAAGTGGGGGAGGGTATACAAACTACCTAAATTAATCCCCTGGAGGTGGCTGGTCTGTTTTTGAAATTGCACCAGAAAAGTCCAGAGGAATGAAACATTTTTACTTCTTGTCCCCTGCTAGCTTTTTTCTGGGCCTCCTAAAAAATGTGTTTATGTTGCTGGCCATGCATGTGGAGTGGTCTGGAATTCTGTGTGGCATTAGATAGTGAAAAAAAAATAGAAAGATTTCCCACTGACTGAGGTTATGGGAGTGGGAAATCTTAGATTATGCAGTACTCTGATTGAAAGATGGAAATGTTGGGATGAGATTCATTTTAATATTTAGTTTAAAAAACTACTATACATTAACAATTTTTTAAAGATTTTATTTATTTATTTTTAGAGAGAGGGGAAGGGAAGGAGAAAGAGAGGGAGAGAAACATCAGTGTGTGGTTGCCTATCGCGCACCCCCTAATAGGGACCTGGCCTGCAATCCAGGGATGTGCCCTCACTGGGAATTGAACTGGCAACTCTTTGGTTTGCAGGTCAGCACTCAATCCACTGAGCCACACCAGCTAGGGCCTAAAAAAGTTTTTTAAACCAATATTTTGGGGGTGGAAATGTGGACTAGAAGCAATACCAAACTTTTACCTATCAAATTAAGAATTTCCACTTATTAGAAGAAAAAAATGTCTTCAGGGTAAAAGAATAATTTGAATTTCAAGAGCCTGATAATTATATAATGTGAGAGCAGGGTCTGGCATATTGTGGAGGATCCTGAGGACCTGACTCCACAGTCCCCACCTTTGTTACCCCAGGACAGTCTGCAAGGATGGCTTCTCCGTCACTGGCCAGGGCTCAGCCTGGCACTCTTGGGTGCTGGGGAGTCTGCGCTCTCTGTTTGCTACGTTTAATTAGCTCTGGGTATAGGCTATCAAAGGCTGTCTGGCAGTGTTTCATTAATGGTACGCGATATATTCAAAAGCACTAATTAATTGTTTTAGATTATTTGCAAAGCCCATGCTGAAAAATCTAATGCCTGCAGGAGAAAGTTGGCAGAGAGGCTGCTCAGAGATTAGCCTGGACATTACCGGCTCAATTGCCTTTTGGAGTTGGGCCAAGGGGGGAGTTGTTTTTCTTTTTGTAGAAGTGCTCGTGGCTGTATTGTTCCCTAAATTTCCAGTTTACTGCTCCAGGCTATTGGCTGATGGAGCTTATTATATATGATCTTGCAGAGCCAGGGCACCCAAAGAGCATCTTCTAGAGGTTTTGTTTTTTGTTTTGTGAAACATTCATTAACTAAATAAATACTTCACAAGGGCCTCTTCTTAGGGAGAGGAAAGGGAGCTCTAGTTTGTTATGAAACAATTCAGGTTTTAAGTGTTAAATGTTCAAAGTCACCAGTTAGAGTGTTTTTTTTTTCTTCTTAAAATAAAACAAGTCAGATTCCTCATTTCCTCCTTTTAGCTGGCTCAGGGCAGCAAACTGCTACCCCATCTGGAAAATAGTGTTCAAAAATCTCAGTTTGAAGTCAAGTGCATGCCAATGTAAGTTCAGGGTATACCGTATGTATGAAGGGGAAATAGGTTTGCCATTATTTTGCTACATTCTTATTATCTTATATTATAATAATACCTAGAATTAGCTCAGCCCGATGAATTGCAGTAAAATAATTGAAGTCACTACCTGTTAAAGATGGAAGTGATTTGAAGCTTGAGCCAAATGCCAGTTCTGGTGACTCTGATTGCAGTTAAAGATGAAAGTAGAGAACTATTTCAGACTTACCTCAGAGCCAACTGAGTGTTACATAAGGGCACTGTTTTCTAATTAATATTTAGCTGTTTGAAAACATCCATCTAGAAACCTTCCAAACCTGGGCCTGGCCCTGCCTGCTACTGGCGGGCCTCAGCGTCTTTTCCTGTCCTTCTGAGCGCGAGCAGCTGGTGAGTAAGTAGTCACATACAAATACCAGGGCCAGATCGTACCTTATTAGCATGATTAAGGAGAAAAGAATTCTAATGAAAAATTTCAGGGGACTGTGTTGAGCTATTTTATGGTATTGTCAGATCTTCCTAAACTCAAGGAAGGCCCAGCAACACCTATTATTTCTGTTTATTACTCAACTTGGAATCTGCTGGGGAAAGCTTACGTGAAAAACCTCAGTGGAGTATGTGCTGGTTGTGGAATTTATTCCTGAGTGCACAGTGGCCCCTGTTTACTCTCTGAGAGGCTTGTTATCCTGAGGCCTGGGCACCCTGCCTTCTCCTAACCAGTGGGTCTGGAGTGGCAACTTTAGCCTTTTAATCCTTTCTGTAGGTGGTTCTCAGGAAACTTCATAGCGTGGATAAGAGTGCGGATCTCAGAGTTCTGAGGGATCATGAAAGATCTTTTGTAAGGTGGGAATAAGGCCTTCCACCAATAAATAACTATGAATTTTTTCACTGCTTTATTTTATTCAGTCTTATTAAGGTTTTATTTTAGGAAGTAATTTTCTGCTACAGTGTCAAGACTTACTGGCAAATCCCAGCAAAGGTGTAAGTTATGAATAGTGTTCCAACAAATTAGTCAATAACTTCAAAGAGTGTTTTTCCCAAAAAACTTAAAACAAAATGAAATTGAAGGTTTCCCTAACATCACCATGGTCATTTACATTAAATATATTTGAGAGGGAGAGAGAGAGGTTAGGACTGTCATTGAGCGAATGAAAAGTGCGCGGAATCGGTAGTGTGCCCGCATTTTTGTTGTCCATAAACATGGTATACCCCTGTTTGTTTAGGTTTTTTTCAGCGCTGCTTTTGTAGTTTTCAGTAGTTGTTTGAAGACTACAGTGTGTCCAAAAGTAAACCTTATTCATCATGCTGGTCTGTTTTATTAGAATTAGGTTTGAGAACATCCATTTTAGAGTTATAATTCTATATTCTTCAAATTACATTAATAGTGATGAAAACTAATACTTCCTCTGGCCATCTAGAGAGTGAGCTCAGTCACAAATAATTAGGGCCACTTGCTCAAGTGAGGTACTGGCCGGCTGGGTTTGCTGAGCTGTAGGAACTCAGCGCTCAGTGTGCAGCGTGCTGTAAGAAATAGTCCTTAGCGGAGGCTCGAACTGGTATTGCTGGGCGGGGCGTGGCCCCAGCACGGCTTCACTTTGTTCCTTTGCACTAAAGGTTAGAGTCGGGGCAGCGTCAGAGTCCAACGATTGAAAGTCGTGTTGATTTTACCCAGTTTTTAGGTCTATTCTTGGTGCAAAAGTCAAATCTGACCCTGAAATACAGTGTTGCAGACTCTGTCAATAAGACAGACTCTTTCCGTGCCCAGTTTCTTTATTTTCTGTATGCCGAAGTGGTTCAGTGCAGCCATGAAGTTGGGAGGACGTTGTGAAGAAAAAGTTCTTCTTTTTTTCTTGTTGTGAAGATTTGAATTTGAGCCCCACATTTATGATTTTCAGAGCTTCTGCCTTATCCATAGAATACTGCTAATTATACTTATCCTGTTGATTGTTGTAAGAATGAAATACATGTAAAGCAGCCAGCAGTTTATGACACATAGTAGGTTTTCAGAAAGTTAGCCCTTATTTTGAGAATCCACATATTTATTTTAAATTTTTACTTTATTTTATTTTTTTATCACCATTTATCCCCCCATACCTTCTTCCACCTACACCCACTACCTGTCCCTCCCCGCGATCACCACGCTATTGTCTGAGTTTGTGTGTTTTCTCCTTTTTTTTTTTTTTTGTTTTTTGCTCACCCTCTCGCACGCCCCCACCCCTGAATACGTAGGAAAAGAACATGAACTAAAACAAACTTACGATGGGCAGAATGAGTTTGCTGTTTAGCTGTATGCATTCAGCAGAGAAGAGCCAGGCCAGGGTATTTCTTTGGTTACAAGTACAATAGTAGTGTCAGTGAGGATTGGGGCTGGGGGGAGATAGGAAAACCCCACAACGGTGGAGGGAGACTGCCTATCGATAAGTTTCCTCACCTTTGTGGTACCTCTGGGCTTAATCCACCTGCCCTATTTAGAATTCTGATCCCTCTCAACCTCTGGTACGCCCATTCCTTTTTATCTTGCTCTTTTTTTGTCCTCTGAGCACTTACCACCTTAAAACATGTTTATAATTTATTTTTATGTTTATTATTTATTTTTCCCCACTAAAATGTAAGTTCCATGAAAGTCGAGTCGGTTTGATTTTGCTCTGGTGCAGCTTTTCCCATATATATGAAAGTTCTTAAGTTGAGGAGTTTCCATGTCTTTTTTTGTTTGTCCTTGAATGTGTCCTGGCAAGGGAGAGGGCAGGGCCAGTTCACTGATAAATCCTCAGTCCCTAGCACGTAGTGGGTGCTTACTCATTTATTGAATAAATCAGTTATATCCCTGTCTCATTTATAAAGTACAATGAAGAAAAACAACTTTCTAAAATAAAAATTTGAATGTTAACATACTCTGTTTTGGGGGAAAGAGTGTTGGGATGAAGGCTATCCCGTAAAGAATGGGTGAGAGGTCACTGTCTTTTCAGATTCTTAGATAAAAGTGTGTAAGTGACCTGTGGTGGTTCATTTAATGACAGGCAGTGGATCTATCACTAGATTGTTAGAGTTTTTGACAGCAAGAAGCGATTACTCCTTGGTAAACATTTACAAAATTTAGCATAAGACATTTTTTAAGTACTTTACGTGTTGGCTAAAGTAGTGGTGGTATATTTCACCGAGGACCTGAAGGTTAACTCTTTAAATCAGTAGTTCTCAAAGTGTGGTCATAGATCTGAGATCTATTCAGGAAGTCTGTGAGTTCAGAACTATTTTTATAACAATTCTAAAGCCCCAGCTGGATAGCTCAATTGGTTGGAGTGTTGTCCTGATATGCCAAGGTTGCATGTTCGATCTCTGGTCATACAAGATGTGACCGATGAATGCATAAAGAAGTGGAACAACAAATTGATGTCTCTCTCTCTTTCTTCCTTCTCTCTAAAAAAAAATGAAATAAAGAATTCTAAGATGTTGTCTTCTCACTGGGTTAACATTGCAATGATGGTATAAAAGCACTATAGGATAAAACAGCTGGTGTCACACACCGGTTCTATTTAAGAATGTTATTTAAGAACTCTCAAGTATGTGTCTATTTCATGCTCTGTATGATGCAGTAGGAAGTATGCACGTGGCACTTCTATATCCCAAAGGTCACTGGTTGTTGTGAGGAAAGGCTCTCATGCAGTTGTTTGAATGGTGTGCTAAACTAGTCTGTTTTTCATGGAACACCATTGTACTTGACAGAATGACTGTCAGACAAATGATGGTTATCCAGACTTTGGTATTTGGCAGACATTTTTGAAAATGAACAAAGTGATCCTGTTATTTTGAGGGAAACAATGGACAGTGTGGCCAGTGATAAATTTTATTTTTTCAAGCAAAAATTACAGTTTTGGAAAACTTGCATCCATCACCATGACTGTGGCAGTTTCTCAATAAATAAATACTTTTCAGATGAGATCCATGGAGATATTAGCAGATGTGATTTTTAAATATTGTATAAGAAGTAGGCAACATTTGCCATATTTCTATACCTCGGTGAACCATTATTTTCCAGGTGACCAATACATGATGTTACAAAATCATATGTGGGTATAAAACCTCACAGCTTGGTAGTATGAGAAAGAGCAGTTGATTTTTAAAAAACTTTTGTATTTTGATATAACTTTAGACTTACAGAAGAGTTACATAAATAGTACAGATAATTTCCATATACCCTTCACTTATGATAACATCTTATATATCCATAGAATAATGATCAAAACTAAGAAATTAATCTTGGTACAATATTATTAACTAAAGTATAGAATTTATTTGGATTCACCAATTTTTCCACTAATATTCTTTCTCTGTGCTAGGACACACTCTGAATCTCATATTGCATTTAATTGTCATGTCTCCTTGTCTCCTCCAGTCTGTGACAGCTGTCATGCAGTAGCCTTGATGCTTTTGAAGGGTACTGATAAGGTGTTTTGAAAAATGTCCCTCTATTTGGGTTTATGTGATTCTCTCTCATGAGTACATGAGAATATGCATTATTGGGAAGAATACCACAGAGGCGATAGGCCCTTCCCCAGGCTGCAGGGTTACATTATGTTTATATGTCATTACTGGTGATGTTAACCTTTATTGCTTTAGTACTGGTTTTTAAAAACATTATGGTGGTGTCTGCCAGAATTCTGAGCGGTAAAATTATTACCTTTCTCTCAGTATTTTTGGGACAGCAATGGATTTAAAATAATAAGGTATCAAAAGTTTGTGATTCAGTTACCACAATGCAGCTGATATTTATGACTATTGAGTTGAGGTATAATATCAAAGAAGAAATAGAGACAAGCATATGAAAAGACTATTAAGATTTGCCCGCCCCCCCACTTTTTAACTATATATCTGTGTGAGTCCAATTTCTTCATATCCTTTAACCAGAACAATATATCACAACAAATTGAATGCAGAAGTAGATCTGAAAACCCAGCTGTCTTCTATTAAGCCATAAATTAAAGAGATTTGCAAAAATGTAAAACAATACCAGTATTTTCACTATGAATTATGTTCTATTTCAGAAAATATTTTTCATAAAAGATACTATTTGCATTAACATGAAATGGGGTTATTGTTGGTTTTAAATGAATTAATAAATATTTTTAAAGTGTTATAGTTTTTATTTCTATTGCAGTAAGTGTTGATAGATATAGCTTGTCTGAATAGAATCTCTTTGGAGTCCTCAGTAATTTTAAAGCATAAAGGGATCCTAAGACTAAAAAGTTTCAGAATTGCTGCTTTCTGAATAAAGGAAAAAATATCTTGGCATCTGGGGTGGATCTTCTGGCCCAAGTGCAAATTTAGTCCTTTAGGGCTTCACTGGGAGTCTTGGTCCTGGGAGATGTCACTCAGCATCTCAGTGTCTGTTCTCACCTGGCTGAGGAGGGAGATTGTCCTGAGCAACTTCAAGCTTCTTTCAGCTCCCAGATTCTGTGATTCCAAATCACTATTGCTTTCAAAGCCATTGTGGCAGCATGGGCATCATGGAGCAATGCTGGTAGTTTCCAGGGAGTGGTGTTTGCCGGACTAGTAGTGGAGAAGCCCGTGTCTAGAGGCTGTGACCTGGTAATGCTTGTGAGGCAGCGATGTCCAGGCCTTGTTCTGACTTTTTGAGCATGTAAAATTATTTCTTTCACTGTTCCCTCCAAAAAACTGTAGTTTCAACCATGACTGGATTTTACTATAATGAGCAAGGGAAAGATTTTAAATTCTTGTTGAATATTTTTTTCAGTTTATATACATTACATATTAAACATGCATGATTTCTAGAATGTTCTGCTCTAAGGTTCTCTCTGTGTGTATATATACATTTCTTTTGTGCGACTAATATAAATATTTACATAAGTCATTTTATTTGCAATGGATTCTTGATATCCCACTGATGTCTATATTGAAGCAGGTTCAGGTTGTAATATCCATTACATAATTATACTCTTCATGAAGTTAATTAGTTATTTTTGTACTGGTTTTTAAAAACATTGAAGACTTTGGACATCATTAATATTTACAAATGTAGACTTCAAAAGTGCCAGCTGGAAGGTATTAAGAATCCCAAAATTTGGAACTGACATTTTCCTTTTTTAGTTTAAATGGAAGGAGAATTGGTGGCTTTAATGAGGAAACAACAGGGAAGGGGAGGCCAATAGTATGTTGTCATATTAAGAATCAGTCTAATTCAGTTTTTAAACAGGATCCTGCACATCTGTAAAGTGGATTTTGTAATGGAAACTGCCACAGTTGAGGGCCAGCTCTGTCGTAGTCACCAATTTGGGCATCTCTAATATTTAGCAGAAATATAAATATCTAATGCAGTGTGTTTGTTATACTGTCATAGGAAAATTTTATAATTGATTTTGAGTCAGATTCTTCCAGTATTGAAGCTACTACTTGGAAATACGATTTGGGACCTGAATTAACTTTCTGAACACTTCTACAATTTAGTAAATTATAGTAAAATAAATTTAGAATGTATTGTATCTAGAAAAAAAGTTAATGATTATCTTACATCAAAAAGTTTCATTCATCAAATTTCAAAGGTCCTTTTAAGAAGTAAGCTATTTTAGGATATTTATGTAACCCAATCTAAGAGGAAAATGTGCCCCAACTCCCAGCAAGGCAACGTCACAGAGCGTAGTGTTTCGGAACACAGACTTGAGAGCCAGCTGCCTGGGTGCAAATCTCAGTTCTGCCACTGAGTAACTGTGTAACCTGTGTTTGCTTCAGTGTCCTTCTGTAGAAGATGGAGCTAATAACAGTACCCGGCTCACTAGGTTGTCTTGAAGATTTAATGAGATAGATGGCTTTCGGTGCTCAAAACCTGCCTGGCACTTACTGAGCTGCTGAGCTGTAGCTCTTATTATTTCTGTGCTATTAAAATTATTGCTTTGTTAATGTGGTATATTTCAGGCTGTTTTTATTTCTTCATGATGTATGAATTTTTATCTCATTAGCAACATTATCCTCAAGTAGTGTTTTAGGATGAGTTACATTTGGGAAGATTTTGCATTCATGAGGTACACTAGAGTTCTAGATTTGTGGTGTGTTGGTATATTAAGGTTCGTAGGGATAATCTGGTCCAACTCAGCCTGATACATAAATCACCTTTCTAATATCCTGTTGACTAAGCCCTCAGCCTTGCTTGAGTTTAAAATATATCTGACTCTTGGAAAACCATTCCTTGTGTTTTGCAATCCACCTGGCTGTAACCTTCACTCTCAGCACCTAGTTCTGCCTTGTAGAGAAATATGGAATTTGGCTAACAAATAACCCATCTGAATGTGACAGTGAAGTGTTGGGTTGGCCAAAATGTTTCTTTGTTTTTTTCCGTACAATGGTTCTAGTAGCACTTAGTTGTCCTTAACTTCATTTGAAACAATTTTTTTAGATTGTATTGTGACAGCTGTCATATCATTGTGCATTTAAAAAAACTTATGAAACTTGGTGAATTGTTGTATAGTCATTTTAATATTGAAGATGGAAGACAATAAACAACATATTTGGCAAATTATGTTTTATTATTTCAAGAAAAGTAAAAACGCAACTGAAAGGCAAAGATTTGTGCAGTGTATGGAGAAAGTGCTGTGACTGATTGAATGTGTCAAGAGTGGCTTGGGAAGTTTTGTGCTGGAGATTTCTCATTGGATGATGCTCCACAGTTGGGTAGACCATTTGAAGTTGATAGCGATCAAATTGGGACATTAATTCAGAACAATCAACAAATACTCAAAATATCCAAGCCAATAAAGTTATTGGTGAAAATGAAAAATGTGTCTTTTGAGGAAAAAACTAAATAAACTTTTTGGCCAACCCAATAAACAGATTCTGGACAATTAAAGGTTGTCTAAAAGTGACCAGATGTTGTATGTCAAAGTTGAGGGAGCTCAAAGGACTTTGCTTCCTGTTGGTAAAAGAAGTAAGGATCATATTTCTAGAAAGAGTTGCTCTGAGCTAGTTGGGAACACATGTGGCATAGAAATTTGCCCCACTGAGCCTACAGTGGGGCTGTGAGATGGAGAGGGGAAGACAGTGCCTGGGTCTCTGAGGCCCACTCTTACAAACACCCCCATGCATTGTTGTGCATGCCCTGTCCTGGAGGTGGAGCTCCTTTGTGCTTCAGGACATATTTTTTTGTTGTCTGTTTTTCCTTCTTCATGGGATGGAAGCTTCATGAAAGCAGAGGAGAAACTGCTCATCTTGTTCACTGCTGTGTCTATAGCAGCTACAGGAACTTGGGATATAGTAGGTGTTCAGTATTTAAATGACGGAATTGAAGATTGCACACAAATGTGACTGTTTTCAGTTTAGTGCAGGGAAATAAATATCATTTTCAACTTATTGCTCATGGCCCATTCTTTGGACCTGAGCTGAAAGAGAAACTCATAAGAGAATAGAAATGAGACCTCAGAAAGAGTGTCAGTTTTTATTTGCACCTTTCAAACACATCAGAAAAAAATGTCTTTTCTGTTTTGATATGTGACTATTTTCCAGAAAAGAAGGAGAAGTTTCTAATTACATCAAAGGCAAAGGCATACCATGCTATCAGAATTGGGATTTTAAGTCAGCTGGCTGGGCAGCCAGGGTGGAAAAGACTTGTGGCAAGGAGGTGGCTGGAAGACTGAGTGAGGCAGCAGCTGGCAGAGTGGGTGGTCCCACATTCACGTGCAGATAAATTGGGAGGAACAACTGGGGAGCGAGACAGACCACACAACCCAGGGTTCCAGTATGGGGAAATAAAGCCTCAAAAGCTCTGACTGAAAAACCTCTGGGGGTTGAGGTGGCAGCAGGAGAAACTCCCAGCCTCATAGGAGAGTTTGTTGGAGAGACCCACAGGGTCCCAGAATGTACACAAACCCACCCACCCAGGAATCAGCACCAGAAGGGCCGGATTTGCTTGTGGGTAGCTGGGGAAGTGACTGAAAACCAGCAGAGAGCGCATCAAGCGGCATTCTTCCCTCTCGGACCCCTCCCCCACATACAGGGCCACAGCGCAGCAAAGTGGGTGGCCCCACCCTGGCAAATACCTAAGGCTTCGTCCCTTACTATGTAACACGTGCACTGAAACAAAAAAATATGGCCCAAATGAAAGAACAGATCAAAACTCGAGAAAAAAAATGCAACTGATGAAGAGATAGCCAGTCTATCAGGATGCTCACAGAAATGGTTGAGTGTGATTGCAAAATAGAGTAAAAAGTGAAGGCTATGAAAAGTGAAATAGGAAAATGTACAGGGAACCAACAGTGACGGGAAGGAAACCGGGATTCAATCAATGGTTTGGAGCAGAAGGAATAAATAAACATTCAACCAGAACAGAAGGAAGAAATAAGAATTCAAAAAAAGGAGGAGAGACTTAGGAATCTCCAGGACAGCTTTAAACATTCCAATATCCGAATCACAGGGGTGCCAGAAGGAGAAGAGGAAGAGCAAGAAATTGAAAATGTATTTTGAAAAAATAATGAAGGAGAACTTCTTCTATTTGGCAAAGGAAATAGACTTCCAGGAAGTGCAGGAAGCTCAGAGAGTCCCAAAGAAGTTGGACCCAAGGAAGGACACACCAAAGCACATCATAATTTCATTACCCAAGATTAAAATGAAGGAGAGAATCTTAAAAAAAGGAGAGTTACCTACAAAGGAGTTCCCATCAGACTATAAAGCAAGGAGAGGCTGGAAAGAAGTATTCAAAGTCATGAAAGGCAAGGACCTACATCCAAGATTACTCTATCCAGCAAAGCTATCATTTAGAATGGAAGGGCAGATAAACTGCTTCCCAGATAAGGCAAAGTTAAATGAATTAATCATCACCAAGCCTTTATTGTATGGAATGGTAAAGAGATTTATCTAAGAAAAAGAAGAAAATCAAAAATACAAACAGTAAAATCACAACAAACTCACAATAATCACAACTGAACCTAAAAAAATAAAAATGAACTAAGAAAACAACTAGAAGAGCAACAGAATCATAGAAATGGAGATCACATGGAAGGTTGTCAGTGGGGAGGGGTAGGGCAGAGAATGGGTAAAAAGGTATAAGGAATAAAAAGCATAAATGGTAGGTACAAAACAGACAGGGGAGGTTAAGAATAGTATAGGAAATGGAGAAGCCAAAGAACTTATATGTGTGACCCATAGACATATAAGTGGGGAAATGATGGGGGAGGATACAGGGAGAAGGGGGATAAAGGAGAGAAAAAAAATAGGACAACTCTAATAGCATAATCAATAAAATATATTTTAAAAATCAATCAATCAATCAATCAATCAATCAATCAATCAGCTGGCTGGATAGCAGAGTCAGATTGTAGCCTGGTTGATGTTATATGAGCTTAGCTCTGTTGTGAGTGCTAATGAAAAAGTTTGCCAGAAACATGAATTGTAAAAAGCCATCAAAATATTACAATGTAGGAGAAAAAGGTAGTGACAATTCCAACATATAACATCCAAATAGTTACATTTTCTCAAGGCTTTTAAAACTTTTCTTAGGTAATTTGCACAGACTATCTTAAGTGTTAGGAAATAGATGAAAAGTTAAAATGACATTAGCTGAAAACTTTGAACAGCTGATTAAGGAAATCGAGCCTCCTTTTTTCTTTAGTGTTTGTATCATTCTTTAATATTCCAGTAGCCGAGTTTTTCATAGAATGAGGACATATATTTATGTCAGCACTCATTTGGCATATTCCATGGGATATCTTGATTTGGCATTTTCTCTAGGAAGAAAAACTCTTTGATTTGGGGACCAGAAGGCTTTCTCGTCCAGGTTCCACTAGCTCCTGCAGGCAGGCTTCTGCCCAGTCATTGACTACGTCAGTATCTTACTAAGTCATTAACTTCCCCACTTTGAGTGAGTTATTTATCATCATTCTACATCAACTTTTTCATCTGTGAAAAGGAGGCAGCGGTAATATATCTCAAGGTTGTTTTGGGAATAAATTATGTGAATACAAGTAAAGTGCTTAGAAGAGAACCCCTGGCTCATAGTAAACATCATCATTGTGAAATATGGATGTTTTGAGGGTCATACAGTGGAAAAAGATAAAAGAACTTTACACATATAAAATCTCTATACAAATTCAGAGGAATATTGATTATTTGTCTCCGTGATGACCTTAGTATTTGCAATTTTTTTTCCCATTTAGGGCTCCTTGGCTGAGCTGCATTTACAGTTCCCCAAGGGAGGGGCAGAGCTTTCTAGGGTGCCTCATTAATTATAAACCTGGAATGTTTTGAGGAAAAGTACTAACTACTTAGAAAAATAGAATAACTTTGAATTATGTTGTAAGGTATATCTGTACTTGGAATTTTAACTTTGTTGAATTTCTAAGTAAGGGGTAAAAAATTACTCTGTTTCCTTCTTAGATTCACAGTGTTCATAGGCAAGTGGGAAAAATAGATAAAAATGATGATTTTGAGGGGGAAAGTTTTTTTTAATAATTGTCTACATTGATCAAATTCCATCAGTGTTGTCTTATCACGTCTCTGCAGAGTGAAGCAGATTTTGAACATAGTTTTTTTTCTTAAAATAAATTGGCCATTATATTTAACAGGTTTTGTGTTTTAAAGAAAAATACAGGTAATTAATTGTGAGGTTATTTTGATGTTCAGCAGGCAAAGGAAACACATTACTTTGTGTAAACAGAGGTTAATATGGAGTCTTTGAAGTCTAAATTACTGAACTGTTTGCCTAAGGACAAACTTCTTAACTGTTTAGGTTTCCTCTGGCCTGTAATAAACTGCAGTGGTGGGACTAATGCAAAAACATCCTATGTGTAAAACATTTGGGTCTTGTTTGCAAAGCATGTTTGAGCCACACTGTCAGGTTTGCCTCTGAGTGACACTGATGATTTAGGGAACTTTTCATCCCGTTTTCCTCTCCTTGTAGCCGTCTAATTGGCTCATGGTTGATAAAGACAGAAGCATATGTTTCTGGGAAAGGTACGCATTCATTTTAAGTTTTAAATGATCACTTGTCTCTGGGACCTGGCTCTGGGACCAAAGAATGTTTATTAGTTCCACATTGTCAACATGAGAATGGATCTGAGAGATGTGAAATGAGTTTTATGTTCAGTTCCATTCCGTAGCTTCCTTGGGTCCCAACCAAGATGACTTGGTTTTGTAAGGGCCAAAGGGACCTGCCTGATAGTCTCTTTTTTATAGCTGTTTGTATCTGAAAGCAGCTACCTTGGGAGAGAAGCTCTGCTTTGCCAAGTAAGACAGCTATTACTCATCTTAGCAAGTGGACAGCCACCAGGGAAGTGGGCAAGGACACATGTATTCCCAGACACAGGTTGTGCCTCACACCTGCTTTGCTTGTACTGGCCCAACTCCACATTCACTTTGCCAAGATCCTCCCCTTTGCTCTGAGCTCTGGCCCTGCCCCCTCTCACACTCTGGGGAGTGTGGAAGCTGCAATGGAGGAAGTTGCCTCTCCTATGCCCTTTACTCTTCCTGTGTCCCCAGGCTGCGATCTGTCAGGTGGGTCTGGGCGCCCCCTGTCCTCACATTTCTATTTATCAGCTTGCTTGGCAGTTCCTTTGTGGGGCCTGCTCCTGTGTGAAGTACTGGCTGATGTGACTGCAGCTCCCATTGACCCACTGTTCAGAGGCATAGGAACAGAGAGGCCCAGACTGCTGAACCCAAAGAAAGCTGTGGGTGACCTCTGCTATTTAACAGCTGCTCCTAGCACCAGTCACTGTGGCAACTGGGCTCTGTTTATGAAAATGAATGAAGACCTCAAGCCCAGGGCATCTACACCATGGACAGAGCTCCCTCTGGAAACTCACTGCCTGCCAGATTGCCAGGGCCAAACCAAAACAAAGCCTACCAAACAAATGTAGCTGGGGAAGTGTTCTGCCCTTGGGGGAAAGGCACCAGAGCCTAATGCCTGAGTATCCTCCTTTACCAACCAGAACTATACCAGGGTGAGCTTCTCTTAGTTATGTCAGAGACCCTGGCACTTGTATGGGCAGTTTTCTGAGTGTACCCTTGTAGTGCATAGGCCTGGGCTCTAGCAGTGGGTTTAAAAGGAAGCAGTGTTAGTGCCAGGGATCCAACTTTTTGAAAATCTTATTTTAGGCTCTGCCTTTATGTAAACTATAAAGCTATTTTTGGGTCTGCACCTTGAGGCTGGACCCTTGTCTAGAACAACTGGCTTTGGAGTTTGGCCTTTTTGAGCTCTTGCTTTCACAGTGATGGTCCTTCATGTCCAAAGTCCCCTTGGTAGTTGTAACTCCCATGGGAAACAGTGGGCCGTGGACAACTCTGAACTCACTTTCAAACCCAGAGCTGCATTTGAGGAGACTGCTAGGTTCTGGGTGCTTCTGCTAGTCTGAGGTTATGATTCCATGGCTGGACCCTTCCGGCGTGTATCCTTTGGCCTCACTTAGATGTTCACTGGGGCACTGAGAGATAAAGCTGTGGTCTACATCAAATGCTCCTAGAATATTGGAGCTGGAAGGGTCCAGTCATCAAGCTGCATTGCTGTATTTTAAAGATGTGTAAGCCCTGGTGATAGGTCACTTGGCTAGTGTGGCAGAGCCAGACCCAGAGCAGGGGTCTTCTGATGCCACTCCAGGGCGCCCTTCCCCACACCATGCCCTGTCACTGTGAGAGTGTGCTTGGACCGGGGCCAGAGGAGGGAGAGTTGGGGAGGTTGGGAGGTGATATGCCAACAGAACAGAGATGCCCAGGAATAGAAGAGGGACTCCTTCACACGTATGTAAGTCAGCCTTAGCTTTAAAGTTTGAAACACTCTTGAGGACCTTGAGGTTTCTCACATGTTCTTCTTGATCTGATCAGATGTCAAAGAGTTGGGGGAGAAAGAGGGCAAGGACCTGGCGTGCTGCTGGTTGTGACTGTGGTGAGTCACAGAGTTCCTTCCCTGGAGGGTTCAGGTCTGGCCATGCCCTGGCAGCCCTTTCTCCCTAACTTCAGCGCTGTGTCCTGGGGTTTGGACAGCTGCTGCCCCTCATGAAGGTGATCCATTCAGAGGGACCCTTCACTTCAGGGAAGGGAATGGAGCTCAATTCACTTGCTCCTTCTTCAGTACTTAAGCCCATGCAGTTACTGAGTGGCTGCCACTGTTTGCTCACGATAATTCCTATGAACATTCCTGTTGATAAACCCAACCAAATCAGTGGGAGTTTTCCGTTAACTGTGGATTTAAGTTAAAGTGTAACCACAAGTATCCTGTTGGTTTCCGTGCATCTCAGTGCTGACATTTGTACACTGGCCTACAGCTTTGATGTTTCCATCCTGTCCCAGCTGAGATACCTGTGTGAAATGTGAGTTTGTCATTTGGCAAACTCTTTTTCCTCTGGTCAGTTGGTTAATGAAGCTAAAATATTGATGGGGTTGATTGCTTATATCTGAGAGTTCATCAAGGGTATGAATATCAGTACAAGTGAATTCCACGCTTCACTCTGAGTAATTGTAATTAGAGGAAGAAATAAACTTCCAGGTTTGTTCTACAGTGGTCATGACATTCAGGTTCCCCTGGGGGAGGGGTGAAGAAGAGGACTGTAGAGTGTGTCCTGAGCTGGTGCTGTCAGGCTTTGAAAAGCAGACCAGTGGGTGATCTGAAAAGCCACTGTCCTGGGCTACGTGAAGCCATTAACCAAGATGGCGTCCTGGACAGTCTGATGCCAAACAGGTCACTCTAGTATCTTGTCACAGTCAGTGAGTCAGTGACAAGTTAGCTGGGAGTCAGTGCCTGCACTGGCCACAACTCTCTCACGTTCTGGATGGGGGTCAGAGAAACTGAGTGGGCTTGTTCTTTCAGTGAGCAGTGAATAACGGTGGCCTTAGCTGCAAAACTGGCTCTTTTTGGCTTTTTGATAACATGCATTATTATTATTATTATTATTGTTATTATTATCATTATCATTATCATTATTATTATTATTAACAGGTTGGCCAAAAAGGGAACTTGGGAGAGTTGAGGCTTTGTTTCTCTCTGTCCAACAGTCAATGTTTTCTCCTAGTTTCCTGTTGTCATTTAGTAAACATTTATCTGTCTACTGTGTGCCTGGGTCTGAGTTATCATAACCAGTAACTTAGTCTTAGTTAGTGAGTGCTCTCATGCAGCAGGCTTTTCTTCTTTAAGAAGGGAAGCATAATTGGGATCTTTGGTGTCTCTTCTGCTCACCCTTTGGTGCCTTCACACCAGGGAAAGGAAGTGTAAATCAATGTAAATTAGTTTACTTTGGTAATAGCAGTTTTAGAGAAGGTTCAGAGAAGGAAATTGAAACAATTGAGAAATAAGAGGTTTGGGAATCACTGTTGGAGTTTTCTTAGTCTTCTGGCCCTGGGACTCTGTCCCAGTTACCACTGATAATGGGCCCTTTTTCTGTTTAACTGTCTTGTCAGTAAGTCAGTGACACGTGCCGAGAATAGAAACCAGTACCATTCCATGTTGTAATCGCCAGTCCATACATGCCCCGCTGGCTCTGTTGTTGTGATCGTTGCTATGGTGCTTGACATCAAATGCCAGTCATTTGCCTCGCACTTTACATCACACCTACAGAGTTCCTACCCCAAGCAGCTCACCTTCTCTAGAAGTGCAGGACCTTTTCCACACTGGCACCATAGGAAGCAGTAAGAGGGAAAGGGACAGGAGTTCTGTCCATAAAACATGGGCCTTGATTGGATCGATGATGGAAACTATGTCTGTTCCAATAGGGAGGGCCTTTATTAGGTAAATATCTTTTTTTTTCTGTTCAGTTCTGCTTTTAAAAATATTTGGGTTGAGTGTAACAAGAACAGACTATCAACTCTCTTATGTTTTCTGTTCTTTCAGAATATGGGCCTTGCAATGGTTGACAGCGTGCTGGACTCTGAGGGAGGAAATGAAACATGTAGCTGCTAGTCTCTGCTCTGTAGGTGCTTCCTGGCCAGTGAGGGAAGGGAAAAAAAAACAAACATCAGGTGACATCGTCGGAGCTTTGTAAACATTGTAGGAGACAGGAGAAAATGAAAACTTGACCAATTTCATTCAATTCTTAGTTTGTTTTGTCTCTCCACTTTACCTGCCATAGGGTCATCTTAACTGAAGACAGGTCTGCTGGAGGTTGTGGGAATGGCTGTCAGTAGGTATCAGGGCTGTGGGCTTGTCCATAGTTGAAATGCTGCCTTCAGATTTCTTAGGAGTGAAAGAGCCCTTTTCCCCAGACTCCCAGCAGACCTCTCTTTGCATTCACTGGCTGAATTGACTTAGCCCTGCCCATCCTGAACCAGTTACTGGCAGAGAGTGATGGAGTTGCCATGATCAGCTCAGATTGCTCAGCTGAGAATCAATCACACTGCTCACCACAGGGGCCTCCTGCCAACATGAATGTGAATAAACCTTATAATAGAAGAGATGCACATCCAGTAGGACCATGGTGTAAGGATAAAAGGTCAAGGACAAAGTAAGGGAGTGGAGGTCCTGACCCTTGTTTGTGTTCCTCAGTCCCTTGACAGCCTTCACAGGGCTCTCTAATGTGGTGCTGCGTGTGTATTGGCCTCTCTCCTTACTCCTAGAGTATAGCTTCTTAAGGCCGAGGCAGTCTCTCACTCAATATTTGTGGCCACCATACTTAGCACATTGTAGGACCTTAATATGGGTTTGGACAAGTTGAATTATGTTTCACTTTGATCAAACATCCCTTGAAATAAGTGAACCATTGCCATCCTATTGTTCATTAACTATAATAGCTTTGTTGAGATATAATTCATATACCACACAATTCTATCACTTAAAGTGTACAATTGAATGACTTTTAGTATGTTCACAGAATTGTACAACCACTACTGCAATTAATTTTAGAACATTTTCATCATCCCCAAAAGAAACTCCATGTTCATTAGCAGTAACTACCCACTCTCCCCTTCCCTCAGCCCCTGCTAACCACTAATTTCTGTTTCTATGAGTTTGGTTATCCTGGACATCCCATATAGATTGAATTATATAATATGTGGCCTTTTGTGTCTGGCTTCTCTTACGTAGCATAATGTTTTCAATGTTAGAACCTGTTGTAGCATGTATCAGTGCTTCATTTTTTTTTATGATTAAATAATACTTCATTGTGCATGTGTGTGTGTGTGTATTTTTAAAATTAATCCATTATCAGCTGGTGGACATTTGTGTTGTTACCACTTTTTGGCTATTATGAATAATATGAATGATGCTGCTGTGAATATTTGTGTACAAGTTTTGTGGGCATATGTTTTTATTTTTCTCTCTATATATACCTAGGAGTAGAATAGCTGTATTATATGGTAACTCTATGTTTAACCTTTTGTGGATCTGCCAAACTTTTTCAAAATGATAGCATCACTTCACATGCATAGGAGCTATATATTAGTGTTCTAGTTTCTCCACATCTTTGCTAACACTTGTTATTATCTATCTTTATTATAGTCATCCTAGTAGACATCAAGTGCTGTGTGTTCATCAATTTTTTAAGAAAAAGAAACATTTAGCCCTGGTCGGTATGGCTCAGTTGGTCGGAGCATCATCCTAAAACCGAAGGGTTTCAGGTTCAGTCCTGTCAGAGCACAGGCCTAGGTTGTGGGTTGGATCCCTGGTCTGGGTGCACAGGATCCCCGATCCAGGCATGTAAGAGGGGCAACCAATCAATGCTTCTCTTTCTCTCGCATTGATGTTTTTCTCTTTCCCTTCCTCTCTTTCTAAAAGCAATAAAAAATGTCCTCGGGTGAAGATGAAAAACAAACAAGCAAGCAAACATTTAATTGGATATGTCAGAAACTCTGTTATGTATGAAGACATAGAGATCAGTAACCTTTGACCCTCTCCACTTCTCTGGACTCATCTCTTTCATACCTTTCCTCTTATATTGCTTTCTAGTCTCCACACTATCATGTTGTTTCTTACTTCTATATCTTTTCTTGTGCTCTTTCCTCTGCCTAAAATATGAATCTTAATACTAATAATATCGTTGGTCAGCTCTTCCATAGCCAATTAATCATAGAGCTTGCAGTCTGGCTCCCAGCTCTGTGTTCTTAAACACTGTGCTGTGTGTTTTTTCTTTTAAAATCAGGTTTACTGAAGTATAATTTACATAGATTAAAATGCATGTATTTTAAGGGTGTAGTTTGATGAGTTTTGATGAACAGATGTATTTCTGTAACCACCAGTATGATCAAAATGTAGAAGACATACATACTTTTCTGTCACCTCCCCTGCCCCAGTTCTCTTGTGTCCCTTTGTCGTCAATGTCCCTGGTCCCAGGCACTTACTGATCTGTTTTCTTTCGCCTAGTTCAGGATTTCTTGTGTTCTTTGGTGTCTGGTTCCTTTTGTTCCGCAAACATGGTGAGAGCCAGCAGCCAGGCTGTTGTGTGTGTCAGTAGCTTGTTGCTTTTTGATGCTGAGTCGCACCCATTGTGTGGATTTACCCCAGTTTGTTTATTCCTTCCCTGTTGGTGGACATTTGGGTTGTTCCCTTTGAATATTATGAAAAATGGTAATGAATATTTGCAAACATGTCCCTTTTGGGGACAGGTGTTCTTATTTTGGAGGCTGAATACCTAGCAGTGCAATTCTCAGTTGTATGGTAAGTATGTGCTTAACTTTATAAGACACTGCCACCCAGTTTTCCAAAGTAGATGCACCCACTTTGGGCTTTTCTATCCTTTTTGCTTAGATAACTGCAATTAACTTCTAAGAACTGCCTCAGATGTCATCTACCTAGGAGGCCTTTTGTGCCCCTTTTATCTTCCCCTTCCTTGAGGTAGATGAGGGGCTCCCTGCTCCCGTAGCAGCTTGGTTACTGAAATCGTTCACTTGCTCACCTCTTCCTGTTAGACTGTGAGCTCCTTGAAGATGGAGAATGTGTTGTCATCTCCGTATCCCCAGGATGTTGGGTGATGCTTATCATCTAGGTAGGTGCCCAATGAATGTCTGTGAATGGGGGCTTGAATTGGACATTATTTGGCTTACAAGGGACTTATGGCCCTGTAGGAGAGGTAGAACAGACATGCAAATAAGTGTAACATTAATATAAAGTGGAAATTGGTAGGATTAAAGAACAATCAAAGAGAGAGGGATGGCTTTAATAGGGAGGATTTGGGAAGGTTGATAGGGAGGTGGGATTTCAGCTGAGCACCCAAAGTTAGGTTTAGAAGGCAGAGATTATTGTACATTAGTTTTAAAGGGATTTAACTAGGACTTCTGGTCCAGAAGATTGATGAGGCAGGAAATTGAAGGCTGTCTTTGGGAAGGTCACACGCTAAAATTCATCTATTTTGTGATGCTTTGCTGTTCCTAGCCTGTAGCAGGCACCAGGGTATATTGAAATCATTTCTTTTTTTGCCAGTAGAAGAACATGAATACTGTGTGGTATTATTTCCTCCAAAATATGTCTTCTAAACTGGAGAAAAAAGGCTTCTTTTACCTTCTTCTCCTCTTACTCCATGATGTGCTTACAGTCACACAGATGCCACCCTTGCTAAGGCCCTGTCTAGGAGCTTGCCTGATCTCTTTGGTCTCAGCCACATGGTCTTCAGTATGTTTGTCCACTTTTTCCCGATAGCACATGTGTGTAGAATATTGGAGCTGGGAGCTTTAGAAATGGTCAAATGGTAGGCCCTCATTTTATAGATAAGAATTGGCCTTGAGACCCAGCGAATTTCCTAGTTAGTAACGGTGAGGATAGAAGCTGCCCTTTATTGAGCACCTGGTATGAGCCATGTTGCCTCTGTGACAGCCTGCGGATAAGTCCCTGAAACAAAGTCTCAGGTGGTACGTGGCAGAGCCAGGAGTGAAAGCCAGGTGTTTTCACTGCGGCGTCTGGCAGGATGCCAGGCTTGCGGTCACTGACCACAGAGGTGGAGGAAGCTGGGCTGAAGTCCTCACAGAGAGGAAAGGCTGTTGTCACACAAACAAGAGGACCAGGGTCCTCTGCTGCCTAGAGAGTCACAGGGGGCGTTGTTTTTTTGAACCACCTGGGTTGCTGAACCAAAATAAGACATCCAAAGCAGAAAACTGATCAGCCAGCATTTGCTTTATCAGAATTATTTGTATGGTAAATCAGGACATATATTTTTAGTTTTTAGTTACGCAAGTGAAAATGAAACTGTTTTCATTGTACAAGTAGTACTTGAGATTCATTTGCATGGTAAAGGAGTTAAATATTGTAGAAAGCAGAGAGCAAAGTCACCGTTCCCATTCATTTTCCTGACCTATTGTAGCACTGACTTGACCTTAGGTAAGAACTATTTGTGTGCTTATATACATAATGTATGAACATATACACACAGTTTTAGGGGAGTTAATGAATTGTGTCTTCTCTCATATTTTGCAGTTTAAAAAAGGAGGGAATTTCAGGGGGAAGGGTTTGCAGGAACAAGTATAAAGGACACATGGACAAAAACTAAATTGGGGGGTAGAAATGGGAGGGAGGTGGGGAGGACTGGGGGAGGTGGGCTGGGATGGGCATAAAAGACAGAAAACTGTACTGGAACAACAATTAGAAAAAAAAAGGTTGACATTATGTCATTAAGATGTTTCCGTAGCGCAGACACAGACGACAAACAGTGCAGCGATAGCCGGAGGGAGAGGGAGTGGGGTGGGCGGAGGTGGGCGGAGGTGCGCGAAGGTGGGGAGTGCTTGGTGCAGGATGCAGTGTGCAGGTGATGTTTTGTTGAGTTGTACATTTGAAACTGTATGGTTTTGTGAACCAGTGTCACCCCAATAAATTCAATTAAAGAATAAAATAAAATCTATCCCATTAATGAGAAGACTTCCGGCCAAGATGGAGGCATAGGTAGACGCACTGTGCCTCCTCGCACAACCAAGATAGGGACAACAAAGATATAGAAACAAAATAACAACCAGAACTGACAGAAAATTGAAGTTTATGGAAGTCGGACAACCAAGG
>CM052542.1:63768206-63832809 GCA_028533065.1 Trachops cirrhosus | reverse complement strand
GGAAAAAAAAAATCTATCCCATTAATGAGATCAACAAACAAAATTTTTTTTCTGTTAATACAAATAGTACTATTTTAAGTGCAGCATATATATTTCGTGGTACAGAGGTGCCCTCGTGAATGTTTAACTTATTTCTTGTATTTCCCTATTGTAAATACTGTGGCAGCTAACACCTGTGTGTGAACACCGAAATACCTCTTCAGCTATGTTGTGCAGTTACGATGTAATGCAGTTGGTGGGCTTAACAATGATACCAACTACAATATGGTATAATTACAGTTATGGTGTCATCTCTTCACAGAGATTCTGGGAAGTTCAGTTGCTACCTGGACCTGGTAAAGATTACAAAGGTTCAGAATGTTCCTGTGGATCTTCACTACGGAATGATCACACCCTCTGAAAAGTATTAATTGAATATTATAATTGCTTTGTAGGTAAAAGGTTAGGATGTACGTGCTAGATACTTTCTTATGTATTATCTTATTTAAATCTTTTAACAATCTTGTGGAAACTGTGCTACTATTCATCATTTTTCTGAAATCAAGAGTCAGAAAGATTGTAACAAAGTGACAGGGCTTGTAAGAATCCAGTTCAAAAATTGAACCCTCATTTTGTGATCCCCAATTCAGTGCCTCTTTCTCTTCTGTTCTGAAGCTGGCCCATTCTCTTCATAAGGACTTAAGAAAAATTATGGAAGATAAGATGTCTTTTAAATAATGGAATCACAGCATGAGTAGAGAAAGGCAAAGCAGGCATCGTCAGAACGGCGAGGGCAGGGTGCTGGCTGGTGAAGCCTCCACCCCTGTCATCAGGCTTGGAGGTGTGATGCACGTCTTCAGAGGCTGTGGCAGTAGCAACATGGAGAGCCCTTGCGCCCTGATGCAGTGTCCTGCTGTTGTGAGCTGTGGGTTTAGTATTGCACTCGGGTCAATGAATCACTGCCAGGAAAGGCAGTGTGTTCAGATGCAGCCAACTCCTGGTGGCTCTCTCCCAACAGGAGAATGGCCCTCCATGGATGAATCGTCCCAGCTTCCTTTGAGTTTTAATTTCTATATGGATCTTAAGGTTATTTCCAGCCCGTGGGATGATGGCTCAGCTCTTTGAGAAGTGGTCTGTTGTATAGGGACAGTGGAGTAGGGTGGTGGTTAGGATTTCAGGGTTGTTTCAGGCTCTTCCTGAACCCTGTGTTTATAGGTCCTCTGAAGTTGGTGTGACAGTCTTTCCTCCCAGAGGCAGAATATGAGCAGTTTGAGAAGAGGAACCAGTTCTACTCTCGGGCAAAATGACCTGTGTCCTTGGATCAGAGCAGGATCTAATTGGCAATAAAATAATCAAAAATTTAAAATTAAGCCCTGACTAGCACAGCTCAGTTGACAGGAGCATTGTCCTGTACACCAAAAGGTTGGGGGTTCAATTCCCAGTCAAGGCACACACTTAAGTTGTGGGTTCAATTCCTGGTTGGAATGCATATGGGAGGCAACCAATCAGTGTTTCTCTCTCACATCAAGGTCTCTCTCTCTCTTTCCCTTCCTTTCTCTAGAATCACTAGACATATTTAAAAAAATTAAAATTAAGTCATTAAATGTATTTGAGGAAGAAAGCTAAGAAAATCTGAAATCATAACCAAGCACAGTGGAATACAAACCCATGATAGAGTAAACGGCGTTCCCATAATCACGGGTCAGCATTTTTAACAGATGTATACTCAAGTGTGTGGTGATGCAGTATGTATATAAACGTCAAAGGCACAAATGAAGTTAATGTTTATATTAAACCTTCCACCTCCAAAACACACACCAGAAAGGTCCCACTGGTGTATGCATAATTGCATCGCTGAATACTCCCTCGGTCCCTTTTTCCCCTCCTTTCCCTGAACACGTTATTTTGGTTACTTACTAAAGATATGTGATATATATGCGGGAACATATGCAATTGACTCACACCTCTCAGAGTGGTGTGTAAAGTGTAACATTCTGAAACACCAGGGATGCAGGTCCACAGGGAATCCTAAATGCTGGTTTCCAGCCACAACTGTACTGGAATGAAAATAGAAAACAATGAGGCATGTGCAGAGTCAGCTTTTCTTTGTGTGGCAGCTCAGCAGTTTTCCTGCTGTCCTAAACTTTCCTTAAAAAAAAATGCTGAGGGAAAAAGAGGAAATGATCCAGTTAAAAATTTTTCACAGTGAAGAGTGAATATGTAAAATAACAGCAAGGGCTGTGGGAACACATAAAAAAATAAAAACTGACTTCATGGTGAGAAAGCTCACTGTTCTCTGCTGGGTTGTGAAGACTTGCGTGTGTGTGAACACGACACAGGACACACCTCCCCACGCGCATAGATACACATGCAGCCGTGGACTTTAGTGGTGGTGTGGAACAAGGTCTACGCTGTCCTCATGAGCCTGGATTTTATTTTTGCTTCTGCTGCCCACTTGCTGTGAACCTTGGAAATGTCACTTTATTGATTAATCCATCAAATAATTCCATTTAGCCAATATTATTGAATGCTTATTGTGTATGAGACTCTATCTAGGTGCTGTGGAGGATTCATAAGAAAATACTTTCTCTGACTTTAATAACGCGTTCAGTTCTGCAGCCCGGTGCCACCGGGCGTGCCCACGAGAGAAGAGCCGGCTGCTGCAGGAATTCAGAGGAGAGGGCAAGGTTATGTCTAGCTGAGAGAGGTTATATCGAGGCAGTGAGGGCTGCGCAGGTGGGCTTTTGAGTCTGGGTGGGCATTCAGCACCTCAGAGTTCAGAGTGGAGATTAGGTGCAAGAGCAGGGGAAGTGCGAGGCCTTCCTGGATGACCAGGCCCCAGAAGATCGTGGGGCTCTGTTGTGGTAGGTGCGGACCACCCAGCTGTCCCTTAATTTCTCTGGGCCTCAGTTTCCTCATTTGCAAAAAAAACAGTTGAGATTTCTTTTTGTTTCAATGTGCCAAAGAAAGGAAGAAAGTATTGTATTTGTAGTGTAGCCATGCAAATTGTCACTGGTCTTATGCTTTAGAGTTTGAAAACAGGTTTTTAGTCCTTTATGAAAAGTAGACTGCAAAAACTTTCCTCCTTCCCCTTTCTTATTTTCTTATTCCTCCCCCTCCCACACACCATTTTAACACCAATTATCACTAGGGTACTTTCTACTATTAAGAAGGACTTGTGGAAACTTGTTTGGTATATATCGGGGAAAAAAACCCCCAAAACAAAACCCTAAGGGATGTGTCAAGCCTTTTTCATGAACGATGCAGGAATCCACACTTATGTACTGGGGTTGAATTGAAAGCTTCCTTAGTGAAGTACTATTTCATACGTCTGTATGTGCATCTGCAGGTGGAGAAAAGCCAGGCCAGGGGGAGATGCGATGCAAGTACATTTCCATTCTCCCCCGTTATCAGCAGCATCCTTCAGAAACTACTGATTAAAACTCAAGGCTGTTTCCAGCTCTTGGTTTCCTTGCTTCATAGCATACCAAGTCAAGGCTGAGCTGGGGGCCACCTTCCAGAAAGCGCAGACTTCCTTTCTGATTGGAAATAATCCGTATTTTGTTTGACCTTCAGGATATTCATGGCCTTTCTGGAAAACGTGTGCCAACATTTGTCCTGGCAAGGCCAGGGCAGTTTAAACTTGTTTTATAGGCAGTTAAAAGCAGTGGCAGGAGGGCGAGTATAGTAATTTAGATATTTGCATCCTTTCCGGCTTAAAAATCAAGGGGGTGATTTAAAACAGGCAGTATTTGAAAACAAACAAACAAGAAACCACTTCTTGCAGTTCTTCTTTTTCTAAACCTTTGAGAACTTCTCCAAGGCCAGAGTGTTCTTTTGCAAGTGACTTGTCATGAAGAGGGGATTACATATAATTTATTACACTGTGCTAATATCTGCAGCCCTATTCCAAAGGTTGTCAAATATAGACCTTGGAGAGCACAATTCCCATGCCTTTTGAAAAATATGTTCCTTATGATGTTTTATTTGTAAAAATACTGTCAGATGGCTGTGGATTTGCATTAATACGTTAATGCTAAACAGAATTAGATCTCATGGTAGCTTTTAATTATTATTATTTTTTAAATCAGGTCAGAGGCAGAGTCCAAACCATAAGATAGAGTTCAAAGTTATTGTTCTTATTTTAAAGTAAATATGTAAGTAGGGTTCTTGTTGTATACTGGGTTCTCGAGTTCTTAGCAAAGCCAGTCATTCTGGTAACTTAGGGCCACAGTTTGATTCCGTCAAGTATGCAGTTGCAGAGCTGACACATGAAAGGGCACTCAGGGATCAGTTGCGTTCATGTGTGGTTACATGAAGACATTTTCTTTAATAAGAATGTCTGTTATATGGGAGTAATTGAAAATAATCCTATCCTAATAGAGCTAAAATCCTACATTAATTTAGGAGGGAGAAGTAAAATAAGTACCTTTTAATCCTGCTTATGTAAAGGAATTTTAAGAATGCATGTCATTGAATTTCTAAATGCTTCCTTTTGCTTTCTGTGTGCTCCCACTAGGTGAAGTTAGATTTGAATGTTAACACTTATCATATGAGTCTGAAGTTTCAGCTGAGGCCAGTAGGTGGGAACCACGGTTTCTAGTGATTTTCAAAATGCAGCCTTGTAAAGATGAAGAGACCCCACAGTTGAAACAAATGGCGTGTTCAATTCAAGTGACCATTTGGGCATCCAGGAAGAATCTGATACCGCCTCGTCATCATCAGGAGTAATTCCAGCACCAGCCCTTTTAGTTGGCTGTTAGTCGTATGTTTGTTTGCAGTTCACTCAATTACAACAGGGAAGTATAAACCAAAAAAAAAAAAAAGAATAGATACAAAAGAATATGTTATACAGTGTCCATTCAGTACAAATTTATATATATATTTGCTATTTGCTTACTGCTGTTGAGAAAGCAGAATTGGTCAGTGAAGCTCAAGGGTTAGGCATGAAAAATAATTGAGAAAAATGAGTAGAAAGAAAGAAAAATCAGTGTTTTGATAATTTTGTCAAATGTTTTCTCAAAGACCAGCCTCAGATTTAAGATACTATGCAGTTGTGGGCTTTGGCCTTCAGTAGTTTTCTGATAGGAATTCAGCCTTGAGTTGAACTTTGAGAGAGGTTATTTTCTTTTCTTTTTTTCCTTTTAATTACTAAGCAACCAATCTGGTGTAGTTTGTTGATCTATTTTCTCCTCTTACTCGGCTTCTATTGCTTTCTGCATGAGCTGCTGTTTATTCTGGAATGCTGGGCATCCACATGTAGAATTAACGTTTGCCTGCCCCTGTCTTAACCAGGAATAGACAAAATCTGACCTGATATTTCAATTCACAAGTTTAAGTGATCGCAAAGAGTTGTGACCCCTAGTGACTTGCTCGAAGTTCCAATTTCTAAAACCCCCATTTCTTCATGTAATTAATACAAAAGTTCCCACTGTGGGAGCTTCTCTACTCTGTCTTGGCTTCGCCTTCTTTCTTCAGGTGTTTAGGAAAGGTCTGATCACAGCCAGCTTCTTTCCTTGTCAATCAATTTTGAAACCAAAAGTCTAAACGTTTTGTTAGGCAAATCCAATTCATTAATTTGTTATGTTGGTATCTCACTTTGAAGCTTATAGAGTACTTAGCTCTCCATTACTTTTGTTTACTTTGGCAAGATGGGCAGCATTAGCCCCAGTTTACAGGTGAAGAAACTAAGTGAGGCGACTCAGGCCATGCAGCTTGTTAGTAGAGGAGCCCAGAACCTAGGTCTTCCAACGCCAAGTTCACTCTCCTTTCCTCTGTGTTCCTAAGGTCTGCATTATATGTTGTGAGCTTCTTTTTGCGGGGGGGCGGGGGGTGGGGGTGGTGGGGGTGGTGGTAGGATGGTGAGGAGAAAGGAGGTTCTTTTCTACTTATTTTTCTTACATTTATTGGTAATATCTCTGTAGATGTGTAGAGCTTCCCAACTTAATAATAATGAAAAAAAAAACCTTTCAAATGTATGATCTCATTTGTTTTTCTAATAATCCTGGGGATTAGGTAGGCCAAGAATGATCTCTCTTGTAAAGGTGAGAAAACTGACGCTCGGGGGAAGTGATGCGTAATTGGGAACTGGAGTGGTGGCCCAGGCGGGGCTGAACTAAGACTAAAGTGGATGAGAATTGAATGTGAGCCCTTCCTTTCTGAGCTGTGTGTCAGTTGTTGCGTTCCATGTCATGGAAATCAAAAACACCTGTTTTTAAGTTGGTCACAGTATAGTGGAGGTTTTTGGATTGGTGGGGGACATGTTTGGGCCTAGGGAAATTATTTCTTTAGCATGAAAGAGGTGGTCAATTTGGAAGACTTCGTGTTATAGACTGTAGCCAGATGTTTACTTTTGTGATTGCCTGTGTTATTTTGCTGGTTTATTCATTCCTATGCATTAGGATAGAAAAATAAATAGAGTTCTGTTTTGCTTCTCTGAAATAGTTTTTCTATTTTCTGGAATTTCCTTACTTATTGTCTTTAATATTTCCAAGTTTTATTATGACCATACAATTGACCATACAATAATGGAAGAAGGAGGGTAGGCTTGTTTGAAGAGGCTCATTAAGTGACTTAGGGCAAATGTGGTTTGGGAGCCTGTAAATGTTCATTCTTTCCTTCATCTTGAGATTTGTTTTGTGGGTGTCAGTTCTGTATGTTCTTGGATGTTTTGGATGGGAGAGGGTGAATCGTTAGGACTTAAAAGAGGGTAGTTTAGTTTTTTTCTTTGGCTCAAATATGTAATTTTACCATAAACTACTGAAAGTTTCCTGTTTGTGTTTGATAAAAAAAGTTCACTTCCATTCATTGTTTCCATGCAATTTCCTATATTTTTTATAGTTAGAAAGGTTGAAATCTAGGATAAATTATGAGTTATCTCTGGGGCAAAGAAACTCTTTTCATTTCAAAAAAAGAATTAAAAAAAAGTGCACCTCCCTGAGTCTGCAGAATTGCACTAGTCCTCAGTACATGCCTTTCCTTATGTAACCAGGACTTGCAGACAGTGCGGTCTGACTGGTTCTTCTAACACAAGGGGCAGGGAAGATTTCCATGTCACGACTTGATTTTAGAAAGCGGCAGATGATATCATTGTACTGAAGAGGGGCTTCTTGAGTGGCCTTGTCCTGTGTTTTCTCTGTCCAGCCTTCAGCCTGCCCTGCACTGCCCTGTGTACAGTGGGACTGTTTGTGCAGACCTGGAACAGGCACCACTGGCTTCCACGACGGTGCCTCCTAGCAGTGATGGGAGAGTGAGGGTGGGGAGGGATGGTGATTTCAAGTTTCACTGAGGAACTACAGTGGGAGAATGTGCAAACAATGCCAAAATTGTAATTAACTTGGGATGTGCAGGTTAAATCTCTTCATCTTGAAAAATAAGTAAGACGAGAGATACCACAAGACCTTTATATATGTGTATGTGTGTGTGTGTGTGTGTGAACACATGTATTTATATGCATATATAACCTAGTCATATATTTACTTTCTTCTCCTCTTGAGGAGAAGCCCTAGAATGCTTGAAGTCCTAGAGCTGTGGGAGAGCAGCGTTTTTAGCACAGCTTTTGTGTGAACTAAATTCCCAACAGTTTACTATAGTCCCTAAGCTGCACTTTTTTTGATGGCTTGCCATTCGTATTGGATTGGTGTGGACAGGTCGCTAATGTTGTTGCTAATATTGTCACTAACATTACTACACAGCATCAGTCTTTTGGCAGCGCCATGCATCTGGAGCACATGAGGGTAGCCAAAATGGTCAGTGAGTTACAAGGAGGGTAGCTGCCAAAAGTCCATATAGGTTACTCTGTCAGTGGGGGCCTTCATACAGAGCTTGTTAACTTAGAATTGAGGGTAACAGGTGGCATGTGACAGGCTTCAGGCAGAGACCCAGGCCTGCAGCCAGAGTTGAGAAAAACAGAAATATAGGAAATGTAGGAAGAACTATAAAACATAGAAATATTAGTATTTATAATGATGGCACTAGGTCCTCAAAAGAAATTTAGTAAGTGATATTCTGGATGCTCAAAATGTTTAAGATGGCCAGGAGGTAATTACATGTATAGTGTGTTTTAGGTAAACTTCCCTTAAAAATGACTGGTGTCACTTCCTTTGTTGAAAAAAGTAAAGCTTAGTTATTTGGAAGATCTGCTTATAGGGAATAGCACATTATTAGCCAATTGAATGGAGCAGGCATTTATCGTGTGGTGGTAAAGTGGTTCTCTGGGCCCAATGGAGTATGGTGGGAAGAGGGAGTATGACATTAAATGAGAGAAGGAATTAGTTATTACTTTAAGTAATGGATTAGTGTAACTTGGTACATTTTTCAGTGCAAATCTTGAAACAAAGCCCTTTTTGTGTTAGGAGTTGGCATGCAAATGATTATATTTTCAAATCGACCATTTGAAAGTATTAGCTTGTCTCCATGTGAGAAAAGGTGAATTCCCTCTGGCACTGTGGTTTCCGAAGGTGCACTTGGGAGGAAAAGAGAGGAGCTTGTTGATCCAGAGTGGAAAAACACCAAAGAAAAGTTTTCTCCAAAATAACACACAGATTTCAGAAAAACAGTAATTGCTTTGATTGAATGTGACAAACTTTAAAAAAAATGTTGAGCTTTGAAACATCATATGACACATCTGTTTTGAAAGGTTGCTTTGTCAGGTACAGATGTGTTTCACAGTAGTTTACTGTGTGTGAGGTTTTGTCACGAGCATGCTCAGTAGCTGTTTTTCTGAACAGGTATCTCATTCACCCCACTTTTAAGTTTTGGGGGAGAGTTTATTAAACAACAGTGCATTATTTTATATGTATCTTTAGGTTAAATACAACCTGATTGAACTGAACCTTAAACTTATACCTCTGTTTAGATTTTATCCTTTCAAAAGTTGCTTGTTGACCCAGGACAGCAAAATCCAAAACTTTCTATTTATTGCTGGTATGTTTTTAAAAATTGAGATCACAAAATCCCTCAAAGCCATTAACAAACTAATGCCACTTTTTTTTTTGCTTTTACACCCACATTAATGCAAATTATCAGTTTAAAAGTTTTTAAATGTTTCTTCCAATTCTAGAAAAGGAGTTTTTGTGCGTACTAGAGAGAGTGGCCTGGAATCCTGAATGAAATTCGCTGTAGAGTATATTTCACCTATTGCTAATGAGACCAAATAAAAATTTTTGTGTTTATGGTTTTTGTAAAATGACTTTGGAAATCACTGATCCTCATATTATTATGGGCCAGTTAAATTCAGACTCAGGAAAAATATTTTCTTATCCAAGTCGCTGATTTGTTTCCTTTTTATGAGATCTTGTCAGCATCACGCTTTCTTTTACCTTGACTGCTAGGAAGCTCAGGGCTAGGTCGGGTACTGAAATGAAGTATTTCCTTCCATAAGATTTCTTTTTTTTCATAGCTATTTTTTAATGATTGGTCGCTGAAGTGGGTTTTCTGGGCCTGTTTTTGTTTATTTTTTATTACAAGACCCTCAATTTCCTTTCTGGAAGTAGTTGAATATATATGATACACACACACACACACACACACATTTCTTTAATATGTATATCTTAAAGAAATATATAGCATGACATTTTGGTTGGATCAGGAGTTTTCTAGTAGAGCTCATAAAACTGGGACCCTGATCAGACCTACTTTGCTACATTCACTGTGCATCTCCAGGACCAGAAGCCATGGCAGAACTTGTCTGTAAACTAGAAAGGTCTGGAAGAGAAGGCGTTTTTATAGCTAGTTTATAGAGGTCTCTTATAAACCCACTGGGTGAAAGGAAGAAAATTGAACTACATGGAACAGAGTTTCCTTTAAGCTCTAATATTCTGGCTCCTAATGCAAAAGGAGGTTGAGATAGATTAAAAAGTATTTTTTTTTCAGAACACATCCCATAGTTGGGGAGATAGTAATAATAATTATAGTTATATGATAATATACATGGGTTAATCCTAAGAACAGTCTTATGGGGCAGATACTGTGATAACCCCCATTGTATAGGTAAAGAATCAGAGACACAGCAGTTAAGTAACCACCCTAGGTTACAAAGCTAAGGTGTGGCAGTGCTGAGATATGAACCTAGGAGACTGGTTCTGTGGTCCACAGAGAATTAGAGTTTTGGTTGTTCGAGGAATCCATCACTCAACAAGTACATGTCAGGCAATGTGCCAGCGCCAGATGGGTAGATAGAGGATAAGCAAAAGAAACATGGTCCTTGCCCTCATGGGGTTTCCAGTTAAGTAGAAGATACACAAACACATGCCCAAATTAATACAACAACAGATTTGTAATAAGAACTGATATTGGTTATAATGGGAAAGTATTAATACAATAGGTATAACAGGTTTACACAGTCTCTGAATTTAATCAGGGACAGAAATGTGGTACTGGGTCAGAGCTGCTTAGCTGGGCACAATCCTTCTCCCTTCCTGAGGCCCAGTGATCCCTGGTCCACACACACTGAGAAATCCTGCCAATAGTGCTGCTTGATTTGCCCATAACTGCTGCGAACTCAGAAACACCAGCTCCCTAGATTCTCCTGAGCCTTTTATGCTTTACTGTGAAAGGAATAAGAACGCACTAGTTAGTCAGAGATTTCTCTACAGACTGTCATCTTTTTTTCCCTCTTGACGGAAGAAGCACCCGAGCAGCCAGCTTGAAGAGGAAGGAATATGGTTTAATATTGTAATGGGATTTGACGTATATAGCTTGGTAAATTCAGCATTCATGTTAAACATTTCCTTCATCCTTTAACAACCCAATTGTTGAGTACTCTGATTTATACATATATAAAAATTATAAATATATAATTACAAAATTCTAAAGTAAACATATTTTTAGTTCATAGCCCAGTTTGTACAGATGGTTGTAATTAGTAATATTTTGCATTTGGCCAAACCAAAAGTTGATAGGTTTTCCTTTTTAAATCTCTTGTCTCCTATCTATAATCAGGACCATTGGTTACAGACTATGATTCAACTTCCCGGGAGTTATGATTTACCTCTTCCACCCTTTCTGACCATCTTCCCTCTTCCAATTACTGTCTTGTTACCTGCCCAGACCCTGTGCCCCAGCCCTGACTGAGAGCTCCTCAGTCCCAGGGAATGCCCCGTGAAGCGTGTTATACCTCTGTGTTTCTGTGCACATCCTTACCTCTGTTTCTCTCATCTTTTTCTTTCTTATCAGACTCCAGCTTGCTAGAGGTAAAAAAAAAAAAAAAAAAGAAAGAAAATTACTTTAGCCACTCTCATAGGTATAAGGTGAGGTGTGAGAGATGAACAGGTTTGGTGATGTCACCCCTCAGGAATGAGGGGCAGCTTTTGAGACCTGTGAGTCTCACTTTGCCACAGAACGTTGCATTCGTAGGAATTAAATTATACTCTCTACTGGTTATGTGTCTAAACTGTGTATCATGTTTTAAGTCTGGGTTGATTAAGTATTTTCCATTCAATAAAGAAGTATACTTCCTTTTCATTATTTTATGTGTCTCAAATTCTTATGGTGGGAGAAAAAACAGATTCCATTCTCTTTCATTCGCCAGATCTTCAGGCTTGTTCTCGGTCCCTGTGATGAGCTGTTTAGGCAATAGCATCCTATAAATTCCTATCTCTCTGTAACTGCATATTGTAGCCAGTGCCCCCTTCATGTTCAGCTTCCTTTAGGTGTTCGGTCGGAAGCATAGGAACAGGTGTACTGTCTCATTGATGGGAAGTAAACAATAAGAAAGTCAGATGACCTCTTTCCTGATTTCGAGAGTTCCCTGAGGGGCAGAAACATGGGCTGTTCTCACCTTTGGGAGTCATGCTTTTAGAATGTGCTTGGAGAACAGGAATTTTTACTGTAATACTGTACGTGGTTTTATTTTAAGTCTTTCCAGTGCAACTCTTAGAAATAATTTTTGGGGAGTAATGGCTAGGGAGTAGTATAAGAACATCTTATCTTAGGTATTTTATTAATCATTCTAAAAGCTCATAAAGAAAACACTTTTTTTCAATTGGGAAAAATATTTTCATTCATTTATTTCTCCTCCCCCTAGGGAACTTTATGTCTCTAATAGCACTTGAAATTTGTAAAGAATTTGTATGTACTGTATCTCATTTGATGTACAAATCAAGCCTGTCACAGAATATGAGACAGGGAAATTACTGGTATGAGAAGCTTAAAGATAGATCAAACAACTAATAGGTGCCTGATCTGGATTCAAAATGCAGCTCTTATATCTTCTGGTCCAGTGTTCCTCTTAGGTCACTCACTGTGTCTCTCATATAAGGGCTCTTCTCTTGCTTTGCCTAGTGGTGACTTCTGGAACATACCCCCTCTGCTACCTTTTCTCTTTAGGTTATAAAAAACACAAAATGAAACACTACCACTTCCTCACAAAGCTGCTTAAATCCCTCCTGATATTTCTTGGTTGTGTAGGTGTCTTGCTTAGATGGAAGAGTGAGTGCCCTTTATAGCTTGGCATTTCCCAACACTTGGAGAATTTAGGTTCTTAAAGAACCTCTGCCAGTTGTTTTCTTTTGAACATTTAAAAACACTCTTGGACAGGAAATTCTCCATCATGGTTGCACCATGGTTTCAATACAACAATATACAAATATGCACTGGCTTTTGGCTCAACAAGTTGTCAGTTGACTTCTTGGAAGAGGGTTGGTTTGTCAAGAGGAAGGTTTGGATTTAGATACTCACTTGAAGCATGAAAGAAACTATGGTAAGATATGCCCAAGTTATGCTGTAGGAAAATCTGGCTATTTTTTTCCCGCCCTGAGAAATCCACAGTAGAGGTTTGTAGGATTCTTCTGTCTTTTCCTTATGAGGGATAAGCTTCAGCCTTAAGCCAAGTTTTATTGTTGAAAAACCCAGGTGGGGGCTATGGTAGAAGGGCCCCCTTTGGATTTTAATGGTGGTACATTCCGCAACTCTGTTCCCAAGAGTCTGTAGCTCCAATGAGTTGTAATTTGAGATGGTATAAATATGAGCATATGTTGTGTACACTGCGGGCGCCCCTGAGCTCAGGGCCTTCCAGGTGTTTTTTCTTGGAACTTTGCTTGTGCATCATATCCTGGTGTTTGTCACATTCCCTCTCCTAAAGCTCAATTAGAGCCCGGCTCTGCTATTGGCTGGGAAATCATCTCGCGTGCCCTTTGTTACAGATTCCTGCATCCCATGGGGGTAAAAGGGATTTTTCAGCTCAGGAGCAGAATAGATCCTGTAGTGCCCAGTTCCATAGTCTGTGGGAGTTTGTCCCTCTTTGCAGCTGACAGCATTGCAGAATTCCCTGTGGGACAATAACAGAAACCCTTATTAGCCAATGGTGTTGTTGGAATAAAATCTCTCCGCTGCAATGTCTTGGTCCCAGGCTATAATATTACCCCTTGATTCCCTCTGCATCTTTACCACTTTTATTACAGCTGAACACACGCTCCTCATTAGTACCCTGGGTGATATGGGGAATCAGTATGCTGGAAATTATGTGGAATAGGTACCAGATGTCTGCGTCAACCTGGTACGCATTGGTATTTAGAATGCTTAAGGATCACATTTATTAGATGTGAAAATTACTTACTATATCCTCTCCCAAACAATAACTCCTCCTCCCCCTCAGTACTTTATTCTGTTGCATGAGGTGTTATATTAATTTCTTTTGGGACAGATTAAATTTAAAGTGTGTGCAGCAAATGCATCTGTTCCCAAATGCTTTGTCTGTAGTATGTCAAGGCTCCGGGCTGGCCTGCAGCCAGTGTGGATGTGGGGGTTCTGTAACTGAGATTGGAGTGCTGCGTTGCAGCAAAAGGACATAATGAAAGGGTGAGTCCACTTGCATTTTTTTCTTTAAGTGGAACTGGGAATTTAGGCGTTGATGTTATAGCCGTATTTTAGAAATGTTTCCCATGTGCAGATAGGCAGGCATTAGTGAAGCAGATGAAGACATTTGGTGAAATGAGAAATGAGCTTGTGTTTTCTCATTACATTTATGACGTCTTTTGTGTCAACCAAAAGGTTATAAGTGTGTGAACCAAGTGATTTATTGTATTTTATCAGACATGAATTAATGTGTATGTTTGGCCAGTAAGTATATGGACCAAGCCCTGAGCTGAAGGACTGGAAGATGCAGGGTAGAAGCAGGCAGCACCTTGTCATGGGAAGAGCTTGGACCTGGAGACTGAGAAGCCCAGGTTCTACTCCCATCCTGCCATGTACTGGTGGCCTGTGACCTTTCCACGTTACTTAACCTCTCTGAGAACCAGTTTCCACCACTCTAAAATGGGTGCTTTAACATTGCCTTTACGTGGTGTTATGAGGATTAGAAATAATACGTGCACAATGTGTGGCCCAGACAAGGTAATCTTACATATGATAATCTTACATATTAAGAATCAAAGCTGGCCAGGTTGCACAGCAGTTGGAGCGTCGTCCCATACACCAAAAGGCTGTGGGTTTGATTCCTAGTCAGGGCGCAGATGGGAGGCAACTGATTGATGTTTTCTCACATAGATGTCTCTCTCTCTCAATCCCTCTCCCTTCCTTGCTCTCTAAAAATCAATAAACACATCCTTGGGTAAGGATTAAAAAAAAGAAGAAGAAGTAAACCCTAGCCTGTTATAGGAGGTGGAGCCCTAGGTGCCATTTGCTTCACAGTGTTGCCCCTGGGGGCCCAGCTGCTGAATGGGGTGGGATGGGGGTGGGGGGGGTGGGGGGTGGTGCCCAGCTTTGTGAAAGAGGCCTCTAGGTCTGGGCCACCTGCTGAGTCTTTCACCACAGGGTTTACTTGAATCTGTGCTGTCTTCAGGTCAGTACATTTATTTAGTCAATAGAAATAGCAACTTTTGGGTGAACAGAGGCCGTGCGTCTGTCCTCATGGCTGAGGAGGGTGTACTGAGCTGGAAATACAGAGTCTGACTTCAGGTTAGGAGACAGGAGAATAGGTCAAAAAAACAACACTCAAGATTTTGAGGTCAGATTGCTTGAGTAGCAGTGAAAAAGGATAAACCCAGCTCAGACTTTGAGAGCAAGGAAAAAGTTAGTCTGGGAATTACTACCGAAGAATCCTGGACAGGGCATATCCTAGATGCCCAGAATAAGTGTCAATATCCAGTGTGGGAGGTAACAGTGAGGAATGTCTCTGGAGGTTCGTTACTGTCCGGAAGCACTTGACTGAAATGTGCACCCAGCTCTGTGACTTGCAACAATTTACTTATAATGGGAAAGATATCTGTTCTGCCCACATTATAGTTTCTATGAGGCTTCGGAGAGTAAAGTGTCTGTAAAATGCCTTTCAGTTAGAAGGCATGGTGCGAGATTAACAGGAGTGTGTGTTTATGGTACTGTTGCGTCCAGTCAGCATTTCTTCCCGTGTCACCAGTGGCCTGGTTTGTCCTTACTGTGGTGGCAGAGGAGCTTTGGCCGTGTTGATGAGCATCATCAGCAGAGCATGTTGCTCACTTGCTGTTGACTGTGGGGAAGAGATTGCTCAGGGAAGGAAGGGCTGTGGGTTTCCAGTGGTGGCCACAAGAGTAACTCCCAACCTTCTGAGGCTGTCAGTGAGAGCCTGAACTAGCAGCTCCAGAGCTCTTAGGTCACCACAAAGTGAGCAGATGAGTCAGACAGGGTTTCGGAGCATGCTTGTGGCTGTGAGGCACTGCACTTGGGCCCCGTGGTGGTCAAGTGAGAATCGTGGCCACCTTGCTACCTCAGGCACGTGTGGTAGAGGCTGGGGGTGGGTGGGTCACCTCATTCCCAGGTGGAAGTTTTTCTAACTGGAGACGGGTCTGGCATTGTGTGGGGAGACTGTGGAAGAAACCACTGAGGTGAATGGGGAAGAGTGGGAGACTGGTTCATGGAGGTGGGCTGAGGCCATGAGGGGAGGGGCAGAAAGGCTTGGGGCTGACCCAGGAGGTGGCGGGATGCAGCTGGAGGCATAGTGTGCTGAGGGGAGAGACAGGATTGTTGTGCCATCTGGAGAAAAGAGCCTTGACAGAAGTGTTGGGGATGAGAGGACAAAACAGGTTTGAGTTTCTGTCTTCTGTGACATTTGAGGGTGGGGAAGCCCTAGTCGGAGCTTGACTCTTAGCAACCCAAAATGCCACTTGCTTTATCTCATGATTGATTTTTTACCCCCCTTTGGTACAAGACTGATGCTTTGGTTAGTAGGTAGAGTGAAAGAAAGAACTCTAGGATAGAGTCTCCTATTGGCACAAAATCCTTTGAGTGTGGGTCACCTCATGGCTCTTCCCCCCTCCCTCTCCTACCACCCATCCCTCATGACCATTTGGGTGCATGCAGTGTGCCAGACATCATGCTGAGGTAAGGAATAAAGCCATAAGCAAAGTGACCAGATGCCATTCTCTTGAGGTGTTGGCAGTTTTGGGTGTATGCTGACATTAAACAAATAATTATATAAGTATAGCCACATGAGAAATAGAGAGTACCATGAGAGTATCAAAAATACATACCTAATGTAGTAAAAGAGGTAAGAGTAGCTTCCTTGAGAAATCTGAAAAATGAGTAGGAGTTCGCCTCGCCATGGCAGGGGAAGGTACGGGAATGGTGGGGAAAGTGTTGCTGGAGGAAACCTTGTGGAGGTTTCCGCAGGAAGAAGGTTGGCACTTTTGATGAAGTAAAATAAAGCCAGTATCTTGATTAGGGTAGGTTAAGCTGCAAGTGTCAAAAAACTCCAAATAATATTATTACCTTGAATAAAAGAAAAGTTTACATGTGTTTCATATAAAAGAAGCAGTTGAGAGCTGATCTAACAGGTTCAGGTTCATCAAGGGCCCAAGCAACTCCTGTTTTATTGCTTTGCCCAACTCAGGGAGATGGCTGCTCCAGCTCTACCCATCACGTCTGTATTCCGGCCAACAGGAAGACGGAAGGGTAGAAGAACTCATTTCATTCCCTTCATCAGAAACTCCCTGGAAATTGCATATATCACCTCTGGCTATATCGTATTGGCCAGAATTTGGTCACAGGGCCATACCTAGCTGGAAGCATTAGCAAGACTTCCAGTACAATGCTGAAAAGGAGTGGTGAGAGGGGGTAGATAGCCTTGCCTTGTAACTGATCTTAGTGAGAAAGCTTCTAGCTTCTCATTGTTAAGTATGGTGTGATATTAGCTATAGATTTTTGTACCTGTCCATCATCTGGTTAAGGATGAGGACCCCAGTGGGTCTCTGTAAAGAGTAGCTATCCCGTCACTTGATCAGAGTGAGCCCTGTGGATTACTTTCTCCTTTCTTTGGCCTTGGACGGACTGGTGTAAGCCATGGCTGGCACTGCCACCCATAAAGTGGGGTTTGCCCTCTCCTGAACTGTGGTGGGACAGAGAGCACAGACTCTAGGTGAGGAGTCCTCATCCTCAGCACTGGGGACATTCCCTCTCTGGTTCCCTCCCTCTCTGTGTACGACCTTATCCTCTTGACTTGTTTCCAGTGAGTGTTTGCTCCCACCCTGGTGTGGGGACGGGCAGTGTGGTGACTGAAGGAAAACCCTGCTGAGTGTGGTGGCACGATCAGGAGAGGGGCAAGTCAAGCAGATTGCAAGCCTTTTGGCAGATGTGTTTTGGGTAGAACTACAGCCCAGCCACAGTTTTGCACATACATATAAAAATAGAACTGAAAAGTACCTTTTATTTATGCTTAATCTGTGATAATGGCAAATTCATGGCAGGACGCTATGAAACCAATTTGGAAGGGTTTTTCTGTGTGGGTAGCGATAGCCGCTGTGTGTCCCCAGAGTTGAGTAGGAGTAGGAGGCTGTCTCTGCGGCTCTGGGATGTGAAATGCACCAGACATCCCACTGTGGTTGGTGAAGGCAGGAGGGGGAGCAGCGTGGTGCACACCTGCTTGTACTGTGTTCCCTGTATACAGGACCCGAGGGAATCATACATCAGTACCTTCTGCCTTTGCTGCTGTGACACCATTCCTCACTGCCTACCCAGTGCTCACTAGTGGGGACAGTACTGCAGTACAGAGTGCACTGATTATTTGGGAAGGTACATTCCTCATTTCAGAACAGATAACTATTAGCAGCCTAGATAATTTCCATGAGTTCTGAACTACACTTAGCTTACCACGCAGGACATCTGCCTAGGGTGTAGTAGAGGGGGTGGAGGGCTGCCTGGTTCTGAACTACATTTGCATTTCAGACCAGAGCTGTTATCCTGGAGAGGATTTTTATTATGTAGAAGTTAGGAAGAACTAATTGGGGTGTACTCAGGTTTTTTATTGGGTTCCATTTGGAAGGTTGAGGTTTAGTAGACTCTATATGCAAGTCCCAGTGTCCCCAACTACCAAATGGAGATAGCACCAAGCCCACAGAGGTGTGTGAGGTTGAAGTATTGAAGGTTCCTCCTCCTTCCTGGATGCCTCTCTGTCAATCCAGCCTGTGTGCAATGAGGCTGAAATGTGGTGGGCCTATACCTCACCTCACTGTAGCAGTCACCACCCGTTTCCCATGTCAGTTCCTTAGAGTCAAATCCAAGTACCTGGAATGGTACCCTAATCACTGATCAGAAAGGGACATTTTTTTTCTTAAGTTCAGTGACTCATTTAACAAATATATTTTTTGGGCCAGGCACCGTGATGGGTGCTGAGGATGTGAAGATGAGTAATGCACAGGCATTAGGAGGTCACACAGGACTGGCAAAGACAGGTGTATACACTGGTGGTTACAGTGTGGAAAATGAATCAGCAGAGCTGGGCAGAGCTTACTATTGTAAGAGGACAGAGAAAGAATACCTCCCTTAGTCTGGGATGTTTGTTGTGGGGTGGCAGTTACAACGGAAGAGAAATCTGGGTAAAGGGAACACATTTGAATAAAGACATGGATTTGAGGAACATCATGATTTGTTTGAAGACCTTTAAGATAGCTGGTATTACTTATTGGATGGGGAGGAGTGAGGCTGGGGAGATAGGAAGGGGTTAGATCAAAAAAGGCCCTTGTTCCAGGTTAGGGAGCTCAGGCTTTATTCACAAAGCCAGCAGTTCTCCAGGGACAGGACAGGCTTGGGAGATGGAAGGGGTAGGTGTTTGCACTAGGAATCACTGTTCAGTGGACACTGCTGGGTCAGATGGACAGTGCTTCTATAGAATGTGGCTTGGAGAGCGTGACACCTGAGGCTTCTTTTAGAAAGATCTGCAGTTGCTAGGACAGAGACAAGGAGAGCTGCAGGAGGTAAAGAGAAGGAAGAATGGATGGATTTAGGATTTAGGGTCTGATTGAGGAGGAGAATGAGGAAGCAGCAGCCAAGTATGACCAGTGTTCTATTTGTTCTTTTTGAGGCTTTGCTCACCTCCTGCCTCTTGGGAGGATTTTCTCACCTCTGGACCAAACTTTGCTCTACGACTCTGGTACCATTTGCCTCCACTCATTGCATCTCACTTTGTATTGTTCTTAAATTTGTTTTGCTTTGTCTAAGACAAGTAGCAGAAGCACTTGAAAGGTAGGGAGTTTATCTTATACTTTTTTGGTGTAATTTTAAGTGTTTAATATTATTTATGCATAATATTATTGGGCCTTTAGGCTATTTATTTAATTTATCTCTAGTTTTCTTCTAAGAGAAGAAGGAAGAATTAAACACAGATGTCAAATGGGAGGTTTTCTCCATCCAGAGGAATACATTCATGACTTGTGCATCTAAAAGGGAACTTAGTCAAATACACATCAACATCGTCCAAAAAGAATTTAAGAGATTGTAGTTTTAGAAGAATAGGCTAGCTTTTGCCATTTAGTTCCGGCAGCACCTTACCTGGAAAGCCCCCTCGGGCGGGCTGGCAGTGGCCTGACCGTCCAGTACAACTAAATTTGGTTCCGGTGCAGTTGACTGTGGTCTCTGAGGGGTTCGTGTTTGTGATTCCCTCTGCAGGTCCCGAGCCCAGTGCCCCGTGTGAACTGTCACCTGTCAATGCATCCCATCCGGTCCAGGCCTTGATGGAGAGCTTCACGGTCCTGTCGGGCTGCGCCAGCAGAGGCACGACGGGGCTGCCGCAGGAGGTGCATGTCCTGAACCTCCGGACCACCGAGGGGCCTGGCCAGCCACAGAGAGAGGTAGGCACAGGTGTCAGCTTTCTACCCATTGCCCCTCTAAGTTTTTAAGGACTCTATTCTGAACAAACACTACTTTTCTTCCGTTCTGGGTCTAACATGAACACGTGTGGAGAGGAGGATACGGCGTACACTTGAGAGAGAAGGATTGCAAATGTCAGATTGTTCTCTGAACTGGGCAACTCTAGGACTTCTTTCTCAGAAGACATTTTGGCTTTTTAACTTTTCTGGCCCCTTGTATTGGAAAGAGTGTTCTTAAGAATTTCATCTCTTAAACAGGGCTATGAGAAAACAAAATTAGGTACCATTTCTTTGTAATTGTAATTGTCTTTCCTACCTTCTTCTGTGCCCTGTCTTTCTTCTTGCGTTGCTTTGTCCTGTGAACCTCTCTGGCTCCTGCAGGATGAGTCGGGAGCACTCTGGAATAAAGACGGTGATACCTGCACTTGCATGGAAAGCCTCAGGGGTAGCTTCTTATGCTCCCCAGGCAGCTGTGGAAGATGGTGGTGTCTTGGTGGTGATGATGATGATCCAAGCTCAGCATTTACTCTGTCCTCGGCACTCTTTAAAGCACTTACACATTTATTCCATGCAGTGCTATTATTATCTTCATTTCACAGGGGGCAGACAGGTATACAGATAACTCAGTGGCCCAAGGTCAGTGGCCCAGAAATTACCTAGATTGTGAGTCAGAGATAACACAGAGTTGTCATTCTTTCTGTTTTTAAGCTTTCGTATGTCAGAAATGTTATCACTCAAAGTTCTGATCACAGTGAAGTATAGGAAAACCAACGCAGAACAGAATTTACCTTTGAGCTTTCCTCTCATCAAGAAAGTTAATTTCCAGAACCATTTGTTTATGTGCATAAACCACTCTGCCTTTTTGGGGGTAGTAGAAATAGGAGAGGTGAGGTGTCCAGAAGGAAAAACAAGCAGATTTTAATCTTATGAAAGTGTGCGAAGTTGGCTCATTTCAATGAAAACTCATCTAACCTTTCCAGCTACATTGGAAATTATTGTTAATACTTTTGGTTACTTGCCATTGTAGCTGCAACACATATTTCAGGTCAGATTTCTTTATCCTAGTAATATGTCTTTAATTCTTAACTTATGGGGGAGAATCTGTGGTGGGAGGGGAAGGAGGAGAAGAGGAAATGCAGTTCTTAGGAAGTGTTGCTGACTCCAGCAATTCTTTAGCAGCAGTAATTACTCATTTTATATATGCTTCTCAGAGGAAGCAAGAAAGAAGAGAAAGTTTGAGCTGTTACAGAGCAGCAACAACAGAACATTCTGGGTGTTAAATTGCGTGGTACAGTTGTTGACTCTGAAAACAGATTCAAATAAGACTATCAGAGAAAAAGAAAAATAACTCAAGGAACGACAGCATCACTCTCCTGCACTTGTCTTTACCAGGTTAGATCAAAGTGGAGTTCATGTTAGGCCACGGCAGTACATAAAATCAGATGGCATCAGGGGCCAGTGTGTTCAGTGAGGAGGTGAAGAAAGGGCCTGTGGGGGTAGTCTCTAAGCTTGTTGAAAACCTGACCATTGTTCTCCTCCCTTCAGTATTTGTATCGTATGTGTATGATTTTGAGTTCATGACGTGAAGCCGTTCCTGAGACTAGGCAACTGAGGGAAACTGTGTCTTTCCTTCTTTGGGGACTTTTAAGAATGAGGTGGTCATAGTTCAGTCCTGCCTGAAAACAAGATGGGATAAGTGGTCTTTGAAAATTTCATCTGGCTCTGAGCTGCACTTACGTCAAGGATCTGAGTGTTTGATATGAAGAAGGAGTGTAGAGGACATCAGAGCAGAGGGCCATGACAGAGAAAATGAAAGTTTGTTCATGGGTGGTAAGATGAGGATGGAGAAATGTTAAATCTCTTTCACCTTCTTCCCATATGACTATAGAGATACATCATTGCATTTACACAAACAGTTTTTAAAAATCATTTGAACCATATGAGCCAGTAATTCCACTCCAAAGTACATATGTACTCCAGAGAAATAAAACCATATGTCCTTACAAAAACTTGTCCATAAATGTTCATAGCTGCATTATTGATTGTAGTCGAAAAGTAGAAACAACCCAAATGTCCGTCAACTGATGAATGGGTAAATAAAATGTGGTGTATGGACTTCTGGTCAAGGTGGCGGCATAGGTAAATGTGGTACTCAAATCCTCCCACAACCACATTGGAAACACAACTAAATTACAAAACAACTGTCATTCAGAATTACCTGAAACCTAGCTAAATGGAAGTCCTACAACTATGGATTTAAAGAAGCAGCCACATCAAGACTGGTAGGAGGGGTGGAGCCTCAGAATGTGCTGGTCCCACACCCACATGTGCTGGATAAAATTCGGGAGGGTATCTGGACTGTGGTGGTTCTCTGGAGGAACAAGGCATCCCAGCCCCACACAAGCCCCCAGCCTGGGTTCCAGTGCCAGGAAGAGAATTCCCATAACTTCTGGCTGTAAAAACCAGCAGGGATTGTGGCTGAGTGAGACAGAGGCTTCTGGAGTCCCAGGCAGTTCCTCTTAAAGGGCCAGCACACAGACTTACTTGTACTTGCTTCCTCTGAGCTCCAGCACTGGGGCAGCAGCTCAAAAAGCACCAAGGACATACCAGGAGGGACTGAATTATCTTGCATCTGGGTGAAAGCTCTAGGGGCAGCTTTCTGCCAGACAAAAGTGCTGGCAGAGGCCATTGTTTCTTTTCTGAGACATCCCTCTAATTCCCAAAGAGCCAGCGGGAGTGGGGGTTGCAGAATCTGAGTCTCCATCAACCTGACACACTGCCCCATCCTGGTGATTCCCTGAGACCTTGCACCAACCAACTTGTGGGCTCACCGAAGCCATTTCCAGCTTTTCCATACTAACTCCCTGTCTTGACTCTTGCTGTGGACTTTCCTAAAATATCTCAAAGGCTGAAAAATTGCAGATAAGCAGCATCTGATCTTGGCATGCCCTGTACCTTTTGCTAAGTGGTCCCAGGCCCAGCTCTAGCAGCAGCCAGCTTTGGCTCACAGCTTGGCCTCTCTTGGGCACCTGCAAGCCCAGCACAAGTAGCAGCCATGTGCAGATTGCTCTGTAGCTCATGCTGAGTGACCATAGGCAGGGCATAGATGGTGGCTGACCTTGCCCCTCCCAGGAGGCCCCAGAACCAGTGCACTGGGTGGACAGCTTCAGACCATGCTGGATTATAACCCTACCACCTCCATGAGTGACACACTCAAGGGGCAGACTCGATGAGCACCAATGCCCCACTGTCTCCTGCACAGCAGCTCTTCTGCTGTAGTTGCAGCTGGTCCTCATAGCCAATTGGCCTGGGAGGTCAGTCCCTCCCAGTGATACATACCAACAACAATCAAAGCTCAACTACAACAGGATAGTTCACATAGTCCACACAGAGGGGTACCTGGTACACCCAGCTTGGGTGACTTGGGGAGGCTACACCACTGGGTCATAGAGGACTCCTACTATACAAGGCCACTCTACCAAGTCTGGAGACATAGCAGCTCTACCTAATACATAGAAACAAATTTAGGGAAGCAGCCAAAATGTGGAGACAAAGAAACAGTTCCCAAATGAAAGAACAGGAGAAATGTGCAGAAAAAGAACTAAGTGAAATGGAGGCAAGCAAACCATAAGATATAAGAGTTCAAAACAATGGTTATAAGGTTGCTCAAGGAACTTAACGAGAACTTCAACAGCATGAAAAAGGACGTAGAAACCATAAAAAATGACCAGTCAAAAATTAAGGATACACTCACTGAAATGAAGAATTTGTAGGGGATCAACAGTAGAGTAGATAAAGATGAGAATTAATCCAGCAATTTGGAGTATTAGAAAGTAAAAAATACCCAATCAAAACAGAAAAAGAAAAAAGAATTAAAAAAAAAGAGTGTAAGGGGTCTCTGGGACAACCTCAGATGTACTAATTTTCGCATCATGGAGGTGCTAGAGGGAGAAGAGAGCAAGAAATTGAAAACCTATTTGAAAAAATAATGACAGAAAACTTACCTAACCAGGAAGCGCAAAGAGTCCCAAACAAGATGAACCCAAAGAGGCCCTGACACATCATAATTAAAATGCAAAAGGTTAAAGACAAAAAGAGAATCTTAAAAGAAGCAAAAGAAAAGCAGTTAGTTACCTACAGGGGAGCTCCCATAAGACTGTTAGCTGATTTCTCAACAGAAACTTTGCATTCCTGAAGAGAGTGGCAGGAAATATGCAAAGTAATAAAAAGCAAGGACCTACAACCAAAATTAGTCTACCCAGCAAAGCTATCATTTAGAATGGAAGAATAGATGAAGAGCTTCACAGACAAAAAGCTAAAGGAGTTCATCACCACCAAACCAGAATTATAAGAAATATCAAAAGGTCTTTTCTAAGAAGAAGAAAAAAAAACTTGAAAAGTATGAACAATAAAATGGCAGTAAATACATATCTATCAACAATGGAATCTAAAAGTCAAATGAGCAAGCAGAAGAGAAACAGACCACAGACACAGAGACATTTTGATGGTTGCCAGATGGGAGGGGGGTTGGGGGATTGAGTGAAAAAGGTGAAGGGATTAAGAAGTGGAAATTGGTAGTTACAGAATAGTCATGGGGTTGCAAAGTACAGCAAAGGGACTATAGTCAATAATATTCTAAATACTCTGTATAGTGTCAGGTGGGTATGAGATTTATAAGGATGATCACTTAATAAGTTATATAATGTCTAATCACTGGGGTATACACCTGAAACTAATATAATATTGTATGTCAACTGTAATTGAAAAATAAAAAATGATTAAATGGCAAAAATATGGTATATACATTCATTGGAATCGCAGTCAGGTAGAAGCAAATGAAGTGCTGATACATGCTACAACGCAGGTGAACTTTGAAAATGTTTTCCTAAGAGAGAGAAGACAGACGCAAAAGACCACATACTCTGTAATTCAATTTATATGAAATATCCAGAATAGACACATTCATAGAGATAGAAAGTACATTAGTGGTTGCTTTGGGCTGAAGGGCAGAAGGGAGAAATGGCAGCTGGCTGCTAATGAGTACAGGGTTTCTTTGGAGGGGACTGATGTGTTCTAAGATTAAATGTGGCGATGGCCCTATAAGTGACTATGCCTATACTAAATACTATTGATAAATGTGAATGTACTAAAACCCATTGAATTGTACTTTAAATGGGTGAATTTTATGGTATGTGAATTTTATCTCAGAAAAGCTGTTTAAAAAAACCAATAATTTGACCTGCCAATATTCTAGTTAGCCCATAAATGTTTACCTTAGCTACTTTTTCCTCCAATCTAAACTCACCCAACTCTTTCTGTTTTTCTCTCCGGGTGATTTGATTTCTTTAGATATACTATTACATGGTCTGTGCTAAAAGTCACAGCTGATCATTTTGGGGGTTGTAGTGGGAGGACGAAAGGCAACCCTGGTGCCTGTCTACCAGATGTTAAAGGCAAATATTTTTCAAAATGAAATAATAAATGTTGTTGCTTATAAATTAGTGAAAAGAACGCCACCCTGGCTCCAAGTCATAGTTGGGTGGCTGCTACAGTTGTTTTTCATGATGTCCTCCTTCAGTGTGAGGGAGTCACTAAATGAGTCCTGTCTCCCCTCTGCTTGTTGTTGGTGTGGTCAGCATAAAGACCTGTTATAAATCATCCCTCTCTGGCCTTTTGCTAAATTCCTACCTTCCTTAAGGTTGCTCTTCTGCTGAGGAGTGGCTTCTTTTACTGTGTGGGGCACGTGACAGAGCCTGTACCCTGATGTAATAACCACAGCAGGTTGACAAGATTTGGGGAAACAGTTATTCTTAAGTTAGATAAACAATTTTATAGGCTAGCAGAGAATTTGTATCAGAAACCCACTCATTGAAATAATACACACAAAGCCTTCCTTTGCCATTGGCTTCCCTGCTGGGTTCTTATCAGGGTAACAACCTATAGTTGTATTTTTTCATCTGAGACCACACCTCTCATTTGTAATCACTGGTTTTGTACACAACAGCCTTGGAAGGGAACAGGAAACTGGAAAAAAGACTCTCTGGTGACAGCAGAAGAGGGAAAAAAGCCCTGAGATATCGGCTTTGTCTTTTAGAATAAGCAGGCGGGTGTCATGGGTCTTGTCCTATAAAAACCAGCTCCTTGTGCTCTTGGACTTCAAAGTGAAATGTACCCTCACCCCCACCCCCTGTCAGATTTTGGTCCCTCAGGGTGTTTCCTGATTTCTGAGAAGGGTTATAGCACCACCACTGGCTTGTTTACAGTAACATACTTTCATTAGTTACTAAAATGGCAACAATTTTGTTTCCTATCATCTAATTTTTACTGTGACCTGCTTTTATGTGGTGATGTGTCTTTTCTATTTCCAACCTAATTGCTTGCTCTTTATGAAAAGCTGCCGAGGATAAGCCCCTAGTTAACATTCATGTGTGTGTACAGGCAGACCTCCCTTCATGGCCCTTGGCTTCACTGCGCTTCACAGATGTTGCACTTTTTACAAATTGAAGGCAAGACCCTCCACCAGCAAAAAAGGTTGTGACTGGCTTTACGACTCGCTTTATTGCGATTGTGTGAAACCACACCCACAGTCTCTCCGAAGTTTGCCTACAAAGGATATGGGCGTTTAAATTTACGTATTTATTTTGACATAAAAGAGCGACCCTGTTAACAGGCATGCCAGTGACTGGTGTAGGAGTGGAGCAAGGATCTGGAGGCTTCATTGTCACTGGAAAGGGGCCAGACTTAGTAACCTCACTGTCAGAAAGCTCAGGCCCATCCTTTTATGCATTTGCTCTCTCTCTGCTTCATTCCAAAAAAGGATTTGGAATGGGTTTACAACAATAGACATACCAACAGTGTAAGCAGAAATGCAAAATGAGGACAAAGGAAAAAAGAAAAGTGTAGTTTGTTGGCCATATGGGTGAATGTGGTTGGTATGACTGGGTTTGAAATTTGGCTCCGAGCTGCTTGGCAGGCAGGGCCAAATGGGATGTGTGGTTAATCACACATGTGGCTCCAAGTCCATTTTACTTTGTACCTTCTCCGAGGACTGCGGCATAAAGTCATCCCTTTTCTGGCTCTTTTTGAGAGCAGGAAGGATCACAATTGGGGGAAAGTAAGGGAAGTAAACATATCGAAAATGCAAACTGTTCTGCTTGCCTCTGAACAGCTCCCTCGCTCCCAAATAACAGTAACAGCTAAGACAGTGGTGGTGGTGGATGCCTGCTGCGGGCAGCCGGCTGCCCGACTCCTGAATTCGTCTGCCAGTCCTCCTCAGCCTGAAAGGGAAGGAGGGTGTACGATGGCCCCTGCGTCCTGAAGCTCTCTCTGATCCGGGTCTGTTGGACTCAACAGTCCAAGCTTTTCCCACACTTCCGGTCCACTTCCCTTGTGCTTGTATCTCTTACCTTGTCCCGCCCCTGTTGTCTCTGTCAGTGAGCAAGCAGATCTCCTCCCCAGGGTTTGGGTTTCCTGGGCTTGTGATCGCTTTTTCTAGTGCTCAGAATCCCTTTCATTCCCTTCTTCATTCTCTGCCTGTGGCTTAGGGGCAGTGTTAAGGTTGGTCTGTGTGTGGCAGTGTCTCTTTTTTCCTTTCTGGTTTAGACGGTTATTACAATTAAGTGTCCGCAATTATAAAATGCAGGCTGAGCTCCAAAGCCCTTGTACTCTATGTGGCCGTTAATTACCCACACACTAAATGCCACCTCTTGATTTGTTCATAGTTGGTTATTTCCCGTCCTCCCAATACGGCTTTTAGCTGCCTTTCAAAAGTAACTCCCTTGTCCTCTGTTTGTAATCCAAGACTTCTTGTAACCAGACTTGCTTGAACTGTGTGATAAAGGAGACGAAACACATTTAGGGATTCTTCTTTTATGAATGAAATGCAAGAGCCTCAGTATGTGCGGTTTGCCATCCGATCTGATAAGTTTTTGGGAATCTGACAGTTCAGGGATTCCTCATTTTGGAGATTGCTATACCAAACTGCTTACCTGTCTGTTTGTATGTCATCTTTTCCCCATTTCTACAAGAGACGTCATCTCTTTTTACCCCCTCAGTTGTTCAAAGGTGGACAGATCAGTGGGGGAGGTGGGGGGACTGGGTGTGTGTCTTACCTTACCCATCACCAGTGAAAGATCTGGTACAAAATTTCAAGACTGGCTCTTGGAGAGTACATATGTGAGAGCAAAAGTAGCAAATGAACACTAGCACACTAGCTACTTTTTTGCTCTATCTGGGGCAGTTTTTCCGCCGCTGTTATTCACGAACAACTTCCCAGTGCTTGTCCTGTATATGTGCAGGAAAAAAAATAAAAACAAACTGAAGGGTATTTATGTTTCAGAGATCTTAGAGGTAGTGTATGCTAAGCACGTGTCAAAGTAAACCCCTCAGACACAGACACTGGATAGTGGAGAAATGCATGGACTAAACAAATACCTTCCATGTATAAACACAGCCTGGTGTTTGTTTAAATGGAGGTTGTTTGGGCAATCGCTTCAGCCTGACAGGTAAGATTACCTCTGAACTGTTCATTTTGTTGCAGACCTACAGCAGATAGATCAGAAAGTTACACTGACAACAAGGGACACATTCCTCAGAGGCACTCCTCCCTCCTCCCCTCCCTCCCTCCTCCTCTGTCTTCCCCTCTTCTCCTCCCTTCCCCCACTCACTTGCCTGTTGCTGTGGAAATTATTTCATGAACTTGAAAGGCAACTGAGTCTGCACATAGGATTGAAGGCCTACGCGAGTAGGACAGTCACGTTGTTTAATGAGAGTTGCCCCTTCACCAGCGCACTTTACATGATGGCACCCTGCTGGGCAGTATGAAGATGCCACAGTTGGACAGAGGAGCAGCGCTGGGAACAGCCAGGCACCTAGACCTCCAACGGCTGCCATCTCAAGCAGAGGACAGTGCAGGCCTGTTAGTCGAGGACAGTTTCTAACACACTGGGGCAAGATGTTCCATCTGAAACTCAACTTTCAAGTAGGGACTCTCCAAAAACCCAGTCTTGGAATGTTAGAAAAAGTGAAAGCAGAAGTTAGAGAGGCTAAGCAAAGGAGTTACAAGCTCTTACCAAGATGCTGGCTGGCCACATCGCTTAAATCCTGACATTCATCACAGTAACGACCAGATGCTCTTACATTGCCCTAGGAAAGCATGGTCCCCCCAACCCTGCACCACCAGAGCGATCGGGTCTGGTGCGACTCGTCACTTTAGCATGAGGTGATGCTGGGTTGAGTTCTTTGCTGGCTGGGGACTGGCAGATTGAAAGGGCCTCTCTTATTATTGCCTCTTCACTAGTCTGGAGAAGAGGCTGCCTCGACCCCTTCTAAAATTTGTCCAGCAGCAGCAGCTTCCAACCTGCACAGTGTTTGTCCTTTATGGAGATCAGGGTTACAGCCCTGGCCTGTGCTGTTGTTGCTGTGATGCCTTCTCCTGACTTCTTAATAATTGTACAATTTACTGAGAACATTGTTAGAAAATGTTTCTACAGGAGCACCCTCCATACCTGAAAATGTGACTATTTGCTCTTAGAACTTTTTGGAGAGGATTTTAAAAAGCAATGTCCAAAATAAGGAGCAGGCTGCAGATCTGAGGCCCAGATGTGCCCGTGGGCAAATGCCCAGTGTGTGTGTGTGTGTGTGTGCGCGCGTGCGCGCAGAAAGTCCAGATACCCGGCTCGTACTTTCTTGTTTCCACTGCTTATGTGCCGTCTTGACATTTTAATATTTTTTTTAAAGTTTATTGATTTGAGAGAGAAAGAGAATCATTGATTTGTACTTATTTATGCATTCATTGGCTGCTTCTCATATGTGCCCTGACCAGAGACTGAACAGCAACCATGGTGTATCAGGATGACACTCTAACCAACTGGATTCCTGGCCAGGGCTCTATCTTGACATTTGTTTCAGAATAAAAGGAAATTTACTGCTAATATCGCTGATTTAAATACTCAGATTCTGCAGAAGTATTTATTATATTACTTTAAATCATGCCCCTACTGTATTTTCTAAATATGTCTGTGAAAAGTAGACACATGCTTGATCATTTTACTTTACTTTCCCCCATGGTGGAGAGGCTGTGTGTGAACTTGGCCCTGCTGATCGCCTCTCCGTGCTAACTCATTCACCCTTTCCTTGCCCGTCGCTCTTCTTGAATGAGTGAGTGCCTGGGTGTCCTGTCTTTCCCTTCTTTCCCCTCTGCAGCTTCACTGCTGCTCTCTTGCGCTTTTGACCAACTCATGGGTGCTGGGGCTGCAGAGGTGCCCCTGAGACCCTCAGGTCCTGACTGCCTCACAGAGGAGACCAGGCCTGGGGAGGGAAGAGATGACTTGTTCATTCTCAGTGAAGAAATTGGTGCCACTGCTGGGCTGGGACCGAGGGAGCGCGGTTCCTGTCGCTGAGTTTTGTCTACACAGTGCCTTTCCCCACTGCTCCGCCTTCTCCGTTCCTTTTTCTGTACCCCCTTTCCTGCCATTTCTTTCTGGGTTTTAGGGTGTTACCTTAGCCTGGTTCTCCTTCTATGTTTCCATATGTTTTTCTGTTTTCTTCCCCAGTTTCTCCTTCTTCCTTCTCAGGGATTCTCGGCTGAAGTGCAGTCCTTGGGCCTTGTGTCCCCTCCCGGCGCCCCCATTCTCCCTGCTCTCAGGACTTTGGTTGTCACCTGCATGCCAAAGACTCAAGAAACTCTCTCCAAGCTTCTCCAGTGGGGTCTCCAAAGCACCTTAACCCTCAGGACGTACCTGAGGCTCCCAGGTGCTGAGCTGTGCGGTGGGGGAGTGGCTGTCAGCGTGGCTCTCTCTGGTGTCAGATGGCGGTTACTCTTAGCTCTGCCCACTCCCCAAGTGAACTCTCTAAGGGTCAACTTCCTCATCTGCTAGTGGCGGTGATAGTGGCAGTTCTTTAGAGGGTTCAATTAGGATTGAGAAATGTGTCTGTGGCATGTGTGCCTGGTACACACGCACAGCCCAATGCTAGCTCTTTTTAGTGTCTCCAAACGTGAATGTAACAGCCTTCCTGGGTCCGTCTCTCCTTACCCTGGTGCTGGTTCACTTGTCCAACACCCTGTCCTGTCAGCATCATTGCTACCGTCTGTCTTGGGACTTCTGAACCATCCTGGATTTACTGATTTCCTTCAAACCCTGTATTTGATCAGTCATGAAGTTTTATTGACATTTTCTTTGCAATTTCTCTTGAATTTGTATGTTTCTCTCACTGACCCCGAAGCTTCCTCATCCAGTCTTCTGGGACTGGCCTTTAGCTTTAGGCCCCAGTTCTTTCAGTCTAGCTTGTGGACCACTTTATAAAACCAATTTTCTCTAAATAATGCTCCACAATTCATTCATTTACAGACCTACTCAAGGAACTACTCATTGAGAACCTGCTGCGCTCTAGGTAGACACTCTGTTAGATTCTTACTCATCTTTATATCTTCTTCACTTACTGGCCTGTAAGAGAGACTAAATTTAATACAGTGTGGCAAATAGTATGATCATTACTTGTTATAAAAGTAACAAAATTTTGCAAGACCCTAAAACAAAGGGAGCGGTAATTGTATCCACAGGTGAGGGGAGGACAAGCAGAAGGGAACATTGCTGAAGGGCTTGGAAGTGAAGTAGAAGTTGCTGGGCAGAAGAGAAGGGAGGCCTTGGCGTACATGGAGGGAAGGGCAGAAACCATGCATGGAGGAAAGTTCTCTTACGGACACATGCGGCTGGTGTACAGATTGGGGAGTGGTGAACTGTGGCCTTTGGGCCAAATCCTGCCTGCTGCCTGTTTCTGTATAACTATTATTTACATACCATAAAGTTCACTGCCAGTGTCAACGATAGAGCCCCGGCCAGGTGGCTCAGTTGGTTTAAGTGTCATCCTGATATGCCACTGTTGCCATTCAGTCTCTGCTCAGGGCACATACAAGAACTAGAGTGTGTGTGTCAGTGATTTTTAATGTTCTTACAGAGTTGTGCAACCATCACCACAATCTACCTTTAGGCCATTTTTAACACCCCAAAAGGAAACTTTGTACCCATTTGTACCCATTAGCACTCACTCTCCATTCCCCAAACTCCCAATCCTTTCTTTAGGCAGTCACCAATCTACTTTCCTTCCTTATAGATTTGCCTATTCTGGATATTTTCCATCAGTGGAATCACACGGTATGTGCGACTTTGGTGCTGGCTTCTTGTCCTTAACATAATATGTATGAGGTTCATCCATGTATTAATTATTTCATTCCTTTTCATTCCTGAATAGTATTCCATTGTATGGCTATCCTATGTCTTGCTTATCCATTCATCAGTCTGTTGCTTGTTGTGTAAATAAGTTGTATTGGAGCATAGTCACCACTATTCCTTCACGTATTGTCCGTGGCTGCTTTCTCACTACAGTGGCAGAGTTGAGTAGGGTGACAGTAGTGTGGCCTGCATGGCCTGCAAAGCATAAAATATTTACAATCTGGCCATTTGCAGATAAAGCTTGCTAACCCTCAGACTAGGGCGGCAGCAATGGTGGGGGCAATGGTAGGGGGGCTGGGGCCGGGAAATGGTAGATGAGAATGGAAGGGCAGCATGAGTGAGGATTTGGATTCCGCAGATCAGTGTTTCTCCAAGTGTGTGTGGTATATGAACCCCCTGCTTCTGAATCCCTTGGAGATGCTAAAGTGCACATTTCTGACCTTTTAGCTGAATCCATTGCCCCACATCTCTTAATTCCACCTGAACTTTTTTCTCAGTTCTCTCAGTCCTTGCCACATTAGAAGCCCATGCATAAGGCTGAACTCTTCAGCAAACCCTTTCCTGAGTCCTTAACCCTCCTCCACCTCCCTCTTTTCCAACACTGCTCTGAAGCCCCTCCTTCCCACCACACAGTCTGCACCTCCCGAGAGTAGGGGATTATATGTTTTCTTGTATTATTTGCTGCCAGATCACGTGTGTTTGTCTTGCACAGCCAACTGGACAGTGGACTTTCTTAAGGGCAGGAACCAACTCCTGCCCTTCTTTTGCATTGTGCACACTGGGCTCTGGCATGGTGCTGAGGCCATTATTGCAAACGTCACTGAAGTTTTCATAAACACTTCCCTGTCCCACAGCGTGTCCTTTTTTGATCTGCATTGTATCAGTGGACTTGGTGTTTCGTCCCTGGGCCCCTCGTAACTGCTGCAGCTGAGCAGGTGTCCTCCATTTTGCAGTACTGCTTAGATTTACTTTTTCCTAATTAAATCTCACACTACTGCAGTTTACTCTAAATTCTCCAGAATCTCTGTGCATCGTTCTTTCCCCAGCCTGTATCTGAGTTTTGTTACATTTTCTTTACTCTTATGGATCTTAGCCATCTGCTAGTCAACTAGTTTGTCTTTTCCCTGAGCAGGGTAAAAAGCTATAAATGGTTTTTGACTCCATGCTGCTCCCTTGGGTGGCTCATGTGATTTGAGCCAGGTTTGAGTTGGGCCATTGAGAATGGTTTGTCCTTATGGTGTGTGTGTATGGGGGGTGACATCCAGCCAATTCTTAATGTTGTTGGTATTAATTAACCTTCATTTTTCCAGTTAAAAGAGGTCATTTTGCTCTACTTTTTATTGTAAAATAGCTAATAACTTAATTTTTTAATTTTGTTTTTTGCTCAGTGAGCACTTAAAATATCCCTGCCTGTATAGTAATTTGTTCCCTGTTTAATGTGGCTTTTTCCTTTGTTTACTCTGGACCCAAGTCTTTCTAGCTTGTTTTCTAAGTCAGCTCAAAAGTTGCTGGTCATTGGATTTGGCAGCTTTTTCAAGCCTTACCCACCAGAACCCTACAGGAAGTTGTGTGTCGGCCAGAAGAGTCTGTTTATTTAGAGCATGGTGTCCAGCAGAAGCAGCCCATTTATGAGGGTCTGGTCTTAAAGACACAGGAATCTGCATCTGGGTTTGGAAGACCTGCTGCCTTGGCGTCCATTGCAGTTCTGTGCTGCGTGCTTTCCTTCCCAGATGCCAGGGCTCCTCACCTAGGCCTCTGGGTAATTGAAATAGTCCTTTCCCTGAGCCCCTTGGCCTTATCTGCAGTGAGTATCAATGCCCAGATACTACTAGATAGTCTTTTTTAAACTCATGAAAATGGGATTACTTTTTTTTTTAATGCTTTGGCTTTTATAACTTTGTCACCATTTTCCAGTGTTCCCATAGGATTTTGCTCTAAGTGCACTACCGATTTAGAATGCTAAAACTAAGTTGAAGTAACTATGCTTTTGACTCCTGGGTATGGTTCTTTGCCCACAGTCATCTGGCACTATCTGGGTTCTAGTCCAAATGCTTGGACTAGAACAATAGTGCTTTATATTTATGGCATTTTTACCCAAACCACAGAGTCCTTTGGCTGAATCTAGAATTTCTACATTCAATCTGGGGAAGAGAGGCAAATTTCAGGTATGATTTGGCTTCTTTTGAAGATAGAGAGACTAGATTAGATGTCACCAGGTCTAACTATGAGCCAAGGAGAGCCAGCTGTCGGGCCAGGATCACTGCGATAGGCTAATTCTTGCCTGGAGCCCAAATACCACATTGTGCATATTAGAGTTTAGTTTCTATTTGTTGATACATGTGTACACTCACCTGACTTTTTCTGAATTTGCTTCAGCATGTAGGTGAAGTGGCTATAGGTTTTATGTGCCTAGCACGGGGCTTACCACAGGGCAGATACTCAATACCTGTGCACTGATTTGAATGGAAGCCACATTCATATCTTAAGAGGTGAGCCCTTTACAAGTGAGAGGTACCTGAGAAATGAAGGGCAGAGATAAAATGAGGTATCACGCTCCTCAGCTCTAGCATGCTCCAGGGTGGGGGTGGGAGTGGGTTGCCCCTTAGTGCTCTACAGTTGTTTTTTTTGTGTGAGGTTGATGTTATATTGATATGTCGAGCTTAGAATAACTCTCAAAGAGCATTGATTTTCTTAAAGTCTTAGGTAAATTTAACATTTAATGAAGTTAAAAACAATACTTTACACATTCTTCTCCTTATGCCTCTCAACCCCAGGTAGATAGACATGCAGGCAAAGCCTTTCTTGAGAATCAGAATTTCTGAAGATAGAGGAGAAACCTCAAGTCCAAGGGAGCTAAAGGTCCATCTGGACATGGACATGCTTTGGTGCGAGACATATGGGCATTAGTGTGTCTCCTTTGCTTGCCATGCTGAATCTCAAATTTGGGGGTCTTCCAAAAAGCAAAGGCAACTGGAGAGCTTAATTTCCAATGGTGAGTCATGCTTGGGCATTTTGCCTCCATCATCTGGCCGCAGAGGACCTTTAGGGGCCAATTACCCTCCTTGTATTCTGAACACCCCTAGATTTTGATCTGGTGCAGCTGGCCACAGGACTCTGCCTATTCCCTGCTGCGAGTTCTTTCTGCTGAGCCCAGCACCCTTTACGCTTTAATGCTGGCCCTTTATTGCTCTTTGTAGGTTGTTAGTGCATGTGTTGCTCTTTATTTTTGTTTCCTGCTTTTTATGGGTTGAAGATTTCACTCTTTTCTCCTTTATCACCGCTGGTTGTTAAAATAGTGAGAATGGAATGAAATGGTAATATTACCATTGTGAACAAGTATTTCTCTGAAAAAATCTTTTTTTTTCATTTTTAATGCTGTTAATATCTAATTCCCAGTGTTTTAGTTGGAAGCTGTTCAAATTTCCCAAATCATAAAATCTTTCAAAGCCTACTCCAAGTTTTTTTTCCTTGATTCAGTTTTCCTCCTATTTGCATTAAAAAAAAACACACACACACAACAGCCTACCTTTTCCCAAATAGAAAAATGACCTGTGTTTATTAGAGACCAGAGTGACATGATCCCTTGAGGTGCTGTGAATTTTTTGGATGTGTTTTGAAGCAGTGTGCAAGGGTAATTTTTAGCCCTGTTTTTGCCATGTGTTCTCATATACATTTCCTAAACACTTTCCCTGGCTTGGTGCTATTACTGTGTATATAACCTACATGTGTTTCCTATTTTTTATGACTCATGCTTACGGTACTCATAAAGATTTAGCCTTTATCTTGGCTCTGAATAATGAGTCCAGTTGCGCATTTCCAGCGGAGAGGTGGGTTGGGACTTTTGCATTTAATCTTGCAGAATTGGCCTCTTGAAGGCATAGTGCAGGAAGCATGACACACTCATCAGAAGGTCCTGCCTCCCCCCAGAGGAAGCAGTCACCTCGGTTTTGTGAATGGATTAATTTGCATTTTCCAGGTTTTCCGTTCCCTTTGCCCCTTTTAGTCTCATCGCTGCTTGTGAGGGAGACCACCCGACGAGGACTAGATGGAACAGACGCTCTACTTCTTTTGCCTGCTGGTCACTGTGTGGAAGGGTTTGGTGGAGGAAGAAATGGAAATAAACTGAAATGATATTTGTTTTATTTGTGGCAACCAATATCCAGGGGATCTTCTTGGATTCAAAGGAACATTAAGACCCAGCAGACGATCACAGACCACAGGTGGCTTCAGTCCACTCAGAAGGCCATAGGGCAGGAACCCCCTTGCAGCAGAGCACCATGGTGTTGCTCTTCTGGCTGCTGGTGGCTGCCTGCACCTCAGTTCACATCGCCATCCGAGCCTTCCCGCTGATGGCTCAGACGCCAGGAGACCTGTGTGTGTGCCTGGGTGTTGCCCTGGTTGAAGCGCAACACCTCACAGGAGCTAATTGGCAACTATACTCTCTAACAGTTCCCGTGGAACCCATGAAGGACTTGCTCAGTTTACAAGAGTCACTGCTCTTAGGGAGGCTCCTAAATATCTCTTTCTATCAGGTATTTTTAATTTTTCCAACTCCAATACATTAATCAATCAGGGGTAATTTTAACTATGAGCAAGATGCCTTTTATTATAGTTGACATATTGTTTTAGATTACCAGTGTTACAGAGTTAATAGAATTAACAGAAGATCAAATTCTCAAGTAGAAGAGGAAAACATTTTGCTAATGCTTTGTCCACACCTGGGGGTTTTCTTATTATTATTCCTGTTTGTATTCCTGACTCTGGTTGGCTGTGTAATGGCTCCCAAAGGAAATGCCCACATCCTAATCCCTCACACCTGTGAATGTTACTACATGAATGTTCTTTAGAAAAAATTTTGCAGATGTGAGTAATTGAAGGATTTTGAGGTAAGAAGATTCCCTTGGGTAATCTGGTGGCCTTTAAATGCAATTACACGTGTCCTTATAAGACAGAGATTTCACATAGAAGAGGAGAAGGCGGAGATCGGAGTGATACGGCCACGAGCCGGGGAATGCTGAATGCCGTGAGAAGCTGGAAGAGTCAAGGAATGGATTTTCTCTAAGAGCCTCTGGAGGGAGCATGGCTCTGCTGACACCTTGATTTTGGTTCAGTAATGCTGATTTTCAGCATCTGGCCTCCTGAATTATGAGAGAATAAACTTCTGTTGTTTTAGGCTACCACATATTTAGTAATTTGTCACAGCAGCCACAGGAAACTTAGACACTCCCTGTCTCACATTAGCTTGGGAGATTATCTTGAGTTCCACACAGCCCGCCTGACTCCATTTGGTTCACTGCTTGTGTTCCCCATCTCTGTAAAGGATGTTACCACCCTCAATTACCAAGGCAGAAACCTTGGCCTTATCCAAGACTTCCTATGTTTCCTGAGATGTCACATCCAGTCCTATTTATTCTACCATAAAAATATATTCTGCATTCACCCACCTTCGACCCCCACCCCCACTACTGTCTCTCAGTCCCTGCCACCTCCTTTGGTCCCAGCCATCATCACGTCTTTATTCGAGACACAGTGGGCCCTTACCCAGGTCCCTGAAGAGGGCAGGATCTACAGCTCAAGTGCCTGTGTTGGAAGCCTGCTTCCACTGTTTCTGAGCTTTGTGACTTTGGGCTAGTTGTACTGTCCATATAGTATCTATGTAATAGGTTACTATGACAATTAAATAGTTAAATTGTGACAAGTATTTAGATATAATCAGCACTGAATAAATGTTAGCTACTATCATAATGAGCTAAGATCTCTCCTCCACGGAGCGACCTGAATGATCCTTTTAAAATTTAAGTCCAATCACAAAATTTACCAGCTCACTACATTTAGAATAAAATCCCTAATCCCCAGCAGAACTTTCACGCCTTCTCCCACCACTCTCACCGTTTTCACTGTGCTGTCATTGTTGGCTCTGATGCCCTGCAGAGATGCAGAGCACACTGCCAGCCTCCCACCCTCTGCCTGACACACTTCTCCTGGTTATGCACGTGGCTTGCTCCTGCCTTCATCCAGTTGCTGCCCAGCCCTTACCTCTGCAGAGCCCTTCATCAGCGGCCCCATGCCCATGTCCAACAGCCACACCCTCTACTGTCTCCAACCCTGTTTTACACTTTAAAAATAACTTATATCACCACCTGATGTTTATATTTAAACGTGTTTGTTGTCTGTTCCTTCCACTAGAATTTCCATGAGATATTTTATTTTGGGCACTATCTCTAGTAATTCAAATAGACCCAGCAGGAAGTGAGCACTCAATAAATATATGTGAAATAAAGGTTTTAATGAACAAGTGAATGTGTCGATTATAACAGTTTAGCTTTATTAAACAGACTGAGTTAGAAATATTTTATTTGGAAATCTCTTATATTATATTTTTTGGAAAATCTGGTTATGGATATTGGTATGCATGGTTCAGTCATGTTTCTTAATCCAGGTTTCAGGGTGTAGAAAACAGCACTGGACTGTGAGTCTAAATAGAGCACTTACTCTCCATTTATCAATATCTATTTGTTTAAAGTTGAGCAGTCTGTAGACCCCTGGAAGTCTGTTTCTTTATTTGTCAATAGAAAGATGTTGGGGAGATTCAAATCTAATATTCCTTTCAGTGCTCTTGTTTTTTTGAGTCTATAGTAAGAGTTAAAGGCACATTTTAAAAATATACTTAGTCCAGGCCTTCAGTATGAAAAACAACATGGTTTACACGTAGTAAAAAATACCAGCTTAAAATTGAAATTGAAAGTGTTTCTGGACATTGTTAAATTAGAAAGTATCCTAAAAAAAAAAAAAAGAAAGAAAGTATCCTTAAAAGAAACCATAGGCAGGAAGACAGCGGTAAGGAGCCACCTAAGAGCTGAAATGTAAACTGAGGGTATCTTATGGCTCCTTATCTGTTTTTTTAAAACTTGGATTAAGTAGGGTTTACAGATCCTGGGGCAAAGCTGGCCCCCAGATATTTGGGAAAATGCTTTTGGGTTTCATCGCTTAGACCCTACTGCCTCGTGCAGTAGAAATTTCCTGATTTCCAAACAGCTCCAGTGTTTCAACACAGAGGACATACAAAAGAATCTTTCTCCCTCTGTCTTTTATTTATTGAAATACTTTTATTTATTGAAATACAGAAGATTAGAGGAACTAATCATTTCAGTTTGTGGAGCAAGGGCCTCTCCCCACGTAATTAGAACCAGGCAGCTGGACAGTCCTGGGCAGCAACCTTTATGGACTGTGCTTCAGTGCAAAGCACTGTGGGAGTGACGCAGGCAGCTGCCCCGAGCTCACCATCCCATGTAGACCAGGGCAAAGAACAACACCTGTAAACAGCAGGCACAGAGACATAGAAACATGTTATTGCCCTAAACATGATAGAAACAACCAAATAGACTTAATTAACTACAGCTGGGCTGAGGTAAACACAGAAGTGCTAAGGAAGCAGGCATGTTGGAAGGACGTGGGGCTTGGGGAGGCTCGTTGCTGGAGTAATTGGAGTCAGGTGTACTACCTGGCAATGCTCTTTGGAGGTGAGAGTTGGGAGAGGTTTGAAATAGGGATGTGGTTTGGCTGAGGGCTAGAGGGAGAATTTTTGAAGACGAGGGGAGGAGGCTGGTAAGTAACAGCCACATTAAGGAGTATGAACTGTGTTGAGGACAGCAAGTACCTTGGCAGCTGTGAGAACTTGTGTCTGAAGGCCTTGCCCATTGGTGTGTATGGTGGGAGAAGGGGTGTTCACCTGTACTACTACTGCAGATCTTTCAAGCTGGATGAATCTTTATAGTCTTTAACAGTGGAAGAGACAATTTAGGTAGACCCCTCAAGATACATGTTTGTCCCCAAACTTCCCAGCTACACATTGGGAGAAACTTTTAGCTTTACCTCATAATTCCATGATTTCAGCTGCCTTGGAAGGAGTTCATGGCTTTGGCTCTTCCTGTGTTCCTATTTCTTTGGAAGGCATACTCCAGAATAGGAAGGCAGGTGATTGAGTCTCTGTTTCAAAATCTGGGGCCTCAGAGCAGATGTGATGTTGGGGTCAGATGTGGAATGGATGTGTTATGTTCAGGACCCTTCTTTGTTGGACTCCAAGGTCCCCATAATTGCAATGAAATTTGGAGAGCAAGACTGAGGCTGCTTGGAGCAGTCTTGTCTTAACAGGAATAACCGGCAAAGATGAAAGCAGACATGATGAAGATGATTGCGTTTGTGCTGCCTGCACTCTATCAGGTCTGGTCTTTAATGAGACCTAAACCCCAAAGGTTGAGGGGAAGGCTGGGAAATGGCAGAAAAGCTCTTCTTTATTTGAAAGTCCGTGGGTCATGTATGCAGCTGTCATCAGTTTGTGATCCTGCTTACACATCCAGGAACCAATGGGCAGCAGGTAATGGTACCACATTGATTGGAGCCAAAAACAAACATAGATAAACTGCTTTCTCAGAGGACTTCAAAAATTGCCATTTTGGTCAATTTTCTCAACACCCCTGCAAGGGAGTTGATGTTAGCTGTAGTTTATAGGCATGGACATTGAGGCTAGCAGGAGTTAAACAGCCTACCCAAGGTCATACACTAGGAAGTGATCGGTAGAGCCCAAGCTTGAATCTGCAGTGTGCACCCCTACAGATGGGGTCAGTGTGCAGTGAGTAGCTGTGGGCAAAGTGGGCTTTCTCAAGGGTTAGACATTTATTCAATCATTAAATCAGTATTTACCAAGCACCTGTTATTTGTCAGGCACGGTGCCAGGCACTGGTAGACCTGACACCCCTAAGCTTGGGAATTTGCCAAAGGTAGCAGCAATGTGTGGATAGTGAGTCCTTCCCCTTCTCCTTGCTCCTGTTTAGATTATTTCAGCCTCTTTGCTCTCCTTAAATGTGGGCTTAACTATTGCTCCTGGTTTTGTTTGTTTACTTTCATCATATTGCAGGTAAGACTTTGAGCTGCAATAAAATAGCCATGTGGTGAGAATTAATATGAGCAGCCGAGTTGTCCTCTATAGGTTAAGAGCTTAGAAAGAGGGGCAGGTTGGGGCGTCCTGTTACTGACAGCTCTGTTCTATACAAACAGCTCTCTGTACTGGATTATCTGTGCCAAAATATTACCAATAGCTTGGAAACAGGTTAGTGCTTTTGCCCTTTAGGGGAAAAAGACCATGGAGTTGAATTTGGAAAGGAATCTTGGAAAATGTTTCAGTAAAACAATGTATCATTCACATGCCCAAAAATTCAGCACTGCAGGCTCCTGCTGGCAGAATCAGGTGAATTTTGAAATAAATTATGACTTGATCTTGAATTCTTGCATATCTTGAGTAGGCTGAAAATTGTTTTTTTGTTTGTTTTATTGCAATGAACATTTATCAGAACTACCTAGGAAATGTGTTTTTTTAAAAAAAGATTTTATTTATTTTTGGAGAGAGGGCTGGGGAGGGAGAAAGAGAAATACAGAAACTTTGATTATTTGCCACTTGTATGCCTATAACTGGGGACTGAACCTGCAACACAGGCATGTGCCCTGACTAGGAATTGAACCAATGACTTTCCACTTCACGGGGCGACGCCCAACCAATTGAGCCACACTGGTCAGAACAGATATACTTTAGATAGAATCCAGTAAGCTTTCTGGTATCCTTCTGTGTCTGTAGCTGCCTTCTTTTCCTTCCAAAAGTTTTAAATTGATTTTGTAGAGAGAGGAAGGTGGTGGGGGGGAGAGAGAGAGAAACTGATTTGTTGTTCCACTCATTTATGCATTCTTTGGTTGCTTCTTCTATGCGCCCTAACTGGGGACTGATCCACAACCATGGAGTATGGGAATAATGCTCCAAGTGATTTACCCGGCCAGGGCTCCCTCCAATTATCAAAAAACACAATGGAAGGATTTCCCGGCACCATGTTGTAGAGCTGCCCCATATGTTGATTCATCTTTCTTTTGTCTTCCACATGTTCATTTATTCTAAAACTGTGTACTGTGTGCAGACTCTGTTTCTAGGACTAGAGAGACAGTGGTAAATAACATAGGATTTCAGCCCCCATGACGCTTCAATGGTTTTGAACGCAAGGCACCTAGGTGTTCAAGTGACAGGATGGCAGGGTTGATAGGGTGGTTAGGAAAGGCTTCTTTGGGGAGGGGTGCACTTGAAGACCTTAATGATGAAATGGAGTGAACCATGAATGGGTCCGGGTGGGGGGAAAACAGGCAAGATAAAAGATCTGCTCCTGTCAAGGCCCTAAGCTAGGAAGCTGCTTATCGGAGGTGAGTGGGAAGGCCTGTGTGACTGGAATAGAGCAAGGAGGAAAACGATGGCAGATGGGATTAATTAGTCCGGGGTCAGGGCATAGGGTGCTTTGCAGAGGAAGTTGTTTCTTGCCGTTTCTTATGTTTCTGCTTTCTTGTCCAGGGGTTTTAAAAGGCTATCCCTGAACTCTGAGGACTCAGAGAGTCTTTCTTTCCCGGTAACAGAGAATTGGCACTATGAGGAGACACATGGATAGTCGCACCAGCCGGATAAAGGAAGCCGGCTCATTGGACTGGATGTTGGGGTCCTCGTCCCAGTGATGCCCCGGCTCGGTGTGGGACTGGGGAAGGTCCTTACCCCTTTGGGTTTCAGTGTGCTTATCTACACCAAATATCTGGAATAGTGTATTTCTGAAGTCTCCTCCATTGCTAAGAGTCAGTGATTTTTCTTATACAAAAAAAAATTATTTTGGGTTTTATTTTCTTCTGTCAGACTTCTATCAGCAATGATTACAATAACCAAGTCTACTGGTTCCAACTTCACCCCCTCCCCTATTCCTTTGCTACTGGAACAGCCAGTATTTGGGGGTGGGGAAAAAGAGTCAAGAATAGTAAACAACACAGGAAATATAAGAGAACTTACAACTTCACTTGGGTCCAGGCCCTGGCTGCGTATCTCAGTTAGAGTGTCCTGATACACCTAGGTTGTGGATGCAATTTCCCAGTCAGGGCACATATAAGAAGCAACCAATGAATACACAAATAAATGGAACAACTCATCAATGTTTCTCTCTCTGTCCCTAAAATTAATAAATAAAAAATTTTTAAAAATCATTTAGAGCTTTGCCTACTGGCCTGAAAGAACTTCCAGTAATTCCCAGTCACTAAATGAGTCAATTGTAATGACTCAGCCTAATGTAATCAAGAGCAGCCACTGTCTTTATTAAAGAGGATTATCACTTCAAAATAGTGCTCTTAGAACTGACAGTGTAAATAATGTTGTTTGTGATGACACTTTTGTTTTTAAGTCATGTTTTGATTTATTAGAAGCTCTATAGTTCAACAGAAAATAGAAAAATCTACCAGTCTTCCTGAAATTCATTGTAAGTTGTCTTAAAAGAAATCAGCAAAACCAAATAAATTAAATCGTCTTTATTATCTTGTCAACACTACCTATTTTAAAAGATACTGTAAATCTTGACTTACCCTTAGGATTAACTTTGAGTATTTCATGATTTGTTTTGCTTCTGCCAAGCACAGAAGACTAAGGGCACACACTGACCCAGAATTAAAGTAAGAAAAAAATAGAGGAAGGAAAGAAATTCTCTAAAATATGTTCACACTGGTCAAAAAAGCTTGATAAATTCACATTGGGATATTTTCAGTTCTTGAAAGAAAAAAATCTATTTTACTCTCTTATATACACTTTAGCAGATTAGATTAAAGTTTTATCTTTTTCTGTAATAGAGTACACAAATCATTTAGGGCTGCCTAGCATCTAGGAATTGTTAATTCAGTCGTCAGCCCACTTACTCGTTTTGTCAGCTCCATCTGTTCCTAGGGATCTGTCTTGGGGACTGTTACTGACTCCACCATTTGTTCAGAGAGCTCTAGCCTTTGGTCTAGCCTCTTCATTTATGGGGATGTGATCCCAAAGTAAGATACTTCAGCAGACCTTTTTTCTTTTTTTTAGTGAATGATATGTTCAGAATCTCACACTTGGAGGAAGACAGGATTGGAAAGCACCAGTGTTTGTGGTTTACAGTGAAAGTTACTTTCCTCTGTTTCTCAGGCCTAGATAATTAACTCCTTCTCCCTGAGGACAAACAATAAATCATTCTCTGTAAATCAGACAAGCATGTTTTTTTTTGTTTTCTGTTTTTGTCCTTACCCAAGGACATGCTTACATGCTTATTGATTTTAGAGAGAAGGGAAGGGAGGGGAAGAGAGATGGAGAGAAACATCAATGTGAGAGAGAAACATTAATTGGTTGTCTCTTCTACACGCCCAGGCCAGGGACTGAAGCCGCAACCTAGGCATGTGCCCTGACTGAGAATTGAACCTGTGACCTTTTTGGTTTACAGGATTATGCTCCAACCAACTGAGCCACACTGGTCAGGGCCAGACAAGCCTGTTTTTAGTCTAAAGTCACTTACCAATGGGCACTCGCTTGCTTTTTTGAAAAGAACACTATGAGAGATTATGACCCAAATTTTTTCAGGTGTGTACTGGAAGTACTGGAAACATTCTTAGCTCTTGTCAAAATTGAGGACATCTTAAGAAGGCATTGGTAGGATGGAGAATGGTGACAGGTTTTTACTCTAGGGATGGTAAAGTAGAAAGAGAGGCAAGACACTTGATCTGGCTCATTTACTGCTTAGTCAAGAACTAAGGGTAGGCAGTAAGAATATTTGCATAGAATAATAGGACTAGGATCAGAATTACAAGGCCCTAGGAGACATTAGGAGTTGTTCCTTGTAAAAATGCTCAAGGCTAGTAACTCCCAGTAGTTGCCTGATTCCTTAATTGTTTATGGTTAAAATATACGCCAAACTCATTAAGTGTTTATTGAGGGTCTGTGAGCTGCTGACAAACAAGGCCAGTGAACAAGTTCCTCAGGTCTAGGAGACTTAAAGGTTGAGGACAAAGGTTTCATTTTTCTCACCTTGCAAGATTCTCCTTGGTAATTTAGTAACAATGATACTTTGTAAGACTTGGAATAGGATCTTATACAAAATGGGATTATTTTTAGCTCTATTATGATATATGTTCATTTGGGCAAATAAGTGAGGTGATTGAAGTGTGTTCAATCCATTAATGTGATTAAGTGACACTTGATATGTCAGAGGTTGATGTGTGCGTTATTTATCAGAAAGCAGGCCATGGCCACATTTTAGTGCATTATATTACATGCTCTTCTTCCCATTGCCTTTACTGATTAGTTAAACTTAGCTTTCACAGACCATTGAGAGCTGGCCCAATCCACCATTCCAACTTTTTTTTATTTTTAAAAATTGATTTGAGAGGAAGGGAGAGAGAGAGAGGAATATCAATCTGTTAGTTTCATTTATTTATGCATTCTTTGGTTGCTTCTTGTATGTGCCCTTAGCTGGGATCAAACCTGTAACCTTGGCTTATCAGGATGATGCTCTAACCAACTGAACTACCCAGCCAGGTGTTCTCCAACTTTATTTTTCTACTTTCTTTCGTGTATTTCCTCAACCTCATTTGGATGAAATGCTTCTCAAATCTATATATGTTGCCCCCCTGCTGTGACATTTCTTTCGAGGTGCCCCTTGCCCTGTCTCCTTAGTTCTGCCTGCCCCTGTCCTTTCCACCCTCAGGGCCCAGCAGAAGTGCCCCACTTCCTGCTCCCCACAGACTCATTTACATATGTATATCTTTTGCCCCTGTGAAACTGAGTTTCTTGAGGGCAAGTTTTGTACCTGTTTTGAATCTGAAGTCCTTGGGTACAAAGGGATGCTCCTCAAATACAAGTTCATATATGTATTCTCAGTTTTCATAGTATTCATATACTACTGGTATTATCATCACTGTGTGTACACATCACATTTCTGCTCAGGGTAGTTTGAGTTACAGAGTCCTCCTTACCAGTAAGTGTTTTTTATGAATGTGTTGTGTACTGCCAGTATCTGTTGAGTTGCAGGATCTTTTTCCTATCAATTCTTGCTAATGGGAATTGCATATTTTTCTTACCCAACTTTTGAGGATGTTGTAAGGCTACTTAGGTGTACCATTTTGAGTTCCTTAAAATAACAAAATAAATGAATAAATAAAAGTGTCCTCTATACTCAAGCCATAGTTCGCATACTTAATTTCAATCATGTTAATAAAAATTGAAGGCTTTTGTAAATCCATGTAGAAATTTGTTTCTAAACTCCATAGTTGTTACTTCCATAGAGTATAGAAATAATACACCACCCTTTCTCATCTGCTGTGTAAACTGTGCATAGATTGAGAGCAGTGGGTCAGAGACCCTGGAACAGGCTGTTTTCTCATTCAGCGTTGAATAAGGCTTAGAGAGTTTTTTCCTAAGTTCATAGGCATTAGTTTATGTAAGGTCAGTATGGGATAAAGCCTATTTAAGGTTTTATCAGAAAAACCACCTCACTCTCTGTCTTTAAATCCAGGGCTGGGATCGGCAGCTGTTCTAGCATGGGCAGGGTAACTTGATATAATGGCATACATTTTTACCCTGCTCTGCTCTTAGAGCAGATTTGAAATGGTTGTTTTGGAAAATGTGCAATGAATTTATCTCTAGACCTTCACACCCGAGCAGTTAGTTCAACCTAGCAAGTCCTTGGCACTTGATGTGCATCTTTCATAACAGAACTTTGATGCTGTGTGACCTGATGCCTTGAAATCAGAACAACAAAATGGTGCTTGAGGACAGTGTTTACTTTGATCATTTTTCAACTTGTGTGCCCCAGCCTTTTCACGGAGCCCAAATTGCTTTACCAGAGTTACGGGGCTGAAGCCCACGGACTGTTTTTGTAGGCTGGTTGCTGTGGTGATTCTTAGCTTTCCATGAAACTCCATCTCCAGGGAAACAGAAACCCTTGCAGCTGTTTCAACCTTTTTGGTGTTGTATCTGGTGGAGGTCTTTGCCAAGCTTGGAGCAAGCCTGAGAATGGTCAGTTTGTATCAGTGTAAACATATGTGGAAACGGGGTATCTCATTCAGGACATGGTGTATTTCAAAACAAACAGCTCCCTTATCCTTCTCCCAAATCACAGGGGGACTTTGAAGTATCTCCAAGTCTGGCTGAAGCCAGAGTTGAGGGAGCCATGGAGATGTTGGTCATGATAATGATATGAGTAAGAGCTTTGGGAGAATGGCTGGTGAAGTTTACAGACTTACCAGGTGAGGAAGAATGAGAGGGTGGTGAAGGAGAAGCTTCAGTGGGTTTTGCGTGTGCCCAGAGAGGAGAAGTTGGTTTAAGAAGAGAGTGTGGACTGAGTCTAAGAAAGCTGGCTGTTTAGTGTTGGGAGGACTGTGAGGAAAGCTGTTTTGACTTTCAGCTTGTTAGAGGAGAACAATATAGACAGGACCTTGCTTCCACAGGAACCAAGAGAATAGAGAAAAACAGCCATGGCTTCAGAGGGTAGAAGTAATGATAGCTAACACTTAAAGAGCACTTATTATGTGCCAATCACTGTGTTAAGTGCCTTACATGAAAGACATGTTTAATCCTTTGACATATGATTCCATAGGCACAGGTATTATCCCCGTGTTGCAACCGATGAAACTAATGCCCATAGAGTCTTACCATGCTCAAGGCCCTCAGGTAAGTGGAGAGCTGAGATTCCAGCCAGCTCTGAGTCATGCTCTTAACCACTAGGTCAAACTGCCTGAAATCTGGAAAGGAAGGCAGAGTGACCCAGATGATTGGGTCATAGGAGACACTGGCCGACTTGGGGGAAAATGCAGACCTTGAAAGAGATTTAATTATGCTTCAAAATGTGTTTATTGATTTGTTCATTCATTCACTCATCATTAAATATTTATGTAGTACCTAGTAAGTGCCAGGTATTAGACTAGGCTGTAAGGAGACTGGTCCCAGCGTCTCCTCTCAGATGGTTCACATGTACCAAGTTAACTTAATCCGAGGAAGCAGACCCTGTAAGAGAAGGGCCAGGGGCATCCACTGGAAAGAGCCTCCTCCTTCCTCTGGGGGCACTGATGACACTAAACTTTGCCAAAAGCATGGCATTTTTCCTTTGAAGTGAACAAAATTGACCCCATGTGAAAATATGAAACTGCAATTAAATTAAGTATGTGAATACGTGCTCTACCTTTCTAAACAGAATGGAGAGGTCTCATTTGCTGACTTTGCGTATAGTTTGTTCTTGAGAATTTCTAAACCACAGAACAGTAAGTCCATTTTATTAACAGCTCTGATAGGAGCAGGTTCCAGAGTAGTGAATGGACAGTACTTTACAAGAAGGAAGAGGGTCTGAAAGGACCTGGGAGATCCAGCTTCATAGGAGAAAGTTCCCCTGACGCTGCAGGTGGTTACAATGCAAACTTCCTGAAATTTGTTTTCGATCTGTCTGTAGCTAGTACATAATTTTTAACTATGAGACAAACATGTGAGTGCTTTACTAGTATTAACTTTACTAGTATGTATTCCTTATAATAACTCCACAAGGTAGGTGGTACTATCCTGTTTTTAGATGATGCAGTAGTGGCACAGGGAGGTCAAGCAATCTGCCCAAGGTCACACAGCTGAGGTAATGGAGCTGAGTTGAACTCAGGGATTCTAGTGTAAGTGTTCATGCCCTCAATCGTTATGCTATGCTGGTTAGTCGTTTTACTTTAGGTATTCCATTTTCAGCCATAATGTAGCAGTCAAAAAGGCAGTTTCTTAGGTCTTAGGGTATTCTTAGGGTAGCTTGAGGTTACTATAAGTTCCCTCCTCCCCATGAAACATCTGGTCATTCACTGTCCTAGGAAGGATGATACCCATTTTGCACATCATTCATACTTTATTCCTCAGTGCGAACTGGGAACCTTCCATGTGAGTGGAAAATTAATAGAAGAAGAAACAAAAATCATATTGTTTCAGCACTTTTTAACTCTGGTTAAAAACTTAGTTTGCTCAAGGATGTGGAATCTGATGATGACTTTGACTTTATCAGGTTTCTCTCTTCTAAAAACAAGGATCTTTTAGAATATTTTCCATCTGTAATAGCCTGAAAAAGTTAACTTTTCATTACCTTCCTTTGAGAGAATAATAATGTTTTCTTTACACTTCAGAATTTAGAAAGAATTATAACAAATACACATTATTTAACCTTCTCACCAATCCTATGTGATTGCTCTGATCTCTTTTAAGTTTTAGGGGCAATTTAATGAGTAATTTATGAAGAATGACGGCTTGGTCAAAGCCAGTTTCTGATTTTAGAATCTGGGCCTATCAGCAAGAGGCAAAAAGTGCCCGCAGAGGCACATATATCACGATACAGGTAGATGTGGTCTGGACTTGCCGCACCAGTGCCCTGAACCTTTTACGAGATGCTAGACTGTCTTCACTTCCCTGATAGGTTTGCGGTGCCCCAGTATCATTTTCTTTTGAAGTAATTACTCTTGAGAAACTCTCTCGAAGAATTTATTGTATTGCTTACTGAATATATAGATTTTTAAAAAGAAGTTTAGCAAACTTCTTTAAAGAAGAAATGAAATGGGAAGTGGATAAAGTGACTCTGAAAATCTTAAGAAAAGCATTTGAATACTGAAGTCATGGAATCCCTAGAGTCGGAAGGGGGCTTAGCTGTCACCCAGTCCAGCTTATCCTGGGTTTGTGAATTTGGTTTCTAAACGAGCCCTGACAAGTTACTCAGAAAATGAAGAAGGAGTAGGAGAAGCAAGAAAATGTATCGTGTTGGCCGATTTTGTCTGCTTCTTATGGAGACGTTTGGGTCCGATTTGTCCCACCTGGGGACACAGCGCAGCCCAAGCTGCTTGTTGCCTCTCCTGACCCTTGACATCCTCTTCTCTTCCCGCACACTCTGGGGAACACACTCTGGTGTTGCATTGTAACCATCTCTTCATGTGTCTGTCTCCCTCTGGACTGTGAGCCATTGGGGAAGGAAAGGCTGGCATGTCATGGATACTTAACCAATGCTATTGGAATAAGTGAAAAAAAATTGCATAGGAAGCACAAGCTAGCTTAGTGTGTGGCTTAGCTTTGACTGCCTTAGATCTGAAGCCCTGGAGAATTGGTGCCACCTTTCAGCCTTCTAAGGGAAACTGAGTTCCTTAGAGCAGCACATGAAGGTCTTTCCAGATGAGATTTGAAACTCAAGATGAGCGTTTAAATCACTTCTTTTTGGTGAGTGGTAAAAAACACAGAACATAAAATTTACCATTTTAGCCATTTTCAAGTGTACAGTTCGGCGACATTTGTACATTTACAATGTAGTGCAACCATCGTTCCAGAACATTTTCGTCACCCCACAAAGACACTCCATACCAATCAGCAGTCCCTGCCATTCTCCCCTCGCCCTGTGACCTGGCGACACTAGGTACTCCTCCTCTGCTTTCTGTCTCTATGGATTTGCCTGCTCTGGACCTCTCATATAAATGTAATCGTACAACATGTGGCCTTTTGTGCTTGGCTTTTTTTCACTTCATGCAATGTTTTTAAAGTTCGTGGCAGAATAATGTTCTATTATATGGATATACCACATTTTGCTTATTTCCAATCTCATTTTTATTGAGAGATTTGTCATGAGTCAGATTTCTTATTTCTACCCAAACATCATGAACAGCAGAGAATCTTAATTATTTCTACACGATGCTGGTAATTTTGGAATGTTTAAATTTATAATCTAAGCCTAAGTGTTTTATAATGTCCCCATTCTACTTTTCCCATTTTGGCTCTACTTACTCCTTGTTAGCGGTTGTCAGGATGAGCCAGAGGCAGGTGGTAAACTGTAGTAGTTGTGCTGAAATTGAGAAGTAGAGGACTAGCAACTGTTGACTTAACAGGGCTTTGGGACTTCACTGAATTATGAAATAGTTCAAGCTGTTTGATATTGATAGCTTTTAGATATCTTTTAGATTCTGATTTCAGAATTAGAATATTTCTTTAGAAATATATTATGAAAGAGTAGCTTGTACCTTCTCCATTTGCATGGGAAACTAAGCATTTGTGATACTTTCAAACATTTTAAACACAGGTGTTCCAGCTGTACATGTACCTTCCATGTTCAACACACAGAGTAAAAAAGTCCAAGATTAGAAGCTTATTTTTTTCTCATTTAAGCATAAAAAATGATATAATTAAGACACAATTAACATTTCTAAATATTGCAGAACCTCATATTTTCCTGTTACATAGGAGAAACAATTTTAATTATTTACTTAGAAATGAATTGATATGTGCCCTTTTTCTTCCTATTGTTCTTTACACTTACTAATTCCCCATAATATGAATTGATTTATCAGAGTTTAAATTTGCTGACTACATGTATGGTTTTGACAGGATTAGTCTCTTCATTACTGGGAAGTGAATGACTGGTTCAGTATTAGTTGTACAACTTGAATAGCAAATGTTTTGTGTTAGAATTTGCACTTGTTACATTCTGAGGTAAGATCCATTCCTAGTCCCTGCTGTGATGCTCTGTTCTGATTTACCTATAAATAATGTCAACAGGATTGCTTTTGATCTAAGTAAGGAACATTATTCAGACTTCCTACAATTTAGGTCTTTTCCTTCCTCCTTTTACTTTTTATTTCCCTTTTTCTTCCAGGTTATTAATAACTGCTGAAAGGATTTTAAGGATATAATGTAACAATAATCAGTGTGTTACCAGGTGTCCTAGTCTTTATTGTAGCTTTGTCCCTTCCCAGTTAGGACAGATGTATTGAACTACTTGTAATGCTGCCTCATGGTAACAGGAAATTGAAACCCTTCACTTCTGGCTTGAGGAAGATACTGTCCCATCTCAGACACTTATCAATTGTAGCACGCCAAATTCTGGATGCATATTCGGTGACTTCCCCTCCGCTTTCTGTGATCATAGGTCTTACCCTGAAAACTCATTTTAGGGCTCAAGGAAAACCGATTCTGAGGAAGAAAACAGGCAAAAGTACCAAACTCTAATGTAAATACTACAAATTGCATTTGTTGTATTGTGCATTAGGCTGTTTTGACACAGTTCACTGCCTAAATTAAAAGCATTTAAAATCCTATGCCTCTAAAAGATAGTGGAACATCTGGTCAAAGAAAACAATGCTTTTTGGGGAAAAAATACTTCCAAAACACAGAATGATAGCATGTTCTCTACCTTTGATTTCTGAATTATTTCTCCCTCTGCCAACATAGGCCATGTAACACTGAAAGTAAAGCTCCTCTAAAAACATTTGCACTTAAAATCATAACCTGGCTGGACGAGACCAGAATACCCTTAGGGGTCGGTTTTGAGAACTTCAGGAGTTGTTTTTTGTTTTTGTGAGAGCTTTCAAAGGAAACCAGACTTCATAGACTCCCCAAGCTTTTCCTACCTGACAAGAATTTAGTTTCCTTAGAGAGTAATTTGGTCTAATCCACATATTCAGCTGGGAGGCCCTGGCGCTCAAGGCATGATTGGTTTGTACCTCTGCTAATTCCATGGCCTCTAGACATCCAGAAGAGGGTCTATTTCTACCGATTGTCAGAGCCTTAGAGTTTGTGTGGCCATCTCCATGCCCTGGGTTTACAATTCTACATGTGATGTGTCCAAGATGCACTTCAGTCACTTAGTTGAAACATAAGCAACACCATTTTGAGTTCCATAGAGCACTTGTTCATGGGGACAGCAAGCATTATTAAAGCTTTTGTAGAGGAGATAGAGGATGGACAATTTTAGCTGGCACTGTAGCTGTCACTATTCACAAAAGTACTGGTTGACCTCACTCCTGAAGGGCTTCACCCACTTCTCAGGTTGTGCTAGCTTCCTGTCATCTAGCTCACAACTCAGTCTTCTCCCTGCTCGTGTTCTTCCTTATCTCTCCTTTTCCAGAAGGAAAATAGTTCCTGCCTCTTACTCTTGTAGACTAACTCCCTATCTTCTCCTGTGCCCCAAGGCCAACACCCAAGGTTAAGGGTGGGAAGGTAAGGAGAGAAAAAAAGAGAAGGACAGATGATAAGAGACATTTATTCTACTACTAGCACTGACACTTTCTAGCAGTATGACTTTGGAAAAATTTTTTACCTCTAAGCACTAATTTCTTCATCTTTAAAATGGGAATAATTAGATAATTATGCAAAGCACTTTTTTTTTCTCTGATGAGAGCAGCAAGCCTTAACTCAATAGAAAGACCCTAGGACCTGTCTATTGTCTTTCCTTGGAGGAAAATGGTGGCTGTCCCTACTGCTGCCACCACTATCCTTATTAACAACAGTGACCCAGTAATGTTTTTGAATGTCCAGATTGAAACTGGAAAAGACACAGGAGTTCAGGCTGCCTGGTTTTGGTAGTGACCAAACCCAATAAGCAATGACAGCAATTGAATCTTTGCAGGTGCTTTATTCAGATGGCCGGAGATCTGAGAAGGTGGCGGGTTCATACCCTAACAGACCACCTTAAATTCCATTTTAAAATGGCCCTTTTTACAAGGAGAACAAAGTGTAGATAGGGAACTCAGGGAAAAGTTAATTGGATTTAAAAAAAAACAACTTCAGCATTCTCTCTCTGAGGGTGGTTTTAAGCGGTTCCCCAGGCTATGGTCTTTAGTTGTGTCCTAGGCCAAGGTCACCTCTCCCTGGAGTACAGTGGCTCAGATATCATCTTGAATTGCTTGGAGTCCTCCTGAGGAACAAAGGTGGAACTGCTTATGGTCCCCTGGAGTCAGGGTGGGTCACACCTTCAGTTCCTGGGACAAAAGCTTTTACCTGCATTGATTACTAAGCTTATTAGCTATTACTTAAACTAAAATTTTCCAACTCTTAAATTCCCTATCAATATCTTGGTAATTACTCCTCTCCAGATTTCTTTCTTGTGCTAGAAAACTAACACTGTATGCCCATTTAGAATTTCTTATCGGCTTCAGGTTAATATACTTAGCTCAGAGGAATTCAAACGCCATCCTTTGATACTTGAAGCATCTTACATTACAACCTGAATACCAATGCGTTTTTTGTGTTTTTGCTATTGCAAATTTACTAACTTTAAGATGGTGCTCAAGGAGCAATCTTTATTAAAATCTGTGACTACAGCTGGCAGATGGAAATGATTAATCCCGTACTCAGATCATGTGGGAATTGGGTTCTTGCCCTGCCTACTTTTAAAATCGGCCTCCACTGGGCATCTCAGTGATTCTTATTATTTTACAGTTCTGTTGTTCACCCCAGTACTGACAAGCAGACCATTCCAGTATCCTGTTATTGTAGACATATACATGTCAAAGTACTGTGTAAGTAGCAAAAACAATTTTAAGCCATTATAAAAAGTAGGAGTTGAGAGGAAATAAATTTACACCATGCATAGTTATATGGGCCTTTGGCTATATATTAGTGTTGGAACACAATAATGAAGTGTTTGGAATGACTTTGTTTGTTAAGTGTAACAAAGAATATTAAAAAATAAAAAAACTTTTTTCCACATTAACCAGTGTGCAAATATTGAATCTCTTAGTTTATCTCGAATTTTAATTTCTAGTTGTCCCAGTGCAGTTCATTGCCTGATTGAAAAGCATTTAAAATTCTGTGCCCCTAGAAGATAGTAAAACATGTGGTCTAAATTTTTTATCTTTGTTATCTATCCCTGGGAAGAAAAACATGCTCCAAAGGTTTTTTCACATTTTACATATTTGTATAACTATTAAATATTTTAAAAATCTGTTTTCTTAGTTTGCGTAGTATGGGTCCCGCACATGGCTTAAGCATGGCACTTCCCCACAGCTGAGGATGTCAGGGCATTTATTCCCACGAAGCCTGGGCATGGCCTTGATTCCTCTCCAACTTGCATTCTAGGCAGCTCCTACCATTCATTTTAGTAGCATGAGTTAGAATCTGCTTGTCCTGACTTTGTTTTAAAGTTCAAGTTGAAGTTGATAGTGAAGTTAATGTTCTCTTTATAGATGAATCCCCTCCAACCTCCTTTTGGCCAGAAGAACATGACAGTATGGCTGTAATAATTACTTGAATCACATTTCATGAATAACTTTTATTGATTCTCCCAGAAAACTTGATCACTTACTAGCAGTCCAGCCTTGTGCCAGGCCTAAGGATGCAGAGATGAGTGTGACTCAGTTTCTGCCCTTAAAGAATGCCTTGAGGATTTCACAATGTAAGGGGCGGGGGAGTAAATGACAGACATCTAAACAGGTCATTATGAAGCCAGTGGAAGCAGAAACACAAGTGTGGTCCGGGGGAGCAGCGCTGAGCTCCAGCTCTGCCTGCAGGATGGAGGTTTTATTAGCGACTGCATCTTGAGCTGGGCACACACGAGATCAGTTCAGGGGCTGGCAGGAGGGTGCTACTGGCGAAGGTCCTGAAAGGCTGTGGTGTGTTAGTGACATACATTATGGCAGTCAGATGTCAGATACTTAATACGAATGGACAGTGGAAAAGTGCCTGTCAGTCAACAGAGGCCTGATGAGGGCTACTCACCTCGCTCTCCCTGCCTCCCTTCCCCACAGTGACCAGGCCGTGTGCTAGTCTGGGAGGGAAGAGCCAGGGTCCCTCAAATCCCCTTCCAACTCTCCCAAGACCCCTTTAGAGGATCATGACCTATTGTTTCAGAAATATTTTTCTGTTTATATAAGTTCTTGTCCCTCAACCCCCAACCCAAATTTAGTTCCGAGTATTTTTCCAGGGCATTCAAAATATAGAGCAGAGAGGACAGACTTATTTCTGCTTCACATTTCAGACTTTCAATTTAGGTTGTTGATTTTTCCCCCTGTGTTATGGTCATATTAGATTATAGTCAGAGGCTCCCAGGGAATCCTAAACCCTGGCCTTGGCTGGGAGGAAGAAGAATTAGTTTTGGAATTGATTGGTTGTGTCCCTCCTGTCATGGTAAGTGGTTTCAAGACAAAACCATCAGGAAGGAGCTTGATATCATTTGCGTAGCAGTGTGAAATCTTTTTGATTCTGTTTGCCGATAGCAGTGTGGAATTGTTTTAGTGCCGTTTGTCAGAGCAGTGTGAAGTCTTTGACCCCAGTTCCCAAGACCCGGGAGAATGGTCAGTTGACTCCTCTGGTGAGCATAGAGACCTGTAGGGGGTTGAGATTCCTTGAATTCAGCACCAACTGATTAATGTGCCTCTAGAAATTCAGAGAAATGTGTAAGTAAAATAATAAGGAAAAATCGAAAAGTTCCAACTCCACCCCTCCTTGAATATTTTAAGGGAATTTTTTTATACCAATTCACAAATGCTAGAAGACATAATGCTATTGCACATAAAACGTCAGCTTGTAAGGGCTCCTCAGACCGTAAAACACGACAGCAGCAACTAACTACCATTCCCCACTCCCCAAATTGATTGCGCGTTTCAGATGCATCTGGGGTTGGGTTTGAGTTCCTAAAAGTCATATTTTCCAAATGTGAGTGAAATTCAAATTCAGCTATGGTGCCCTTGTGTCCTGAAATAGATTTGTGTCTCACTGTTTGTCTGTGTGAAGTATGGGTGCTATAAGGCCCAGATTCAGGATGTTTTCAATTACTATGAACATTGTTGCTAAGTGGATATCTTTTTACCTTTGAAGAGGGGACGGATGGTGGCTACATACAGCCCAGGGTGTGATTTTATGGGTCTTGGTTGTAGACACACTGCTCTGAGTTCTTTTATCTATCTTTGTGTAAACTGATTATTGGATCATCCATTTCAGAGCAGTGTTTGGTCTGGTTTTAGAGAACAGCAGTCTCTCCGGTCGTGTTCTGGATGACTTCATTGTTTCATGAGCCCATAGGGGCTGTTAGAAGAATCAGAAATGTTGAAATAGAGTCTCACTGACATGTTAGCAAAATTTGGACAACTGTTAGGTTCTCTTATCAGTTGTTTCACTCAGTTTGCTTTTGTTTGTTTTAACAAACTCCAGGAGTAGGTGGTCTAATAAGATGTTTTTGTAATCACTGTGGTAGAACTATCTTGCATCTCTACTGTGAATGCTGGGAAATTTAAAACCATTTTTATATGGCATCTTTCCATACAGAGAGTTGGATATTTTTCTTTTCTGTAGGACAGTACACTCATTTTCATAACATGATTTACAGAGTTTGAGACAATATATAGTATTTGTTCATCAGGGATAATCTTTGGAGAACTGACAGGTCTTCACCCTAGTAAGGTCCAGAGAAAACCGTCCCTGTTGTATTCTGGTGATACTGTGGGCAAGGAAGAACATGCGTCGTAAATGGGAAAAGGGAAGGTTATCTTTCTACTTGTAGACTTTCTGCCCCTGAGAGTTGGCCTTGATTTTGGTCAAAATTGCATTCAGATTGCCCAGAAAAGTACTCATAAAAGATTTACTTTGAGTTTCTTTATAAAACAGGAGAGACACATTAATTACATCCAGCGTTTGTTGAAGTGCACAGTTGACCTCAGAAGACCTAACATAAAATAGATATTGCAGAACAGATTAGAGCATTAGCTTCCCTTCATTTTGAAAAGGGGTCAGCAATGTATGATGACAGTGTCTACATATGGAGAGTGACAGGTCAGATTTACTTGCATTTTCTTACACCATTAGAAACATTGAAATTCAGTACATTTTGAGACAAACATGATAGGAACAGGAACTTCTGCACTAGGCTTTACAAACAACTGTGTAGTCAAAGCATGGTTAAAACAGGTCACTGAAGCCTCAGAAACTGCGTGTGAAAGTATTTTAGTTCTGAATTGTCATCTATTAAGTTCTTTCCCTGAGAGTATGACATCTGAACACCAGAGGTATAATATCTAGTTTAATTAGATGAAGTCTTTTTGTTTTGTTTCTATTTCTGCCATTAGCATTTTCCTGCTCTTCTACAATAAATTCCTTAACCTGGGATATGGACATGGAGTTCATGGGCCCTATGATGAATGTATTTTCTTGAAATTGTCTGCAGAATTTAGTTTGCCAGTGGGTTTTGTATGTGTGTGAGTGTGTTTGTGGAGGGCATTTATAATTTACATTAAGTTCTTGCTTCTCATCAAGATGGCAGCATAGGTAAACACAGCTCACCTCCTTGCACAACCACATCAAAATTACAATTAAACTGTACAACAACCATCACTCAGAACCTTCAGAAATTGGGTTGAATAGAAGTTTTGACAACTACAGAATTAAAGAAACCACATATATCTAGACTGGTAGGAGGGAGGAGATGAAGAATGGGCTGGTCCCACCTCCACGTGTGGTGGATAAAAATTCGGGAGGGATTCTCACGAGTGAGGAGTCCCAGCCCCACAACAGGCCCCCAAGCCCAGGGTTCCAGTGACAGGGAGATAAGTTCCCATAACTCTGGCTGCAAAAACCAGTGGGGACTGAGTTGTCAGAAGAAACTTCTGGAGTCCCAAACAGTTCCCTTAAAGAACCCACACACAGACTTACTCAGACTCACTCCCTCTGAGCTCCAGCGCCAGGGTAGGAGCTTGAAAGGCACCAGTGGCACACAGGGAGCAACTGAAGTGTCTGGCATCAAGGCGAGAGCTGGGGGACAGCTTTCTTCCTGAAAGAAAGGTGGGCAAAGGCCATTGTTCCTTTTCTGAGCCCTCCCCACACAGAGTGACAGAGCTGGCAGGCAGGTGCCATATCTGAGACTCCATCAACCTGGCTAACTCTGTTTGCCCCACCCTGGAGACCCCCTAAGATTCTGTCCCACCCAACTTAGGGGCCAACCCACACTGTTAACCATGGCTTTTCCATATGAATGCCTGATCTTGGCTCATGCTTCACAACTTTCTAAATCCTATCAAACAAGCAACAGCAGGCCTCAGTGAGCCCCCAGGCCAGGCACTAGTAGCAGCCAGCTTAGGTTCACAGCTTGGCTTCACCTGGTGCTCTCCAAGCCCAGCACAAGTAGCAGCCATCTCAGATTGCTTTATAGCTCAGGCAAGGTGGCCTCAGGCAGAATACAGGTGGAGGCTGATCTTGGCCAGCACCACCAGGGAAACCCAGGGCCAGTGCACCCAGTGGACAGCTACAGCGCTACCACCCTGCCCCTGAACAGCTGATCCTCCCTGGAGAGCGCAGGTTGGTGGTCAGTGGTCATAGCCAGTCCTTGCAGCTGACTGACCTGGGTAAATCCCTCCCACTGACCTGCCAACAGCAATCAAGGCTCAATTACAAGAGGAGGGTGTACTTAGCCCACATGAAGAGTGCACATCAAGCACCCATCTTGGGTGAAAAGGGAGGCTATGCTGCTGCACCCTACAGGACACCTACTACATTAGGCAACACTACCAAGACACAGTCAAAGTAGCTCTACCTAATATATAAAAACAAACACAGGGAGGCTGCCAAAATGAGGAGACAAAGAAATATGGCCCACATGAAGGAAAAATCAAAACTCCAGAAAAAGAGCTAAGTGAAATGGAGCTAAGCAATCTATCAGATGCAGAGTTCAAAACACTGTTTATGAGGATGCTCAAGTACTTAGTGAGGACCTTAACACCATAAAAAAGATCCTGTCAGACATGAAGGATACATTAATTAAAATAAAGAACAATTTACAGGGAAATAACAGTAGAGTAGATGAAGCCAATAATCAAATCAATGGTTTGGAATAGAAGGAAACAAAAAACAACTAATCAGAACATCAAGAAGAAAAAAGACCAAAAAAACAAGTATAGTGTAAGCAGCCTCTGGGACAACTTCCAGAGGTCCAACATTCACATCATAGGGGTGCCAGAAGGAGAAGAGATAGAGCAAGAAATTGGAAATCTATTTGAAAAAATTATGAAAGAAAACTTCCCTAATTTGGTGAAGGCAATAGGCATGCAAGTCGAGGAAGGGCAGAAAGTCCCAAACAAGAGATGGATGCAAAGAGACCCACTCCAAGACACGTCATTATTAAAATGCCAAAGGTTAAGGATACAGAGAGAATCTTAAAAGCAGCAAGAGAAAAGCAGAGAGTTACCTACAGGGGAGTTCCCATAAGACTGTCAGCTGATTTCTCAAAAGAAACTTTGCAGGCTCAAGGGGCTTGGCAAGAAATATTCGAAGTCATGAAAAGCAGGGACCTACAGCCAACATTGCTCTACGCGGCAAAGGTATCATTTAGAATCAAAGGGCAGATAAAGAGCTTCTCAGACAAGAAAAAAAATTAAGGGAGTTCATCTTTACCAAACCATTACTATATGAAACGTTAAAAGGATTTATTTAAGAAAAAGAAAATCAAAACTATGAACAATAAAATGGCGATAAATACATATCTATCAACAATTGAATCTGAAAACTAAAGTAAGCAAACAAGAAGGGCAAAGACAGAATCATGGATACAGAGAGAGCTTTGATGGTCACCAGATGGAAGGGTGGTGTGGGGGCATGGGTGAAGAGGTGAGAGGAATAAGAAATATACCAGGTAGTTACAGAATAGCCATGAGGATGTGAAGTACAGTATAGAAAATGGAACAGCTAAAGGACTTACACGCATGATCCGTGGACAGGAACAATGGTGTGGGGATTGCCTGAGGGAGTGGGAGGTGCTGGGTGGATGGGGGAAAAGGGAGAAAATTGGGACAACTTTAATAGAAAAATCAATAAAATACAATAACAAACTCAAAAAAATTCTCAAATGCTCCGTGACTCCCAAAGATGAACAAAGAAGCCACTAACTTAGAGACTAGTCATTATCCCCTCAGTTAGCATTTAGCCCCTTTAACTCAGTGAGCCATCATAGTCACATGGCCCATAGATTCAATTCTCTATTACTTATGAAGCTCATGGATAAGAAGTGATGTTTATTTTTATGTAATTTCAACATAGGATTGAAAGTCACCTCTTTAAACTAGTGTGTAGATTTCCAAGCTGGAAATTACTGGATAGCATTTGTATCATTTCTGTATGTGCGATTTCTTTGCTTCAGTCTGCTTGGGCTCTGGTCTTTAAACAATGATCACCAGACAGTAATCTACCCATGAAAATCTTCAGCAGTATGCTCTTATCTTTGTAACTACAATCTATCCTGAGCTATATAATCAATTCTTAAGAGGATGTTCTTTCTCTCTCTCTTTTTCTTTCTCTCTCTTTTTTTTGCCTTCGAGACATTAGGTACCTTAGCAGGAATTCTTCAAGAGATATTTCAGGTATGTTCTACCCACATTTCCAGGAGCTTTTATATCTTCATTCTTTTGTTGGTGGTTTTTGGTTGTACTTTATTTTCCCTTTAGAAACATTTACTCAAGTGGATGGAAGGGGAAGTTGCTGAGGGATCAGATGAGCAGGTGCTTGGAGGACTTTCTGTTCCTGCCAAATGATCTTTTCTTAAAAAGTATTGAATATTTTTCTTTTAATTTCCCAATCATAGTGCAACTTGTTCTTTGCCAAATAGTTTTTGGGGCTTTGCCTAGGCCCCGTGTGCCAGAGTTGAGGATTCATCTTGGCCAGACATTGCCACATATTGAAGGCGGGAGCCGTTTCCAGGAAAGCTCGGGGAGCTGTGGCTCCGAGAGCCCTTTCCTTCACTGTGCGAGCCAGGCCTGGACACTTTTGGCCATCTGGAAAACTTTGGACCCAAGCACCAATATCTGTCTCATACATATTTTTCTTTTCATTTCCTAAGTTTTTAAAAAATTCTTGTTCATTTGAGATATATATTTATTACTATTTTAATCTATGTACTGCAAGAAGAATTGTGTGCTTGAGGGCTGCAAAGCCCTGCTTGAGGGTAGAAAAGAGTTGATGTATCCTCTGTGAATGTATATATTGCTATTCTCTGTGCCATTATGATGCTCAGTAAGCAGTTTTGGAATGAATACACCTGGAAACTTTTGACTGACATGCCGTTAAGTGACAAAGTGTCTTTTTAAGGTGCTCTTGAACAAGGAATGATTTCATCTCTCTTTTCTTCACTCTGCCTAGCGAGTGCTCTCTGTAGTGTGCATCTCTCTGTTTGACAATGCTGTAGTTAATGCCCCTGCTCTGTTTACAGTGGTGGTCAGTCTGTTTATTTCTAGACGCAGATAGCATCTCCATAATGCTGTGAGGTAGAGTCTGTACAACCCAGGAACATTTTATTTTGCTGTGGCTGTACTTGACACAGTTCATTAGTGCTCTGCTTTTAGTACTTTTCCTTATGCCAAATATAAAAATGTTCCTAGCTCTCTTTCAGAAATCTTGATAGTTTGAGTATTGCTCATGGGTTTCTTTTTGGAGTTTTTTTGTTTGTTTTTAACTTCTCTGTAAATTAGCTTGCTAAATCCCTTTGAACCTATTAACGTATTTAACCTTTTAAAAAACCTTTTAGGTAACATACATTTATGAATTTGCTGTGATAAATCAATCATTTCAAAAATCACTATATTTTGCTGGGTATAATGCACACTTTTTTGCCCAAATTTTTAGGGGAAAGATAAGGGTGTGCATTACATGTGGGTAGTACCAATTCCACATCTATATAAATGTTTTGAATTTTATTTATGCTTATGTGTTAAAAGCATAACTCTAGAAAGCAATAACAATATCTGTATGCAAAATAATACCCTAAAATATGATAATTGGCTTTGTTTCCAAATATAAAGAATAAATAATTGAATTAAAAAGTTAAAATGAAAAGATTTTTTTCCTGAAAGCTTTGGCCAAAAACACGGGTGTGCATTATGCTCGGGAGCACATTATACACAGCAAAATATGATATCTACAATGCACTAATCACAGTGTTAAACATGAGACATATTTTTGTCTGCAGAGTATTTATAGTCTATTTCAGAGACTTAAGACACACATTCAACTGTTAATGAATGAGATAGTATTATGTACTAGGTGCATATTATTCATAGAATAAAATAGTTCTGTGTCATTGAAAATTAGAAAATTAAACATTCAGTTGGCATTTACTGAGTGGCTACCATGTGCTAAGGTGTAGGTATTGAAAGTTAAGTAAAGTTTAGTGCCATATGAGCAAAGACCTGAGAGCACGCTGTGATAAGTGGCACTGGTCAGCCACCCCAACGATGAAAGGTAAAGATACATCAGGATCACAGCTGGCCAGCAGCCCCTGGGGAGGTGTAAAGTGTCCAGCTTTGAATGCTCTGTCGCTGATGATTATATAGATTCCAAACATAGATCTACCAGGGGTGTCCAACCCACGGCCCATGGGTCACATCTCGGCCCAGGATGTCTATGAATGCGGCTCAACACAAAATCATAAATTTACTTAAAACCTTATGAGATTTTTTTGTGATTATGTGTCACAATGTATTTAATGTGTGGCCCAAGACAACGCTTCTTCTTCCTGTGTGGCCCAGAGATGCCAAAAGGTTGGACAGCCCTGACAGGCCATTTAATCCTCGTAAGAATTATAGCTGAGATGTGCTATTACCGTGTATCACTCAGTCTATGTCTTTCCAGCTAAAGTCCTTTTTGTGTGTTTTCCCTCTCTTACCACTTTACGGTGCTCTTTGGTGAGTTCGGCTTATTTAAATATGTGATCCTTGGGTCTTACCTCAGCACCCCATACAGAAAACCAGTGTGAGACATGCTTATGTGAAAGCATCTCTTCAGTAGTTCTGTTATCTGCCCTTTTGCTTTCCCATGTTCGTGGTGACTGACCTTGTGCTCCAGGAGGATGTTGTTGAACCCAATGTGTCCAGCTCTGCTCACAGGTGCTTTCTGAATATGCTAACAAGGACACTGGCCGTCTACAGTTGTCTTGATCAGCAGTCAACATGGCCATAGTTTTCATGTCCAGATCATGGTTTTCTAACGTGTTTTTTCTTTTTCCTTTTTTTTTTTTTTTTTTGACTGGGGCCCTAAACCATTGGGTTCTATTCTCTGTGCTTCTTTCTTTGGAAACCCCCTTCAAGCTAATAGCTGGGATGATGAAAGCACTGGCAGCTCCCTTTGGCAGCTCCTTTCCCTGAGCTTTCGACACTTTCCTTTGGCAGATTCACTTAACTTTATGGAGGTTGGAGCTTACCTGGAAGAGCAGAAAGGCATTCTCTGGCATCCAGAGGGGTGACCTGCCCTCAGGGGGTTCTGGGCTCCAGTTTTCAGTTTAGTCGTTTGACTTAGAGGATGAGGCAGCCCTAAAGGAAGGAGACATTTTTCCTGCCTTTGCCAACTTCAGAAACAGTGTGTTCTGTTTGCTTGTGTTCCACTATTACTGGGAGCTGAATCATGTTTCAGTTGAGATTAGTGTGGGTTGAACCATAATGATATAGCCATTTTTGTAGTGAAAAATGCTCAAATACTGGCAATCTCATCTGATTCAACCTAGTGTATCTTATCTGTGAGTCTATACTAGTTCATAGCTTGCTTCTGTTAAAGCTGAGCTTTGAAAAAGTATTCCTGATGCTATGCTAAGTGATTTCAGTGGAAAGCCATTTCTTTTTTTAATATATTTTATTGATTATGCTATTACAGTTGTCCCATTACTCCCCCTTCATTCCCCTCCACCCAGCACACCCTCTCCCACCCACATTCCCCCCCTTTAGTTCATGTCCATGTGTCATAAGTTCTTTAGCTTCTAC
>CM052542.1:63677755-63767706 GCA_028533065.1 Trachops cirrhosus | reverse complement strand
TCTGGTTGTATATTTTTTTTCTTCCTTCTGGTCCACTCCATTGATGTGAGACCCATCTTTCATTCCATCACTATTGGTTCCCTGTGTATTTTTCTTCATTTCACTTATTGTAGCCTTCATTTTTTTAATCTAATTTGCGACCAAAATCAACTAATTCTGTGAGCATCCTGATCACCGGTGCTTTGAACTGTGTATCTGATAGGTTGGCTATCTCTCGGTTGCTTAAAAGGATAGGTTCTGGGGCTTTCAATTGTTCTTCTGTTTGAGCCATCTCTTTGTTTTTTTGTTTTTGTTTTTGTTTTTTTTGGGTCTGATTGTGCCTGTTATATATGAGGGGTGGAGCCTTAGGTGTTCACCAGGGCGGGGCACCCCAGTTGCTGGGTTGTGATGCTGTATGTGGGGGCGGGGTCCAAGAAGGCACAATGGCGCTTGCTCCACTCTCGGTTGGACCTCAGTCCCTTCCACTGCTTCTCCCGAGCAAACTGGACCCCTCTGGTGCCAATTCCCGTGTGAGTGGGCTTGTGCACCCCATGGGACTTTCCTTTTCAATCAGTGCTCCAACGCTCTATTTCCCAGCACTGGGACCCTGGGTTGCTTGCAGTGCCTTGCTTCACAGTTGCCACCTTGCTGGGTCTGTTGGGTGCCACCACTTGGCTGGGGTCTGCCAGCCACTGTTTGTGCACCCAGGGTCTGCCTGCTGCGGTCTTGTGCACCACGGTTGCCTTGTGTGCCCCGGTTGCCTTACACATCCAGTCTCAATGCTCAATGCTCTCTGCTCTCTGCTCTGCAACCCACGCCCAACTCCACCCCTCCTACTGGTCTGGATGAACATGTCTATTTTAAATCCTTGGGTGCCCGACTTCCATACAGTTCAATTTTCTGTCAGTTCTGGTTGTTATTCTGTTTCTAAATTGTTGTTGTCCCTATCTTGGTTGTGCGAGGAGGCACAGTGTGTCTACCTATGCCTCCATCTTGGCCTGGAAAGCCATTTCTAAGATTTCTCTTTCTTGTATTTTCTAGGTCACTCTGCACCTGAATCCCATCTCCTCAGTCCACATTCACTACAAGCCTGTTGTGTTCCTGCTCAATTCCCCACAGCCCCTTATCTGGCATCTGAAGACAGAGCGGCTTGCAATTGGTGTCTCCCGACTTTTTTTGGTAAGTGTTTGAAACCCTCCCACAGTGATCTTTAGCACAAAGATTTAGTGACGCTACAACTTTGCAAGGCATTTTCATTGTAATCATACCAGAGTTCCACAGTGTGTTAAATTTGGAGTGTGCTCTTAATGAGGTTTGGATGATGCAGATAAGCATTCACAGACAGCAAACACCACTCAAGCCTTCTGTGGATGGAGCGTTGAGTCTAGTTTGCATGTTACTGCGGGACCTGTGGTCATCCTCTGTGTGGCCCGAGCTTTGGTCTCAGCTGGGAGACCCTCCCCGCACTGCCTTGTGGCAGTGCGAGCAATGTAAATATTGTCAATAGCCACTAGGTGTGTGGTCTCTGACCACAAGCTAAATAACGCACAAACCCTTTCTGTTTGTATATAACACAGGCCTCATTTCTGATATGAGGATCTGTTTGTTGAGAAAGTGACACAGTGAGCTCCAAAATGAAAACATTTGTATTTTATAAAAAAGCTGGAACCCAGCACTTGTGGAAAGATCCAAATATTACCTACTATTTGTAAATCATGTCCTTTTGAGTTTGCCAGAACATTCAAGTTTGCTAGTTGTGGAGAAATTGATGGGTTGTTTGGATGGATTTTTGGGGTATGATATAATGTCTAATGATGAGCAACATTGCACTTCACAGTGGAGCTCACATTGTCTGTTGCTAAAGCTACATGCTAATGTCCTCAAGTTCAGAGCCTTGGGCTTTTAGCCCTCTCTTGCCCACAATCATTCAAAATAAGAAGTGGCCTCAGTTAATAGTGCTTCTCTTACATGATGGATCAGTTTTTCCTAATTAATTACTATTAATCCAGATCTGTAGTTTCTTGTCAAAGTTGATTGTGCAAGAGTCATTAATGCATGCTACATCTAGTGGAGATGGAGGGAGTTTGAGGAACAATATATTTGCATAGTCTCTAGTCACTTATTAATAACACATGTAAAAACAATGATTAAAGGTAGTGCAGATACCCAGCAATACCTTAACCAGGGCATCAAAATGAACATCAACCATGGTATAAATGGGTGCTGTGTGCCTCTACATGTGATAACCTGAGAACAAAACACAGCATCACTTACGTGGTTGAACCAAACACTGGAGAAAACCAAATTGAGTGCCATTCTATGAAACAACTGGCCTGTGCTCTTCAAAAGTGTTAGTCATGAAAGACAAAGAGAGGCTGGGAAGCCATTCTGGGTCAAAGGAGACTCCAAAGGCACATGTGATCCTGATTTTCTCCGGTCGGGAGGAGGCCATTGCTGTTGAAGACACTGTCAGGATAATAGGCAAAATTGAAATTGGGCTTACAGACTAAAGTATTGTGTCAGTGTTATATTGCTTGAATTTGATAATTGTATTCTTACATAAGAGATTATGCTTCTTAGGAGATATAATACACAAGTATTAAAGGAGAGAGGGACACATAATTTAGAAAAACATAGGATGTGTAGATAAAATAAGAAAGCGAATATGGCAACAGGTTGAAAACTGGAGAGTATAGTTAAAGTGTCAGTAAGAGTTCTTTGTACTATGTTTGCAACTTTGTAAATATGACTTAATTTCAAAATAAAAAAATTAAAAGTATATTTATAAGGTAGGAGTTACTACTAATTTAAATGGTATCCTTTTGGAGAATTAAACTTATTACTTCTAAATTTAAAAGGCCAAAAGTCAGAGTTGTAGTTATTCGTATTCCTAGCACATTCATTTAGCACTTGTCATTACAGTAGGCTCTCTGATACTTACCTTGTTTAATTCTCACAATAGCCCTGTGCGATGTGGGTGTTCACCCCATTTTACAGATGCATTTACAGATGAGAAACTAAGACCTAGAGTGGCTAAGTAAGCAGTGACCTAAGTCGCATGGCTCATTACTGGCAGAGCTGGGACTCACACTGAGACAGGACTTACTCTACACACTCTTCATTGTAAACTGGCTCCCTTCATGTTCATGTTCACTGTCAGTGTTCTGTAAGCACAGATATTTGTGACGATAAGACTACTGACCATGGTCATAAGGTCACATTTAGCACCTATAAAGCAGAGCCATGCTATCCACAACAGTAGGCACTAGCTATGTATGGCTGTTTAAATTTAAAGTAACTAAAGTCAGAAATACAGTTTCTAGGTGCATGAGCCACGTTTCAGGGGCTCCACAGCTATATGAAGCTGGGGACTCCCACATAGGGCAGCTTATGAAGAGGTTGTAAATGAAGACTTTGCTTACACTGGTTTGAACCCAAGCAGTAACCTGAAGCAAATTATTTAATTTTTCTAAGCCTGACTTTCCTCAGTTGTAATATAGAAATAATGATAGTGCCTATGTCATGGGGTTACTATCTTGATTAAATGAGACTGCATATGAAATGTTTCGTACAGCACCTGGCTCCAGTACCTTCATCGACCTCACCTGCCATTCATTGCTGTTTGTTGCTAGTCGTGGTAAAGAACACTTGGGAAGGGTGCTGAATTTACGCTTTTAATTGTGGCACGTCTAGCTGGGCCAGCCCCAGATTGAGAGGAGTTCCTGTTTCTCCCGCTGTGGGTGCGGAGGAGAACTGTGGGCTGCATACATCAGAGCTGCACTGGTCTCTTTCTGGATTTCTTCTTTCACCGGTCACTCTCTGGGTTTTGAAGGAAGGTGTCTGGCTCCTAGTTATTATTTATCTGCTTTCATTTTGTTTAAGGTCTATGAAGAACCACCTCTTAGCCATCAGTTTAAGACACACTAACAATGGAGAAAAAAAAGGAGACAGTTTCAGTAAACAAATTAACACCAACCCTGTTTGTAGTTAATCCCCTATAAGGAGATTGCATACCAAGGGATGAACCTAAAATTACCAACGGGGCCAGGTGAAAAGGCAGCATTGGAAAAAGTCAGCGGATTTAAATTCTGGGACATCTGAACTCTACCTTGTTGTCCAGGAGGCTTTCCTTTGGAGAAGATGGTTTTCTCCCATTTGTACATTTCTTCCTGCCCTGAAAGAGAATGAACATCTGTTGTCCATTCAGGTTCTCAGGTCAGCTGATGACAAGTGATGTAAGATCCACCACAAGCGGGGCAGCTCTCCCTGACAGAGAGAGTGTCGGGGTGAAGCAGGCAAGCCCTCACAGCCCGCAGGGAGTGTCGGGGTCTGCTCGTCCCCTCAGCAGCCATTGCAGCGGAAGGGTCGCTTCTGGACGGAGAATGGGTGGTGTGTTCTGTTGATCTATTCATAGTAGTTGAGTTAAGAGATAACTAAATTATTTTGCATAAAGTGCTTCAGCCAGACACTTCAGAAGCTCATGGAATCTTTGGAAACTAAAGCTTGGTTGTTTCCATCACTGTCTTTTCCACGGTTAGAGACCTTAGAGGAGCTAAGGAGAGGTGATGGGTCTCTTGACTCTCAGTTTAAGATGCAGGTGTCCTCATGTCCTCCTTGATATGCTGCTGAAGAATTTGCATGACTATCTTAAAACTGCCTTTACTTTCTAGGTAGAGTTATAATACTTTAACAGTTCTTTTTTTTAAGTAGGGTGGTAAGAAAAGTTCACATATTGGCATCTACTCATCCATCAAGGTGATTTTTTAATTTAAGTTGAATGCATGCGTTGTTATAACTCCCCAAATTTAAAAAGGAAACCTTTCATAATTAGTTAGCAGGGCTTTATGTTACTCAGAATGTTGCAGCCACCCACGAGGGTGACTAAAAACATTACACAGCAGGTCCTTGAACAGCGTTGTTTTGTTCAACATCATTTTGTTATTACTGTTAAGAAGAGGGAAAAAGTGGATTCCCAGCCGGGGCCACTGTCTGTGTGGAGCTTGCACATTCTCCCCAGGTCTGCGGGTTTTCTCCCGGGACTCAGGTTTCCTCCCACGTCCCAGAGCTGTGTGTGCTGGTTTCACTGGCATGTCTACATGGTCCTAGTCTGAGTGAGTGTGGGCATGGGGGGCCCTGGGAAGGAAGGGCATCCTCTCCAGGGTGGGTTCCCACCTTGCACCATGGGCTGCTAAGATAGGCTCTGGGTACCCTCAACTCTGATCAGGAATAAGTAGATAGGAAAAGAATTTTCTTACTGTTTTTTGTTAATCTTCCTTAAATGTATTATAGCTCACATTTACTTCAGTGGTTAATATACAAGTGTTTTCACATCTTTATTTAGAAGTTTGTTGATGTTTATATTGCCACAGGAACTTAACTCTTGTTTATATCAATTAGCCTGTGGTAAAATCGGTGTCATTATATGTTGTTTTGCTTAAAGTCACTGTTTTCAAGAACCTGTCAATGACATTACTTGAGGATTTACTATACTTTAATACTGTATAATAAAGGGATCTTCTTTTCTGTCAGATTATTCCAGTCCTTCTCATGATTCCCCAGTGCAGGCAAGAGGGGCGTGCCAGGCAGGGGGAAAGTGGTATTGAGTTTCCTCTGCAAGTGCAGTTCCTTTATCTAGTTGTTCTGGTTACCTAGGAAATGGGAGTGAAATGACAGGAGATTGTTTCAGGTTGAGTCTCAAACAGTCACACACACACACACACACACACACACGATTTGTCACTGCCTTGTAGTTGTTCTTTTGCAGGGTATATGGGTGGCCCGGAAAGTACTGGGTAGGTTAGAGTTGTTCCTCAGTGCAATCAGAAATAAAAGCAATCCTACTCTTTCAGTCTTTCATGCTGAAATTATAAGTAAAACTCTGTTAGAAGAATCACCTCAGCTTATTTTTATTTATGTAATAATTTCCATATTGAAGGGAAAGAAGGGTAGCTCACCTGGGCAATAGATGTCTGAACTTTCAACTAGCGTTTGCCCAAAAAAGATTAAGAAGATCCACAATACTAGGTTGTCTTTAAAAATGTGCTGCAATTTGAACAGACACTTCTCCAAAGAGAAAGTACAGATGGCCAAAACGCACATAAAACGAGGCTGAATATCATTAGTCATCAGAAAAATGCAAATTTAAAACCACAATGAGATGCCACTTCACACCCACTGGGATGGCTGTGATAAAAAAGGCAGACAATAGTAAGTTTTGTTGAGGCTGTAAGGAAATTGGAACCCACATACATTGCTGGTGGGAATATAAAATGGAGCTTTGGAAAACAATTGGGCAAAACATATGTCCACAGCAAAACTTGTCCGCAGATGTTCATAGCAACATTATTCATAATAATTAAAAAGCACAAACAGTCCCAAATGTCCATCAACTGATTAAAAACGGTATATCCATACAATGGAATATTATTTGGCCATTAAAAGAATGAAGTAGTGGTACATAGCACAACATGGATGAACCTTGAAAACGTTGTAAATGAAAGAAGCCACACACAAAAGGCCGTGTATTATATGATTCCATTTATATGAAGTGTCCCAAGTGGTCATATCCATAGAGACAGGAAGTAGGCCAGCAGTTGCCAAAGGCTGGTGGGAGGAGAGAATTGGGTATGACTATTAATGGCATAGAGTTTCTTTTGGGGTTGGAAAAAAAATGTTCTGGCACTAGATAGTAGTTAATTAGTACAGTTGTGAACATTACTACAATTGTGAATGTACTAAACACTGCTGAACAGTTTAAAAGGGTGAATATTATGATATTTCAATAAAGTAAATTAAAGGGTGAATTATAATTACATTATATTTATGTAATTTGTATGATATAATTATAAGGGTGAATTATATCCCAATAAAGCTGTTAGAAAAAAAACTTGCTGCAGCACACTTTTAAAAAGATTAAGATTAATGAACTAAATTTTAAAATCTTTTTACGTTATTGTATGTATCTATTTGATTTTTATTTTGAGGGGGAAAAAACCTTCCTTTATTTTGTGTTCCAAACAAGAACACATTCTCCTTTAAGGTCTACAGACTTGGAGTCCCAAGACAAGCAGAAATTCTCAAGATGAGACCCTAGTGCCTGGCTTCTAATAACAACATGTCTACTCCAGAGCTCTTGGCCAGCCTGTCAGCGTCAGGGTTAGATGCTCTAATTACTCATAAGGAAAGAAGGTGTCTCAGATTAGGAAAGTCTCAAGACATAAGCAGCAACTTCTTCCAACCTCATTTACTCTTGGAATTACTGTGCTGTGGTTTTTTTTTTTCCAGCCATTTATCATTAAAACCAGGAAAGAAATGAATGTATGTGTGTTTGTGTTTGTTTGGAGTAATGGAGAGGAAGGGGATGTTAGTCTTCAAGGCAGGGTGTCCAGATTAACAAAGATAAAGGGTGACCAGTTAATCTGAATTTCAGATAATCTACAAATAATTTTTTCAGCAGGTCCATGTGACATTTGGGGCACACTTTTACTGAAAAATTATTCATTGTTTATCTGAAATTCAAATGTAATTAGGTGTCCCATATTTTATGTGGCATCTCTACTCAGAAGTGACTCACATTTTTGTTTCTGGTTAACGTCCTGGCTTGGGTATCAGGAGGCCTGGGGACTGGTGTTGGCTCTGCAACTAACTAGTTATACATCACTGGACAAAATCACTTAACTACTAGGACCTTAGTTTTCTCATCTCTAAAGTGAGGAGGTAGTACCAGCCAATCTCCAAGCTACCTCTCAGCTTTCAAACTCTGATTTTATGATAATACAACTGTTAGATACTGCATCCCGATTTAATTAGAAACAGAAAATGGTAATCTGAACATTGCCTCTTCAGCAAATCCAAGTAAATATCAGGGCATGGCAGTTGAAATATATGAGAGAAACCAAACTCTATGCTATTGGCTTAGGATTACAAACAACCCAAAATTTAATCCTAATGAAAAATGTAAATTAATACCAGGAACATGCTTAATATTTAAAACCTAGTTTTGTATTCCTGAGAATCTGGGAGGAATGGGTGAAGAAGCTGAAGTTGCCAAAATCTGGTTTATTCTTTTTACTTAAAGTTGGGGGGGAAGGTCCAAGTATTTTGGGCCTCTGCCACCAAACCACAGGCAGTTCTCTGGTCCGCACTGCAGTTTGGATGGCTGACAAGGCTCAGTGAAAAACAAGTGCTGTTTGTTTTCCTGTGCCCAGTATTTAACTGGAAATCAGAAGGCGAAGTTTCCAATCAGTTGTTAAATAGCCCCAGATGTGTGCTTAGCTGTGCTCTAGGAAGGGACAGGCACAGCCCGTGCCACAGCGCATGTCCAGTCATTCTTTTCATGGGGCCAGGAGATGTGTAATTGAGGGTTGGAGTGTCCAGAAATGCCCTATGAATAACTCAGACATTCAAGTTTGCTTGTGCAAGAGGGAACTGTAAAAAAAATTTCTGTATTCTCTACTGCATTGCATTTTTAAAAATCTGGAAATGATTTTTTTCTTTTCTAATTTTCTCCCTGCCCTTGTTTGGTAGTTCTTTCCACATTTAGAAAAAAATGACATTAGCATACTTGGTATGATGGTTTGTGTGTCCTCTTGTTCATTCATCCGACACCCAGAGTTTAGTGCCTGCAGGATGCTGGGATCTGCACCAAGTGTGGGATGCAGAGAGGCGTGGCGTGGGTTGCCTGCCCTCACGGAGCTTCCAGTTCATTGTAACAAAGCAATTACACTTCACGGTAATAAATACCATTGTTGGGCCCTGAAAATTGGAGGAAATGAGAGTCCTCGTATTCCAAGTACTGTTAAGGCAGCTTCCTCCGTGAGGCTGACGGGGCAGCAGATGGGTCAGGGCTGCAGAAATAGAAACGCAGCCTTTTTGCTCAACTGCAGGTGTCGCCCTGTCTTCTAGGGTCTGGATTCTCTTTGGAATCCAGAACCACTTTGGTTTCTCCAGTGAGGTCTGTCCCCAGCTAAGTTTTCTCTTAAAGGCAGATTAAATAACTAAACATTTCAAGATTAGTTTCTCTTTTTTCCTTTTTTAAAATGTCTCTTGTGGAATGACTCACTGTGCCTTGTGGGATATTCCAAGTGGTTGTGTACTGTGCAGTTTTGTTCCAGAGGTTGCTTATCTGTTGGTTTTGTGGCTTGTCTATAAGAGCCCTAATTATAAGGGGTTCGAGCCTCTCATGAGCTGGGGTCAGTCAACTACCATATTTCCTAGGAAGGAGTTTCTGGCCCTTTTGTGCTGAGAGCTCTTCGTAAATGTCACTGTGGCAATTAGAGCCTTGGACAGAGTTCAGTTTCAGCGGGTAATCCTGGTTCAGAAAGACCTTTTGAAAGACTTCATGGGATTTATCCTGACTCCTGGGTTAAGGCTGGCGAATGTCGCAACAGAGTCCAGTGAGCGGCCCCGGGCCTCGAGAGGCTTGTGGGTGTATTCTTCCTGATCAAGACATCCTGTCCTGAGGGCCCGGCAGGCGTAGACTTTTCCTGGCTCTGCGGGACTTGCTTGTGTGTCATGTCTGTGTGCAGGCATGGGCCTCAGCCCTGTGAAGGCTGTGCTTTCATTCAGCAAATTGAGGTCAAACAAACTCCATTTGACTGAGAGGGGAAGATTGGTGTTTCTTCATTTAGAATCCCATGACATCCTTTAGGGTTTTACTGTGTAAAGCTAATCTGGTAATCTGATAAATCTGCCCTTTTCATAGATTGGGCAATTGTATCAAATGTTACATCTCTGATGCTCTTGATTAACGTGGTGGGCAACCAGAGAGCTATTTGGAAGAAAAAGCGAGTGTTTTGTTAAGGGAGGTTGCAGAATATTTTTTTACATCATGAGAGGGAGGAAAAATATCTGTCTTTCAGGAGATGCTGGTGAGGCTGATTTGAGCACTGGTGGCTGGGCCTTGTTTCTCTCATGAATTGCCAACAGTGAGGCCATAGCTAAGGGCTCCCCAAAGGTGGCCCACATTCCCCATCTCTGGAAGGGACTGCAGGATGGCCCGACTCCTGCCTGGGCACAGAGGCACTGGGTTTATTTGAGGTAGCCCAGTGCTGGCACTCCAGCCAGTCCTCCATCACCTAATTCCCTGGCTTGGAAGCAGATTTCTGCAGGGGAGGAAGGAAGCCCCGTTGGCATTTTTTATTTTTCTGTTCAGGTTACAATTTGTATCCCGAGATCTGCTTTTGCCCTTGGCCCTAATGCCCTATCCCCTGATGGCTTGGGATATTTCTTGCACATTTGGGCTTTTCATGTCACTGGTAGTCCTCATTGTTCTGCTCTTGCTGTGTCCTGTTCAGATGGTGAGTGGCACAGCTGGGATGCTGGGACCCAGGGTGTACCTGGAAGTCAGGGAATTATCCATCCGGCATCTCTGGCAAAAGCCCATAGCGGTTACTGCCCATTTGATCAGTAGCCCTTCTGTGTTTATCACAGGGAGCCGGTTCTGGGGAGCCTACAGTTTTAGGAGGATATAAGGTGCTGTGCGATGTTCAGAGCTTCTGTTTAGAGCCAACACTGTTCTAGCCCTTGAAACAGGGTTCATGTATGCTTTCCTAGCAGTGTGGACAAGAAGGTTATGGTCCTACCACAGCGAGGAATGAATTGGGGCCTCTCAACCTTGATCCATCAGACAACTCTTGTGACCTGAGGTGGGGATGTGTATATGTGTACATGTGTATTTAATAAACAGCATGTTCCATGTGCTAGCACTCTTCTAAGCACGTTACATATGTTATGTTATTTAATCTTCAGAAGAAGCCAATGAAGTAGGTACTCTTGTTATCCTCATTTGATGATGAGGAAACTGACATGTGTTAGATGTAGTGTTCAACATGTGTTAGCTGTAGTAATATTGATTTTTTTTAATGATGGGAATTAGTAGTTTGCGCTACATTTCCCCTACTTTCTCCTTTTATGTCACACATCCCAGATATTGATCCTGGGATTGAATAAAGTTATGCTTAGAAGGACAGCAAGTAGGTGTAGCCACAGATAGTGGGTCATAATTGTCCACTGTTGTCTGGCACAGGGTTCCCCTTTTGCAGAGGAAACACTTAGGTTAAATGCTTGTCCCTGAGACCTAGATGTGGGAGGTGGTCCTGATCACATCTGACCGTGTATTACCACAGCATTCCTAGACACCATGGGAAGCTTTAGACACAGTGTCAGCAGTTGCTCTACCCATGGCTAAAAGTTAGCCACGGTGGCTGCCACCTTAAAAATAGCATAGTATTCTAAAAGTGATTGAAACTCCCAGGTGTTTTAAGTCCATTTTTCCTTTGCTTGGAGCCTCTGCCATTATCCCTCAGTCACAGATAGTGCAAGGGAGGTAATTGGGTGACCTCTTGAGGGACAGACCTAATCCAGGTGCCCCATATTTTACAGAAGTATAAATGGAGAACTCATTGGGGATAGTCACACACTACCTGACTCAGGGCATGACTGTGATGTCATCTGCAACCCTGATCTCCAGCCTGGAGCCACTAGTGACTGTCCCACAGACAGAGCTTCAGAACTGAACTCCAGCCACATTAGGGCAGCACTCCCTGGTCCAGTGAGGAGGTGGCGTGGAATCTCAGCAAAGTGCATTATGAGAGGCTTAAGTACTGGGACCTAGGTCATGCCAGTATTTCACGAAGGTAAAGGTTTATAAACTGCTTCTTGACCTGTCTCATTGGCCCATCTCTGGATCAGCTACACCAGGATTCCCTGCTTAATGTTGAATATCTGCATCACCCTGGGCAGTCTGGGGATCATTTCTTCAGAGATGGTAAATGCATTCAGTTCAACCTTCTGGGCGGTGGTATAGGAGGTCACCTTGGTCACCAGAGACTGTTCAGTGTAGACTGGACAATGGGGGTGAACTCAGGAACATGGCCTGCCTTGGTTGAGAGCTAATGTTAGGAAGTTCAAGAGGGCTGCAACCAGTTTTGAAGCTGAAGCCCCCCCCCTGCCCCCACCATCCTCCCTGACTCCCCGCCACAGAAATGTCCTTTAGAACCTTGTCTCCTGCCCCTCCCCCAAATTGTTATTAGGTCTGTGGTTGCTGGGCCAGAATATGCAGCTCTGTTCCTCTTGGGCGTGCACCAGCCATTCACAGAAGCTGGGGCTCATCCAGAGAAAGAGAACCAGTAGGGGATACATATGAGGAGATTTATTGCAAGGAATTGGTTTATGTCATTGCAGGGTCAGGCAAGGCAAGTCAGGAGAGGCAGCTGGAACTCTCAGGCATGAGCTGAGCCCCAGGTCTGCTCTTAAGGCCCTTCAACTGATTGAATCAGGCCCACACCGTTTGCTTAGGATAATCTCCATTACTTAGAGCCATCTGATTATGGACTTGAGTCACAGCTACAAAATACCTTCACAGCAACATCTAAATTTGTGTTTGATTGAATAGAGGTGATAGGAAGCCAAACCAAGCCAACATATAAAACACCATCACTGGAACATTTTTATATCTTAAATCTATGCAGCCTGATAGTCTTGCTATGCTGTTTCTACTCTATCATTCTCAGAGCCTGCAACAGTCTTTGTTGTTGTTATTTACTACAAGAGATCTCTCTTCTTTCAGCCAAACAATTATTTTGCTTCCATAAGTCATTACTCTCTGTTTGCCCCTTTATTCTCTTTCTCCTCCACTTTCACCAGCACAGCTCCTCAGACCCTGGGGCAAGGGGAGAAAGAGAAGGAAACAAGAGGCAGGGAAGGGCATAACCCCTGCTTTGCTTCACTGCTTTGCCTTTTCACTCTCTTGAAAGCCTGGCATAGTTTTTGGAGTCCAGCAGACGTGGTTTGAGTCTGCACTTGTTCCCTTGCTAAAACAAAGTGGCCTCACCTCTCAGAGCCCCAGTGTCTTCAGTTGTCAGATGTGAGGATTCAGAATCCATGAAGCATACACTTGGTAAGTGATCAGGAAGAGCGTTTATGGTTATTATCTCCCAGTGTGTGTTCCTATTAGGGGGCGAGAGGGGCTCTGTCTACTCAACGATGCTGATTTCTTGATTTTGGTAACTCGGTGGTGGAGTAGAAAGAGCTGCAGAGTGAGAAAGTTCTATTGTCACTATGTTCTATCAGCTCTGTGCTTCTGGCAGGTTCTTTAGCTTCTCTGATCCTTACTTTCCTTGTCTGTAAATGAAATGTAGATGGTAAGTCCTAATGAAGAGGAACTCTGTAAAGGGAATTCTAGGAACCTATTTAGAACCAAATGTTTGTCAAGTTCAGTTTGTGAGTTGAACCAGGATTGACATACTGGATGTAATTTAAAAGAAAAATAAAAGAAAGAATCCTCCCCAGTGAGGGATTTCCCAGAAGCACATTTGGAAGGCAAAAATAGCTCGAGGATCATGGCAAGTAATAGTACGATGCCAACATTTAATTTTTTTTTCCTGAAAAACACACTTTAGATAGCAAATACACTTTAAATTTTGGGTCAGGCTCCTCCTAACATCATGCTAACATTGGGAGATGAGAAAGGGTAAATTTAGGAGTCCGGAGAGATCATTTTGTGAGGCCATTGAGGATGCCTGTATGGCCCTGGACTCTACACTGAAAAACAGCATTATAAAGCAGCTCATGCTCCATTAGTTTGTTACTCTGTGGGGGCTGCGTCTGTCTTTCAGATGGAGATTGCTTCTCTTTGTATATGTACACACTCACATATACATATACTAAATATTTTTGTAACATTTCCACGGGAGATTAGAGTATTGTTTTTGTACTGGCTCACATTCCATCTTGTGTTTGTTTATGTTCAGAGGGCAGCATCTCAGAACTTCCCTCTCGGACATGTGGAAACATGTAGGGTGTTAAGAACAGAGAGCAGTTTCAATCCTTTAGTTCTTCATATTTCAGCAAAAATAAAAATTAAAAGCAGAGGATGATTATCATGAATGTTTTAAGAAAAAAATTGTTGAATATGTTTTAAGTCTTGGTTTTGAAAGAAAATAATCTCGCTGTGGATGCAAAATGAAAACACCCAAGGGTTTTTAAATGGGGGCATGGGTTTGTGTTCTCAAAGGCACCGTTGGCGGGTGCCATCATCACATGGCTTATGAATGTGCAGCTTTGCAAATCGTGACTGTAGGTTCATGGTCATGGAAGTTACTGTTTCTTTAAAACAAAGTTAAAAAAATCATTGAGGCATGATATATGGTTAATAGAAAACACGTTTCAGATCACATTTCACATCACGTGGCTTTGGAGGAAACAGGCAAGCACAGCCTTCCCAGGAACTGGGGAGGGAGAACGCGCGACCTTCCTCTCAGAATGTAGGGTTCTGCCCTTCTTTGGGAGGTGAATGTGTCACACTTCCAGTACTCAGTGTAAGTTTGTTTTTGCTGGACTTTGTGCACAAAATACATCAAAACGTCATCTTGTCGTCTTTCTGTGTGGGCACTGCAGGGGTTCCAGGGCTGACCTGCACAGATCCTACGTGTACATAAACCTGAATTCTAGAGCAATACCTGTTTTACTTTGCCATGCCTTATCTTCCCCCTACAACTGAACTAGCAAACACTTGGCATGGCAGATGTTTCTGAAATGTCAGTATGTTTTTCCTTGCTCCATTTGTTTTCCTTGTTTTGCTCTTTCTATTTTGCTAAGCAGGCAACTCCAAAAAGAGATCTGCCTGGGGGGTTGTAAAGCACAGCATAGGAAATATGGTCAACAGTATTGTGATAACCATGTATGGTGCCAGGTGGTGCTAGACTTATGGGGGGAGGGTGTTCTTTTCTAAATTATATAAATGTCCAACCACTATGCTGTACATCTGAAACTAATATAAAATAATATTGAATGTCAACTGTAATCAGCAATTAAAATACATTTAAAACTTTTAAAGTAAGTTTTACTCATGTCTGCTAATAAAGAGGATACTGTAAAATAAATATTATTATTAATAACAAAAAAAGATTTGTCTATGTGCAGGAGTTGGGAAAAAGGAATAGGAATAGTAGAAGTTGGGTGTATGGCAGGACAAAAGGGAGAGAGGAGCTAACTCCCGTTGTGCAAGTGCTGAACTTTTACCAATGTCGAGGTCATGCGAATGGGTGAAATTAGGTGTGTGAGTTAGAGGATCCCCACGGAGCTGTAACCTGAATAGCAGGCATTCACCCAACTGATAACAGAAGCTCCAAATGGACCAGAGCTGAGCTCAGGGGGCCCAATGTGCACGTGATTCCTGGACCAGATCTTCCTCTGAGATCTCAGCAGGCTTTTCTTTATCTTGGGGGAGCTATGGCTCCTCTTATTTCAAGAGACTGTTTCTTTCCTTTTAGATGTGTAAGAAGATGACTCCATCCATGACTTGGCTTTACTCTGTCCCTCTTGGCTTTTTTTTTAACCAGTGCAAGAGGAGAGTACTCTTGCCTCTTTTTAAAGCAATCCTGCACGGTTTACAAAGACTATTTGGAGCTTAAATAATATTTGTATCTATGGCCTAGAGCAGTGATCTTCAAGTATACCTTGGAATCTTGGGGGGAGGTGCAGGGAGATTATAATGCAATTTTCTGGATCCTGCATTCCTACTTCACCCTAAAATCTGCATTTTAACATACTTCTATTTGTGTTACACTGGTCCAAGGATCACACTTGGGAAGCACTGGGTTTGGAATATCTTCTTGACATTGATTTATATTCTGAGACCAGACCAAAAAGAGAATGGATGGATGGAAGTTATCAGTTCACCCTTCCTTAGGGTGATACTAGAGGAAGCTCTAAAGCAATGCCATCTGATAGAAGTAAAATGCAAACTACACAGGTAATTTTAAATCTATTAGTGAATTTAAAAAGTAAAGGAAACAAGTGGAATTAATTGTAATGGTATATGTTATTTAACTCAGTGTACCCAAAATAATATCATTTTAACATGTAACAATACAAAAATTGAGATTTTTTAAAAACTTTTTTTGACTATATATAAGACAGTACAAAGTCTGGTCTGTGTTTTACATTTACAACACAGGTCAGTTTAACTGGCAGCATTTCAAGTGCTCCGTGGTGGTGTGTAGCTAGTGACTACCGTGTTGGATAGCTGTGCAGCAGCGACAGACAGACACTTGGCACTCAGTCCCGGCTCTCCGCTACTCCTGAGTAGAACCTCGGAGTCCTTCTCGGCTCAGAATGCTAGGCAGGTGCGGCCAATTAATTGGACTTCAAGACTCGTTCATTCATTAAACAGAGACTTATTGACTGTGTTTTCTGTACCCAACAATGTTCTAGATGCTTGACATATAAACAAAACACATTAAGATGCCCTCCTCTGAAGGATCTTACATTCCAGTTGGAGAGAAGGGCAATACTCATAATAAACAAGAAAATTATATGGCATTTTGCAAGGTGACTGTGCTATACTATACCAGAGAAATTAGAACATGTAAAGCAGGTTTGGGGGTAGCTAAAATCCCTAGAGTAGAAGCTGCTGGGTGGTTGGATTGTAATTTTAAATAGGCCCCATTGAGAAGGTAATATGTGAGTGGACTCAAGGGAAGTGAGGTGAAACTTCAGAGGAGGCTTAATTACCAAGCGTGATCTAGTGTGGCCTTATTTTCATCAAAACTGCTCACGGGGGAGTGGTCTTTTAGGGGTTGGGTCTGGAAGGAGGGAGGAGAGGGGTGGGACCAGGGGAGGCCTTATTGTATGGCACTGTCCTTAGCAAAGCCCCTCTGTCCTTCCTCCCTGAAGACACGAGCAGTGTGGGGGAAGCTCAGAGAGACCGAGGCAAGTGCCAGACCTCTGAGTCAGCTGATGTGCTGAGATAAGTGCTAAAACGAAGAACCTCAGTTCCAGGAAAATGGTGACTGCCCCTGTGAGCCAGGATTTGTTCCCTTCCCTCAGGCTTGAGAGCTCTGTCCTGAGGCCTCAGTGGGTCTTGTAGGACTTTAAGAGTTAAAGCTTAAATACAGGTGTGGAAACAAAAGGGCTGGTTGCCTCTTTTTTTTTTTTTTCCCTTTTGCTTTTTTCTTGCTCTTTTGGACAAGGTTGTTGAATCTGATCCAGAAAAAATAATACACTTGGCTCTCAATGCCTTGCCGTAAGTTCTTGTAATAAAACTTCCAGCACTGGCAGATAGAGTAATGTTCTGCTCTTTAAAAAACTCTGGTAGCATAACTAGAATTTAAAGTACGAATGTTGTGTGTGGTTTCAGTAGGAAGAGCATTCAGGAGAGGAGGTGGCTCAATGTGGATGGATCTCAGCAGCCTGGGCTTTGTGGAGCAGTAAAGTGCCCACAGATGCTTGCTGAGAATCGGGGTCCTTGGAGCTCAGTGCTCTGTTCATTCCCATAGGAAGCCCTTTGTCATGTCAGGGAATTTCATAGGGTTGGGTTTTAATTAGCAAGCAGGAGAAAAGTTCAGTGGATTCTTGGGGAAGACGTGGAACTACTAAATGATTGGTTATAATATCTAATGATTGGATATAATCACTACTATATGATTGATAATAATTGGTTGTTAGGCGGAATTATCGGGTGAAAAATCAAATCACTAGCTTTAAAGCCTGGATGAATGATCATTCCCTGGGCAGTGAGGGAAGGAAAGGTTACAGGATGAAGAAATTATGGCATATCCTTTCCTGTAGGGAATAGCATCGAGCTTTCATTCAACAGTGCCAAGCACTGTGCCAGGCCCAGGAGATTCAGGATGAACAAGCTGCTTTCTTGACCCTTGAGGTGTTCTTTGTCAGTTCAGGGTGGCAGGTTTGTTGATTAATAGTGTGGTTCATGTGAGGTGTGTACAGGGCACAGTGGGCAGCTCCACCCCAAGGAAAGAAAGGGAGCCTGGGTGGTTTCACAGAGAAGGTGATACCTGTGGAAGGACAAGGAGCGGTTACTAGGTGTGCAAGGTGGGGAAGAGCGGCCCAGGCAGGGAACAGAATGTAAAAAGTCCTGGGGGCCTGAAACAGAGTAATGTGTTCTGCTACCCAGAACACATTATTGTGAGTGATTGCATATGGCAAGTCCTAGGCACATGGGGAGTGATGGGAAGTGGGGAGGGCAGAGCCCCCTCTGACCATGAGCCAGTTAAGGTACTTCGATGCTATCCTGCATCATCATGAGTTGACTTTTTAGAGTATTCCTCCTCCCCAGTGACAGTGTGGAGGAGGGATGGAGGGAAACAGAATTGGCACCTTGGAGAGTGGGAGGTTGCTGTAAAAGTTTGGCTAAGACGTAAGGGCCAGTCATGGGGTAGTAGGACAAGGACATACAAATAAGGCAGAAGACAGTGGGTAGAATAAACAGCCCTGGAAAGTTTCTGCCACTTTATCCAAGTATAAAATTCTTATTCTTAACATTTTTTAAAAACAATTTCATGTTCACTCATGTAATTATTTTCCTTGCAACGGTAATTACAACCTTCCTCATATTAGAAAAATACTTTGTCCCCTCTTTTTGTTTTTTTTTTTTGCTAATTTCTTTACATCCATGTTCTTCCACAAACTTTAACCTAAGCCAAACTGCAGAAAGGGTACCACACCATGAAGATTAAGCAGGACTAGAGCTTTGACTGGATAAGTAGTGATATAAATATATTGGGTTGGCCAAAAAGCCTATATAGTTTTTTCTGTAAAATAAGAGACATACTTTTCCATCTTCACCAGTAACTTTATTGATTAGGATATTTTGAGTATATTGGCTATCACCCATATGGTATAATATTGATTGTTCTCAGTTAATGTCTCAATTTGATCACTATTGACTTCAGCTGGTCTACCTGACTGTAGAGCATTGTACAGTGAGAAATTTCCAACATAAAACTTCACAGACCACTTTTGACCTGTTGGATCAGTCATAGAACCTTCTCCATACACTGCACAAATTTTTTTCGAGTTTCAGTTGCATTTTTACCTTTCTTGAAATAACGAAGCATAATATGCTGAAAATGTTGCATATTTTCTTCCATCTTCCATATTTAAATAGCTACACAAAAATTCACCAGTTTTGATGAGTTTTTTTAAAAATGCATGCTAATATGACAGCTGTCACAGTGCAATCTAGCAAAATTGTTTCGAATGAAGTTAAAGACAACTAAGCACACTAGAGCCATTGCACAGGAAACACCAAATGAACTTTTTGGCCAACCCGATATTATGTCTTTATTTCAGTGGGGCTCTTGACAGGTCCAGTATGATGTTCTCACAGACAAGATGAAGGCAGTTCATGAGGTGACTCTGAGTTGGTGAGCGACTTGGGACTCCAGCAAGTGCTGTTCGGTGTGCATGGGTCAGTGTGAAAGTGTACCTGTCAAGTCGCAGAACTGAGCCTAGTCTTTTCGACTTCTCAGGGATTTAAATGAACGTGTAGAAGGTACTCATGAAATTGAGAGAGATTGACAGCTAACAGAATAAGGATTTGTATATGGTCTCTAAAAACTGGAAATATGGATCTAAAGAATAAATATAAGCCTTTGTTTTTATATGAAAAAAAATCAATGTTATAAGGGAAGGATGTGAAGAGCCTCGATCTAAGAAAATAAAGACCTAAGGATTTAGGCTCTGTTGTCACCACCGCCATGTCCCTGGCCTGAGCTGCCACTCTTTCTCCCCTGGTTAATTCCAGAAGTCTGCTGCTGGTGTCCACTCCTCGTCTGTCTTCAGCCCAGACTGGACATGACAGCCAGAGTGATCTTGTTAAAAGATTTGTCTGGTGTTTCGATGAACTCTCAGTAGCAGCCCATCTCACACACACTACATACCACAGTCCTTAACAGTGGTCTGCAAGGTCCAGCTGGACCTGCTCGTGTCCTCTTTGACCTCTGACCTTTACTCTTACCCATCTCCCCTCACCCCTGTGTTGCACCCACACAGGCCTCCTGGCCCTTCCTTCCCTGCACCAAACCTTTACCGTTGCTGCTGGCTCGGCCAGGAGTGCTCTTCCCTTGGCATCTGCATGGCTCACTCTCCCATCCCCTGCAGGTCTGTGGCAGCTCCTGGACTGTCTCAGTTAGACTTTCCCCATCACAGCATTTAAAGGTATAGTGTCTCTCTCCTCTTCTCTCAGTGTATCTTTCTCCAGAGCACTGATTCCTACAGTCTGTCTTGTACTTACTTATTTTGCTCCTCTGGCTTCCTTACTAGGCTGAAAACTCCTCAAGCGTAGGGAATTTTTGTCTTTGTCTTTTCTGCTATATGCCCCACACCTAGAACAGCTTCTGACATGGAGTAGGTGAGCACTCAGTAAATATTTGTTGGATGTATGTTTAAAGCATAAAATAATGAATATGAGACAAAAGCAGGGTTCAGTCGATAGAAAAGCTAATGTGTTCTTGGGCCGCATGTAATCATGGGCCTTATGCAGTGTCCTCATTCTACAGAAAGAGATTCACGTCAGGAATTGGCTAGCAAGTACAGTATCTGCAGAGCTGGTGTTCAGTTTGAGTTCTAAGGCCGTCAGGCTGCTGTAGGGCCAGGAAGAGCTGATGTCCCAGTTTGAAGGCTGCCCGGCAGGAGGATTCTCTTACCGTGGGGGGCAGGCCAGCCTTTTGCCCTGTTCAGGCCTTTAGATGATTGGATGAGGCTCACACAGCTTAAGAAGTCTATCTGTTTTATTTACTCTACCAATTTAAATGTTACTGTCATCCAAAAATACCTTCACAGGAATACTCAGAATAGTGTTTGACCAAATATCTGGGCGCTCTGTGGCCCAGTCACGTCGACGTGTAAGATTACCCCTCACAGGACATTTGTCAGACCACACCCCAGCCCCAAGTCTTGTCCTCAGTGCCACGTTTCAGACTCTGCTGGCGCATCCACGCTGTCTGGGGAGGACTTGGGGGCAGCTGTAGCACCCTAAAGAGGTGAAGTCGTGCGCAGGGTCAAGTGTCATCTTCAAACATTTGAAGGCTTGACTCATGGAGGAAAGAGGAAGGAATTCTTTGGTCTAGAAGACACAGCTCAGACAAGTGGATAGAAGGCAAACCGTAGGGACAGAAAGTAAGAACAGATATCTTCCGTCTCAGGAGCTAGCAGGGCCTTCTTTCTGGAAGGGCTCAAGCAGAGCCATTTGTGGTCAGGAGTGAGGTCTCCTGCTGCTGACTCTCTGACCTCGGGTGGGCCATTAGCTTCTCTGAGATTTTCCTCTCTACCACGGAAATCACCTCATAGGTCTTCCTGAGGGTCAGGCGGGAATAACCACGCCTTCTAGAATTCCGTGGGGGCTGGGGGAGGCCTTCACTGGAATCCAGCTTTGTCAGAGCCAGGAGAACTAGTGGTCAGCAGGAGTGCTGACTAACTCCTTGCCATAGCAGAAAATTTCCACTGACCTACAGTCAGGGACATTTCACTGCTCCTGGCAGCTTTACTTTCTTCTTATTGGAATGTGCTTGGGGAGTGGCAGTTCACTCCTTTTCCAAATTCCTCAGCCCTGAATGTATGATCCCGGCTGCTGCTGGCCCAGGAGAAGACGGACTGGAGCAGGGCTGATGCTGCACGGGGAGACCAGCCAGGAGTTGCCCTTCTGGGCTACACTATGCTCTCACTTTCAGTGACCTCAGGACACGTTCCAGAGTTGCCCCCTCTTCTCTTACTGACACTATTCGTATCCTGCCTCTGGAATGTTCCAGGCTGACGCACCTCACCTTCCACTCTGTAGAAATGTACTATGTGTATAATGTATTTAAAACTCCAGAGTTGTATTTTATGGCTGGAGCATAAGTGGGAAGAAGGGGAACAGAACATCCAGGGATGCATGCCTAAACATTCAGAACTGTGTTGGCAGTGGGACAAAGGCCTCTGGACTGTTGTGGTTTATTTTGGTGACAGGCTTAATAAAAATGACTTTTTAACACAAGTGCTTTCCAGTGAAAAGATTTTACTACAGTGCTTAAGTCAGAAAAGCAGATAAACATCGTTTGAAGTTGTGTGTTGATGAGTAGCAAGGCCTCAAAGGACTCACACAGAGGTTGGCATGGTTATTGTTTGGCAGGTAAACAGCTCAGGGTTTTCTCATGCCAGCAATGTCAAAACAAGACCGAAGCTAAGCAGTGCCCACTGGTTTTGTTTATGACTGGCATTGGGACATTTAGCAAATGTCATGACCACACTCAGTAGCGCTTTGTGGTGCTTAATACATAGTAGGTGTTCAATAAATGATAAGTACTGTTAGTGGTCATAGGTTACAGTCAGGTTATTAATGATTAGTTCTGGGCTTCCCAAGTCAATACAAACAGAAAGGTTCTCTAATTCTGTTGTATTTTTATTTTTATATATTTTATTTATTTATTTATTTGAGATTTTATTATTTCTTTTCAGAGAGAGGAGAAGAGAGGGAGAAAGAGAGGGAGAGAAACATCAATGTGTGGTTGCCTCTCATGTGCCCCCACTGGGGACCTGGCCCGCAACCCAGGCATGTGCCCTGACTGGGAATCAAACCAGCGATCTTTCTGTTTGTAGGCAAGCACTCAATCCACTGCGCCACACCAGCCAGGGCTCTTTTTCTTCATTAAGTACTAAATGGCCCGACTTATAGCATAAAAGGGCTGTCAGTTTGGGGATCCAATTTGGGGATCCAGCAGATGTTTGAGTAGTAGTAACGTTCAGTCAGTCAGAAGTATGGCGTGGGATTTCTCAGTCATAGTACTGTGGACATTTTAGATAATTCTTTGTTGTGAAAGCAGCCCTGTGTATTATTGTAAGATGTTTAGCACACCTCTGGTCTCTGGGTGCTAACTGCCAGTAGTAGTGACAATTGCAAATATTTCCAGACATTGCCACAAGTCCCCTGGTTAAAACCACCTCTGGTTATTAAGAACAACTGGTGCAGGGAAAGCAACAAGGTACCCACACTGGGCCTGACCTATAACAGTGTTTTTCAAATTATAGATCCCTCAGCACCCATTAAGACAGGGCTTCTCAATCATGGATGAACATTAGAATCACCGGGGAGCTTTGAAATATTCTGATGCCTGAGTCCCACCCCAAAGATTCCCATTGATCGGGGGTGTGGCCTGGGCCTCAGGATATTTAGAAGCTCTTAGGTGCTTCTAGCTTTCAGCCAAGAGGGAGACCACAGCTTTAGTAGGTCATGGAATTAATTTGGCAAAGTACTTCTGTGCTAGCATCTGAAAAATATATGTATATGTAATTGAATACAAATTATTAATGCTCAGCACAATACTTAAGTATTACTGTGTGTGTGTGTTAAAATTGAAAACACTGCTATAAGCAACAGAATCATAAGGAAAATCCTTGCCCTCAACCTGCTTTTAGTCTGGCTATTTATAACCTCTTTAGAATCTACTTGCTTTTTGTTAATGATAAATAGTTAATATGAAATTTAATCCAAGACATTTATAGTTTTATGACTTGGGAATCTGTGAGTCTTTTTGCTTACATTTTGAGTTTTCACTATGACACTGATAAAGTCGGTTATTTTATAAATACTAGCCAGTAAAGATGACATGGACATTTTCACTAAATATGATTATAAAACAGCAACAAGATGATAATTTTACTCCTCTGTATGAGTTAAGTATATAAACCATCATTTGCTAGGTCAGCGATGTTCTAAATACATTCAGCAAGAGTGTGGGACTTGCATGAAACATCCTGAAGTTTTATTAGGCTGAGTCCAACAGCCTCTTGACCTCATTATCTGTGGGAACTTGGGGGGGGGGTCTTAAAAAATAGAACATAACATACATTCACCTCACTGCTAGGAAGTAGCGTAATGTGGTAGAAGCCTGGCAGTCTCTGGCCATTTGCTTTTACCTCTGCTCAGGAGAACATAAACCGCAGAGACTCTTGGTGTCCCTGTGCTGGTGGTACTGCAGCCGTGGACGACCTGGAAGTCAAACTCATTTGCTAGCAGGACTTTGGGATTGCTTGCTCTGATCTCGGGCCCCTGACAGCACGCACCAAGGCTTCCTGCTTGACTTGAAACACATTACGTGAAAGATTGGCCTTCAATTTAGGTATCTGGAAAAAAGCAATGATAATGCATATGATTACTCACAGTGCACACTCTGCAGTCTGTCATCACAAAGTTCTTTAAAAATCCAAAGGGACATCTTGCATGTCGGTAGCCTGGTCATTAGCAGGGAGAAGTAGCCTTGAGATTACTTCTCAAATCAACCGCTGAAAAAAGATAATTTGCCTACATAACAAAGGGAAGAAGTTGGGTTGACAAATATCCATTAGCTGTCTGGTAAGAGTTCTCTAATTAGGATTCAGCTCCAGGTGACTGTACCACATTAAATATTCGCTTCTCTTTCCTGTAGGTGTCTGAGGGTTCTTTGGTCCAATTTTCATCAAGAAACTTCTCACTGTCAGCAGAAACAGAAGAAAGGAACTTCCCACATGGAAATGAACATCTGTTAAATTGGGCCCGAAAGGAGTTTGGAGCAGTCACTTCATTCACCGAACTCAAGATAGCACGGAACATTTACATTAAAGTGGGGGAAGGTAAATTTTATGTGGTTTCAATTAATGACTGATTTATGACAGTCAATTGTTTTCTTTTCTGAGACCAGGTGGTCAGGGCAAGGAATCATATAATTACAGAATGTTGGAGCTGGCAGGGCCCTGAGGGCCTGTTTCCCCCACATCCCCTCCTCCTCATTTTCCTTCTGAGGAAACAGGCCTGGTAATGGCCAAGTGAGAAAGGGGGTGTGGCCTGGTTAAGAGAGGAGGAGTGGGAGGTAGTGGTGGAGGATTTAGAAAACAGCCGCAGTTAGAGAAAGTGAGTGGAGGGTGAGAAGCTGAGAGTGTGGCAAAGGAGGTGATAACCTGTGGTGTGAAGGAGGAGTTGGCAGGATGGGTCAGCAGTTAGGGCTTCCTCTTACCTGTTATTTTGCAAACATTTGAAGCCAATACCACTTTATGATTTTGAGACATCAGTTAAATTTTGGATGATAGCAGAGGAAAAGTGTTTGAATATATTTTTAATACCAAGGCCTGTTGCAAGGATAAATTACTGGAGAAAGGAACTAATTGTATGGCCTTGATAAGAGATGGCCCGTTTTAATTTCCTTGCCTTGCAGAGGGATATAAATATTTGGTGGCTCAATTTTGAAAGTGAATTACTTTTTAACAACTTTTTTCGTTATTATTTTTAGTTGAACCTATTTGGAACCCCCATAAATTACTAGAAATAACAACTCTTGTGAAAGGGTCCTTGTAGTCAGGTGACTGTGTGAAAACGGCCCTTTGGGTGCTCAGCGTCCATCTGCTTTCTGTTGCACTCGCAGCAGTTGTCACCTCCTCTGCAGGCAGCAGGCAGGCGGGGTGGGTTACAGACGCCTGTTGCAGGCCCTTTAGGATCTGGGGTGTTGGGCAGATGCAGGAAAGGCAAACTGCTGCTGGGGTGTGTGCTGCGTGCAGAGGCAGCATCAGACGCTTTCAAATGCACCCACCCCACTTAATCCTACAGTAATCCTAGGAGGAGACCATTATTTCCATTATTTTCCAGAGGGGTGAGTGGAGGGTGAAGCTGACTTGCTCAAATCCACATTTACTAGCAAGTGGCAGAAGTCAGAACTCAAACCCAGGTTTCCTGAATCTTGAGTCTGTTGCTTGCTGCCTGATGCGATATTTTTAAGGCTTAGCCAAATAAGCACAACCTGAGCACGAAAGTGGGCCACCTGGATGGAAAGCCTGGTTCAGCAGATTAAAGAGAGGAGGAGTTTTCAATAAAAATTGGGTTTAAAAAGTTGAAGTTTGTTACTTAAACTGTCACGGTAGTCAGGTAGCTAATAATAGAATTCAAGTCCATTTGGAAGAAAATAAAAAATCTCCTAACAAAGGCTTTAAGCCCTGACCAATGGTCTGCATTTCTGAAACAGAATTCTAATAGCATGAAAGAATGTTGATTATCCCTCCTTGGAATTTGTTAGAATAAGAAAATGTGTTGCAGACTGTTGGGCTGTATTCTCTCGACAGTACACAAGTGTCTGTCTACAGCCGTCACCTGCCTTTAGGGTGAGGGATTAAGTGACTTCCCCAAGGCCACACAGGCCTAGGTTGGTGAAGAACTTAAAGGATGTGCTGTCCAGTCTAGTAAAAACTGCTTTGGTCCTTGATAACACCTTTGGAACCTCTGAAACTTGACTCCAGCCATCCGTTGGCTAGAAGTCATTGGCCCACACCGTGCGGGGGGACAGTTGAAGGAAGTGAGAGTCCTGGCTTAGGTCTGTCAGTGGCCCACAAAGCAATGATGTGTCTCACCATGGACTGGAGTCCACTGAGCAAGCCTCCTCAGCTAGCCCCCCAGAACCTGACCTTTCTCTGCCCAACAGCCCAGGGACCGCAGGCCTCCTGTTGTGCTATGTCCAAGAGCTCTCCAAGAATGGTCCCTGCTCCAGCAGCATCCTCTTCACACGGAAACCTATTAGAAATAGCACTTCTGGGGCCCACCCCAGACCAGCTGAATCGGACACTGTGGGGGTGGGGTCCAGTCATATGAGTTTTAAGGAGCACCGTAGGTGATTCTGATGCTCACTAATGTTTGAGAACTACTTGTCTAACCTGTCCACCAGAGTGGAAGAACTGGGGAGTTTTGGGTTCTTATCCCAGCTGGTTTTATTAACTGGGATGCTTTAAGCAACACTCTGATTTACCACTGGAGCCTCAGTTTCCTCAGCAGGAAAATAGGAGTTCGCATCACCTCCCAGGCTCTCAGAAGATATCATTCAAGGTCTCAAAGGCGTTTGTCAGTCCTTTCCTGAAATACAAATAAGCATGTGACTGCCCCCTCCTCCCCACCTCAAACATGCCAGGTTTCTACCCGGGGATTCCCCTTTGTGGTTTCCTTTCTACTTGGCAGTTGGTGTAGGTTTTGATGCCAGGCATACAGAAGGTCATTTTGGGGTGGAGGGGAACCACACACACACACATGCGTACACAACAAAAAGTGATTAGCTTATTCAACTTAGTGACAATGGCATCTGGGACTGGAGCCTTTAATAACAGCAACTTTTAAGCAATTAAACCTTTACTAGTGGCTTAGAAGGGTCACAATGTGGGTGAGTGCTTCGTTATATGCTTCAAATCTCATATCACCATTTGTTAATTCAGGAAATGTATACCATGGACCTACTATACCAGGCACCCCTGTGAACTGAATATGCAGACTGGGTCCCAGGAGGGTCCTACTTTCTTGAGTTTGAGACTGGCCTGTCCCTGGCCCATCCGCGCACCCTCTGATTCTTAATGAAATTTCAGCCTTGCCACCCCAGTATCACTTTCCATCCTGTGATCTGGGGGAGGCATCCGCAGGCCTGCAGCTGCAGGGTGTGCATTCCTCATCTGCTCATCTGGCAAAACCCTCAGCAGATGTGGAGGGGAGGCTGCTCCAGCAGCCCGAGTTGGCGGAGTCCTGGCCCCTTCTCTCTGTGGGGGCTGTTAGGGAAGAATGCAGAGTGCAGAGCTCATGCTCTCTTGGAACCAGCCTGCAAGCGGGGACCTCATGAGCTCCTCTGGTCCCCTCTCTTCTAGGGATGGCTCTGGGGGCGTTGTGATGCATGCTATGGACTTCTGCACAAGGACAGTTGCACAAGTTTGGCAGGGGTGGGGAGGGCTTGATCAGCCCAACCTTGGGACCTCCTGGGCTGATTCCTCACTCCTCAGACGCGCTTGTGAATTTGAACCCTGGTATCCCATCCATTAATGAAAAGGGCAGAAATGTGTTTCATTAAAGTGCCAGGACTCTGATTAATTACCCCTTCTGAAAAAAGTTTGCTACACCTAGAACTTCCTTGACACTGGTCCCAGCTGTCATACTGCCAGCAGTTTCAAGTTCTGTTTAAATATTTAAACCACTGAATGGAAATCCCATCAACGACAGTGCTGTATAAACGGCGTGTGCCACTGGGGGAGTATCTCAGACTCTTGGTGCTTGCATCCCTTGCCCTGGAGGAGGTGATGAGCAGCCCTCAGCACAATGAGACAGTACTTGTGAAGGCACCTTGTAAACTGCACAGTGCCATAGAACCACTGGCCATCTGTACCAAGGTTGTGAGAAAGGATAAAAACAGTCTGCCCTTGCTGCATTCCCCAATTCCTACCTTTAGTCTTGAGAGTATAAAGTGCTGTGAGGAATGAATAAGAGGGAATGATTAATAGTACATGGTGGGTCAGAGGGTTAATTAGGTAGCTGGTTCCCCTATTAATTGAAATAGCAAATATCCAAGGAGGAGCATATCTGGGGGTAGGGTAGATAATTGGGTTCAGTGTTGAGTATGCTGACTGTGAAATACTTAGTGGATTTTTAGGTGGGAGGTACTTGGCAGACAGTCTGCAGCTCAGGGCGTCATGATCTGGGTACATGTGGAAGCTATGGGAGTGGCTGAGATCATCCAGGAAAAATATGGGACAAAAGGACTGAGGAAGGAAATGAGGTTCTTAGCCTTGGTTTCATATCAGGATCAAGTATGGAGCTTTTCACAAAGCAAGCTTCCTAGGTTCAACCTAGATTTTCCAAATCTGACTCTCTGGGATGGGGTCCAAAAACAGGTCAATCCTGATTGGCACCGAAGATTGAGGACCACTGGTGCTGAAAGGATGAGCAGAGGAGGAGCCCATGAGAGAGACTGGAAGGCAGGTCAGAGGAAATGGATGAGGACGAAGAAGTAGCACAGAGAGCAGTATTGGAGAGGGTTTAGACCAAAAGAGGCCAGTAGAGTTGATCCTGAGAGGCCCGTTCTGGCCAGAGCCGAGGCATTTCAGGACAGATCTTGAAGAGATCTCAGGCCCTTCCCTAGCCCTCATGGTTCCTGTGCCCTGCCCTTGCTCAGTGTCACTATCCTTCTTTCCTTTGAGTCTGGTTACCAGGCAGACCAGGGATTTAACAGGTTGTTTTTATACCCCTTTACTTTCAGATCAAGTATTTCCTCCCACGTGCAACATAGGGAAGAATTTTCTCTCACTCAATTACCTTGCTGAGTACCTTCAGCCCAAAGCAGCAGAAGGGTGTGTGATATCCAGGGAGCCCCAGGATAAGGAAGTACATATCATCGAATTAATCACCCCCAACTCTAACCCCTACAGGTGAGTGAGTGAGTGTGTGCTCTGAATGGAGATGAGATGAAAATAAATATTTTTCCTGACTTGAGACAGGGAGAGAGGCAGCCCTCCCTGTGCAGGAGGGAGGGAGCCACAATACTTTGGGTGGGATTCACAGAAGCTTTGAAGAGGGGAGGAAAGGCACCAGTGGTAAATTTTATTCTCTGTGTCTTTCTCCAGATCCTCTATATTCCATTTGAGTTCCTGAAGTCTATTCTGAACTTCTTGGTACTAAGTAATAGGACACAGTCATTCTCGAAACATCGTTATCTCCTATGAGGTTATCCCTGATGAGAAAATTACAAAATGTTTTATTGACATAATTATCATTTGAATAACATTCTGTTTTCATAAAGTTCCATTCATAGTGTCATTGGAGTACTTTTGTGCTCAAAACTGCTCACTTCAAAGTGGTGTGTGTGAGTGATGGGGGTGGCCCTTCACAGTGACACAAGAAATAGCCATTAGATGTAACTTTCTTCTCCCTTGCGTTCTTTTTTTCCCTCTCCCACCGCAACTTCCTGAGCCAGGACTGGAAATTTAACCCTCCCAAGAAATACAAATTGGCAGTTACAAAATAGTCATAAGGATGTATAGTACAACATAGAGAATATAGTCAGCAATATTATAATAAGTGTGTATAGTTTTAGGTGGGTTCTTGAATTATCGGGGGACCACTCTGTAAAGTACATGATTGTCTAATCCCTATGCTGTATATCTTAAACTGATACAGAATATTATTGATGTAACCTGCAATTGAAAGTAAAAAATTAAAAAAAAAAGAATAGGGATTTTAAACAAAGAAATCAAAAGGGGAAAAGTCAGCTCTTCCACATTAGCTTGCATTTCATGTAGGCTAAAGACTTAAAATATAAATTTATATTGTAGAGGGATGTTGAAATTAAAGTTTTAATCAAATTTTGATTTGAAAAATGAATAAACTACAGATCAGTTTTGGAAAGATTCCATTCTGTCCCACATGAAGAATTTTGTGAAAAATTAAAAGGGAAGGAGAATAGAAGCAATCTGGCAAATGCGCTGAAACATTAAGCCTAAGGCTTCATTTGAATATATAATTCATTTATACGTTACAAGTGTATACAACCAAGATGGAAAGAAAGATTTTCCTTTAAATTCAGAATGATAGAGATGTTATTATTTGGTAAAAATTCTCTTTTATGCTGAATTCTTAGAAGCTTGGGTTGTGTTCATCAATTTTCCAGTGATCACTTGGTTGACCATCTGTTTTCTGTATTTTTATAACTATATATCCAGAAGTTTGGGAAAGTTAATGCAGATATGATTCTGTAGCAAATGTTAATGGCTTAACCAAACTTTTTGTAAAGTCAAGAAATTCTCCAGCCTTTTGCCTTTTATTCTAAAGTTTCCTATTTTTTTTTTACTGCTGTGCCTCCCTCCTCCCTATCACCCTTCACTCACCAAACTGCTGCCCGTTTCTGATTTTGAAGGATTTTGAACATAGAGCATATTGGAAAGTAAGATACTGAAGCACTGAAGGTGCTGAAAGTTGAGAAAACAGCAATTCTGCTTCAAAAGTAAACTCCTCTAGTTTGTTCACGTCCTTTTCAAACAGTGGCTGTGTTAGGTAACCACCTTTTTTTTTATTTCTTCCAAAGAGGAGAAAAGTTTTAGTGGCTAATTATCAGCAGGCATATTTTGCTGTTGTTATGTAAGACTGTTGTGTTATGTGCGCACCAACAATCTGTTTTGCACATGTCATTTGCCTGGGATCGAATCCAGCTTTTTAATCAACTGGCCAGACACTGGAAACATGAAGACTTGGAAGAGGGGAGATAGTTGCAACTTTCTGGCATTTGGGTCCTAACTCTGCCTTTGTTTTCCATCCACAGTGCTTTCCAGGTGGATATAATAATTGACATAAGACCTTCTCGAAAGGATCCTGAGGTGGTCAAAAATCTCATCTTGATCTTAAAGTGCAAAAAGTCTGTCAACTGGGTGATCAAATCTTTTGATGTTAAGGGAAACCTGAAAATTATTGTAAGTTGGTTGAGCATTTCTTTGTTTTGATGACTGGCAGTAATTTAAGCCATGTTTATATGTGTCATGTGTTGTTATAAAGTTTCTGCCTCTTTGGACTCTCTCTAAGCTCTCTCAGGAATTTTTCACTTTGCAAAATAACCTGCTCCTTGGCTTCTCCTGGCAAGGGTGAATAGTGTGGCGGTTAAAATTATGGACCCTGGGGTCAAGACAGACCCAGATTTGAGTCCAGACTCAGCCATGTACACACCATGACCTTGGATAAGTCCCTTAACCTCTTTGGACCTCATTTGCCTCATTCATGAAATTCCTGAAATGCATCAGTGTGCTTCCCAGCATAGCAGGTATAAAATAATGCCCACCATTAAGCCTTTCATGATTGAGTCCTTCCTGTAAGGCCTGCCCACACTCTCCACTTTTGAGATGAACACGTAATGTTGACATGTCTTTTCTAACTTCTAAGGGTGAAACACCGATGTAATAGATTCACAATAATGGAGAGGCTAGTGGGATGACACTAGGGAAGTCACATCCTCCCACTGGCCCCGAAGCATTGTGTTTCACGAAGGAAATATGCTGAAGGGGTTTAGCTGGTTGGTATGATAAGCTAATAGCAGCTCGTTCTTGAAAAGTTGAATGTTGAAATTTGGTAAAATAAGACTTTTCCAAATATGTTTGGGGAGGTACCTATTTGACCGAATATTGGAGCAAATCATAATGAAAGTTAAAGAAAAATCCCCCTTCTGATTTTTAAGAGGATAATGACCTCTTTAGCATCTCTTTTGTAGGCTCAAATTTTTATGCATTTTCTTTTTTAAAAAATTGCAGCAAATCGTCTTTCGGTCCCTGTGTGGAATCATTTGGAGTGGGTTTCACGTTTTCAGTGTATTGGGAGAGGGATGTCTTTGGTTTCAGTATTGCTCATTCATGGCGCCTTCGCGTGATACAGCAGAGAGCGACGCCAGCGGTCCCCTAGGCAACGTCAGAGATAGCACTCACCCGGGCAGCAGGCAAAGCCATGAGCGCACACATCTTAATTTACAGTAATTGTTTCTGGTTCCTGTGGTTTTTTTGGTTTTCTTTTCTTTTTTTTCAACTTCGAGAGGATCCCAGTAAGCCATCGTGTGTAATGATGATACATTAATTTGGTGTGGAGCACAAAGCCCAGCCATGATTTTCTGAAGTCAGAGCTGTTTTGTTTGCCTTCCCCAGCGTGGCATGAGGGGTGTGGCTGACCCGAGGTGTCTGCAGGCCTTTGCTGCTGGGCACACCAAACAAGTGTTTTTAATTTCAGAATAACAAAAAACAGGAAAGGGCATCATGCCTTGAAAGACAAAAACATGCTGTCCATTTAATTCCCTGCCAGAGTTCTTGCGTAAATGTTCTTTAGTCCCTGACCCTTCCACGGCTCTTTCTCTCCCTGAGTTTATGTGCCTGGTCGCGGCAGTGCTGGTGTTCGCTTCAAATGTCTCCACTTCTCATACGAATCAGAAAGGCTATGAGGTTGCTCATCCCAATGTAAGATCTGTTTATATTTCTCTCCTTGGCCGCACTCCTGTTCCAGGCCAGTTTTGGACAGTGCATGACAACATTACTAAACAATTAGGTAATGTTTCATAATGTTCTTTTTTATTCCCCCAGTTTCATGCTTTGTGATTTCCCAATTCCCCATCTCAGATGTGACTTCTGACTGTGCTTTGAGGGATAGTTACTTACTAATAAAAAAGTATACATTTGTGCTTAGAAAGAGGGAAATGGCTTACAGTGACCTTGTTCTAGTATTTCCTGTAAAGGCAGTATGGTACAGTGGAAAGAATCTGGCTTTGGGGCCAGACAGGGGTGGACTCAAACCCCCCTCCAATTGTCATTACTCCTAGTCAAGACTGGCTAATCCAATTAAACTCTGAGTCTGATTCCTTACCTGTGAAATGGGTATGATAATAGTACTCATCTTAAGAGTAATTGTGAGGTTTAATGGAGTTTGTAATTCATTCATGTATGCATTTAAAAAACGGAGTTAGTCTTTCTGTCATAAGCAACTCTTGAAAAGTTTGTCTGTAGAAGCAATTAACTTCTCTAAACAAAGTGAAAACAAAATTGTCTACTAAAGAATTTGGAAGGAACTTGATGGGGTGATTTAAAGAAGAGCCCCATTATGTATGGATGGTGTGCGCGTGCATGTGTGTGCGCAGGGTCGTGCTGTGGGTGACAGTGGGAGTACCACACTCGACTACATGGCCGAGCTGACCTCTTTAGGTCCCTTGTGGACCATGCATGACCACATTTTGGAAGAACCTCCAAAACATAAAAGAATAGATGGAGGAAACGTGTTAGAAATTTACTTTTGTAATATTTCATGGCCTCAGGACTTTAAGGTTGGCAATAGCCATTTTGTTCTTAGAAAGACATTTTTTAAATCCCAGTGGGAGTATGTGCACTGTACTTTCTGTCCAGCCTTCCCTGCAGGCCCCTCCCCTCTACACCAACAGTTCCACTGCAAATGTGTGTTCGGTGGGTTGGGAACAGGTGGAAGCACTCACATTTTACCTAGCTCATCATCCTTTGTGAAGATGGGGTGGGAAAGGTGGCAGTGGTATTTGGAGACCCCTGTGAACACTACTCTTTTGAGTAGCTACACTGAAGCCTTGGAAAAACCTGGGGACTCCCAGAAATATAGGGTGAGTTCACTCCTTTCTGGCAACAAACTTGCCTTCTGTTGCCCCAAGCCTTGCTGCTTTACAAATGTGTAGATAGATTTGTAGCCTTGTAAATCCCAAGGCATAATCAGTGTGAGTTGTACTGACAGCTCCTAGATTTCATGTGGAAAGGTGTAAACAAATCCATACTGGTACAAAAAGGGCAGGTGGCCGTTATGATGATAGTATTCTGGAAATACAGTATTTTCTCAGCTGTCCAACAGCATGAAAGGCCGGGTGATAAGGCCAAGCAGTAGTGTTTAGGCGTGTCACAGTACTCCAGCCGATCAAAATGACATGCTGCTTTGAAAGGCTGGGAAGAAGCTGTGCTTAAGAAACTGCTGTTGACTAAATGAATAAAAAGTTGTAAAAACAAATTGGATTCTTCTTTACCTCATTCTGGTTTTCTTTCTTTTTCTTTCTTTTCTTTCTTTCATTTTTAACTCTTCCTTCTCCTAAGGAGTTTTTTTTGAATCTAGTAAGAGTTAGAATATCCCAAATCTATGAAGCTGAGGGTTTGTTTGTTTTTAATGGTTACAGACCTTGGTTGAAGACCTTTGCATGCATGACGGTGACTGGCCAGTGTGGCAGTTTTTTCTCAGATAAGCACCTTGGGTAACAGAAAAACATACTTGGCAAGTTCCTTTAAGCTTAGAATTGAAAATATGTGTCCTCAGCTAATATCCCACAACCAAAAGGGCCAAGAGAACTTGGAGGCTCTGAATCTTCTATGATCTTACAGTGGGAAAGGATTAGTATTTAGTCATGTTAGGGGGCAAACAGAATGGGAAACAAATGGGGAATTTAGGGAAAATGCTGTATGTATGCAGGAGAAAGTAATTGGGCATGGAAATTAAAGTGGTTTTTAAACAGCATGGAAATGCCGTAATCTGCATGCTGGAAGGGCATCTAGCCCTGGTGGGGCAGTTGTTGAAAATGTGCCTTCTTTGGGGTCCCCTCTGCCTCATTCAGCTCTCTCTTCATCTGACAAGATCGCTGCAGAAGGTGATGTGGAAAATTGCCTTCCATGTCCTGGTCTCTCAGAGTCCTTTTATATCCTCTCTTGGAAAGATTTCTATCATTCAGTTTTAATTTTGTAACTGATTACCAAGTGAAAGCCAATTTTAAGACTGATTTGTGTTGCTGGATTAAGTAATAATTTAGAGGCACAGTAACTAATTTAATATTTAGAACATAAAACCTAAACCTATTCAGTTAATAGAATCGGCAGATGAATACAATTACAGGATTGCTAAATAGATCATAAATTTTAAGTGAAATATAAACATTCTTTTTTCACCATATGGATTTTAATAGTTTACAAGGATGAGATAGTCTCCTAGTCAGTACTGAAGCAACTGAGTTGTGCCTTCTTTCATTTAAATCTCGGGTACAGGAAGTAGAAACAGACACTTCTTTTGGCAATATAATATGCACATCTGTATCCTTAGTACGTAATTTTAAATAAAGATAAAGGAAAGCTTGGTTTACATACATATTGGATATGTGTGTGTTAATAATTTAAGTATTAACTCTGTAGTAACATACTACATATACTTCGTATGTTGCTACTTAGCTGTTATTGGATTATTTTAATCAACATAAGCAACCCAAATGCTATGATCAAACAGAATGAATAGATTTCTTTTCATCTGTTTTTAAAGATTTTTCACACCAGTGTGCTTAGTCCAAGGAAAATAGGGATTAAAAGAATTGCCCTGGCTGATGTGGCTCAGTGGATTGAGCACTGGCCTGCTACAAAGGGTCACCGCTGAGATTCTCCATTAGGGCACATGCCTGGGTTTCGGGCCAGGTCCTCAGTCAGGGGCGCATGAGAGGCAACCACACATTGATGTTTCTCTCCCTCTCTTTCTTCCTCCCTTCCCCTCTCTCTAAAAATAAATAAATAAATTTTTTAAGTTTAAAAAAATTAAAAATAAATAACTTCTTCATATACAATATAGAATCTATTTGTTTCAGATATTTAATTATTCTGATTTAGACTCATAAGTGAAATTTTGCTAATATCTTCAGGCTCCAAACAGTATTGGCTTTGGGAAAGAGAGTGAGAGATCCATGACAATGACTAAATCGATAAGAGATGACATTCCTTCAACCCAAGAGAATCTGGTCAAGTGGGCTTTGGACAATGGCTATAGTCCAGTGACATCTTACACAGTGGCTCCTGTTGCTAACAGATTTCACCTTCGGCTTGAAAATAATGGTAAGTAGGATTTTTTTTAAACTGTATTAAAATCCCTCAAATGAAGCTTTCCAACAAGGAACTCTAATTTTAGCTTACATGGTCCTATTTTTCTATTGCAAATTTTAATGATTTGTTTGACTGCTTTTTACTATAAAACTACAAGTTATCTAGAATTGTAGATCATTTTGAGGCAACTGTCTTTGATACAGATTTTTGTTATAGATCACCTTCACTGTGATCATATTAAGGGTAAATTAGCCAGGCTTCCTCTCTGAGGCACCTACTGATCACTTATAGCTGAGGTACATTGGAGCTGAGACTGCAGGAGAGGTGTGTGGGGTCGCTGTATCTTATATGAAAATAGTTATGAGGGTTATACATGTGCTTCCTCATTGTCACCCAGAGGGAATGCAGGAGTTACTACCTCAGTTTGATGGAGCAGAAAGCAGAAGCTTAACTAGTTCTGGAGGTATTCCAGAGTCTTACAGTTAGAAGGACTCAAATACCAAGTTTCCTGACACCCATACCTGTTCCTCGCCCAGTGTACCTCTACTGAGTACAGTGCCAATAGGATGAAGGTTAGGAATACAGGTTCAAAGCCCCAGCTCTACCATTTATTCACTGTTTGAAGGGAGAGGTTGCTTAACCTTCAAGCCGCAGGTTGTACCTCCTCAGGTTGTTCTTCCTCAGTAATGTGGGGGAACAATAAAACAGCACCTTCCTCACAGGGTTCCTGTGAAGTTTTTTGTCAAAGTACAAATTTAAAAACCCTCCAAGGCTCTGACTTGTTTTGGACCCATACAGCTGTACTATCTTTATCAAAAAGATGGTGTTAGAGGAGAGTTAATGTCCACTGATCACCTTTTCTTCCAACTCCCACTGAGCTGGACTGACCTCAAGCTAACATCAGTTGGCTTTGGAGAATGGTTGCAGAGAATACCGGGGAAAGGGTTTTTGTCTGTTTTTCTCTACATTGTTGACAATATGGAAAAACATGGAGTATTGATTAAATGGTAATACGCTTCTCCCTTTGAAGGAATAAGTATCTAAACAGCTTTTTTCGTGTGTGTGGCAGGAGGGTGGGGGACTGAGCAGCTTTCTTTTCTCCTTTAGATCTAGGTTCTTAAAAGGCCGCAGTGCCCAGATACCTATTAGAATTTAGGAGTTGAAAAGGAGTTTGAAAATCTTTAGAGAAACTCTTCTGAAGAATCTCTAGATTTAAGGGAAGTATTTCAGTGGCACATGAACAAACTAATATTGTCTCACGTAACATTCAAATCATAGATTTTTGTGGCTTGTAGGGCTTTAGAAGTCATCTAACCCAGTGGCTCTCAATCTAGGCTGTACCTTGGAATCATGTGGGAGCTTTAGAACATGCTAATGATTAGGTACCACTCCAGAGGGTCTGATTTTTAATTGGCCTTGGGTGTAGCCTGGGCATAGGGATTTTTTGTAATGCTCCCAAAGTGATTTTAATGTGCAGCCAAATTTGAGAACCACTTGATCTCATTAAATCTCTTAATTTTAAAACTTGGGAAACTAAGGCACAAAGAAGAAAGTCACCGGCTCAAAGCCACTTAGTCAGTTAAAAACACCAGGACTAGAATTGAGGCTTCTAGACAACTCATCTTTTTCACATTACGGGTTAAGATTAATTTTGCACACATCCATTCTGTACTAATTCTTTCTGTTCTTGCCTCTAACGATGATGATTGTGGCCTGGCATCCAACACCCTTGATGTTTTCCTCTCTTCTGTCACCACCAGAGGAGATGAGAGATGAGGAAGTCCATACCATCCCTCCTGAGCTACTGATCCTGCGGGACTCTGGCACCCTGGACAACCCACCCATCCGGGAAAAAGGAGGCCTGCATAGAGGTTTCCCCTTTCCTTTCCTGGAGGTCCCCAGGAAAGGCCAGAAGGAAGGGGGAGAAGATGGGATCTTCCAGCCGAAGGACCCTGTCATCCCCAGCTTACGACTGTTTCCTGGTCCCAGAGAGCCTGAGGAGGTGCAAGGAAGCATGGATGTCGCCCTGTCAGTCAAATGCGACAATGAAAAGATGACTGTCGCTGTAGAAAAAGATTCTTTTCAGGTCAGTGCAGTTCCTTAAAGGAGAGAAGAGAAGTCTATTCCCTCCGCATCTTCTCTCAGTATGTGTTAGTAATTTCTCTCTAACTCTTTCACTTTTGGACTCTAGAGATTTGATACTGTTTTCTTAGTTGGATGGCTCACTTCCCCTTGGCTGTGTGATTCTCACCCAGTGTCTGCTGTGCTCAGTAAGGGGGGCTCCAGATCCTTGTGTGTCAATATTTTGCTATTGGATTTCCAAGGCCAACAAACACAATCCTGTTTGAGAAGTGTTAGGGAAAGTGGGGGAGGGATGCAGGCCTCCAGCAACCTGTGCTTGGAAGACCAGGAAACTGTTAACTGTGTGCTGTAGAACTGCCCGCGGGCCCCTTTACATCTTCCGTGGTTGTTGTTGCAGGCCAACAGCTACTCAGGGATGGAGCTCACCCTGTTGGATCCTAACTGCAAGGCCAAGATGAATGGCACCCACTTCATTTTGGAGTCTCCCCTGAACGGCTGCGGTACTCGGCACCGGCGGTCAGCCCCTGATGGTGTGGTTTACTATAACTCTGTGAGTGTTCTCCAGAACAAAGCGTGGCCCTTTGCCAGAGCTTTGTAGGGTGTTACCATAAAATTAGTCTTAACGTTTCTATAAAAAAGAGGAGGGGCCTATACCCCAGGCCCAAACAAAGCCGAGTGTCAGTTCTCAACAAAATGAGCTGTACTTTGACCCTGAACTTTTTTTGTTATATTTGCTTTCTTGGTGAATCTGTGGGAATTGGGAGGCCCTGTTTTCTTGGTTGGAGCATTTGTGGCCATCTGTTCCATCTCCTGGTGACAAAGGGTTCACTGGCAAGGTAATTATGACCTGTATCTCTGGCCAAGCTGCAGGATCAGACAGCCTGGTCCTTGCGAGGGTAAAACCCAAGCCCTTGGGCTATGAAGGAGCACATCTACACACCCGAGCCACCCACACCCCTGGCCTCTCTGGCCTCATCTGAGTCCTGCCAAGACATGGGAGGACTTCTCCCTCCCTCATGAACAAAAGAATCGAAAGAGAGAAATCCAGAAAGGGCAATAAAGAAATTAGTATTGCGTCTCTCTGCACCTCTAAGAAAGACCGTAAATTGAAGAAAATCTCCCACTTCTGGTTACCCAGGAGAGGATTTCACAGATGCCCCAATAATCCATTGCAACTGCTAACCTGTACTTTCTGAAATCACGCTTGTCAGTTCATCTAAATCCTTTCAGATTAAACCTTTTCTTGAAGAGATGACACCAGGCAGTGAATGTTAAAAGAATTTGACATGATATTTTAAAAGAATTTACAGTATTACTTTCACAGTTCACATTGTACTTTTGAAGGTAAAATAAGGCTCACAGAGCCCTGTGTCCAGCTTTGATGTGGTGCGTTTTCTTACACCTGCTCTCTTAGCGCCTATCTCAGCTTTGGCCTGGGACACGGAGGGGCGAGACTGCTTATTCTCGTTCATTCCACTGCCAGTAGATAGATACATTGACCCACCCAGAGAAAAGACCGACGATCAGGTACTCCAGTCAGTGCGGCTCATGTGGGGACTGAATCACTTGTGAGCCCCTGTTTCTTGTTCCGCAGACAGTCTTAGATGTTTGAGCTGAAAAGAACCCTAAGATGATCTCATTAAGTTCCTCATTTCACAGGTGAGGAAATTGAACTACAGGGAGTTAAGAGACTTGCTTAGGTTTGAGGATCTTGTTAATGGCAGAGCCAGGACTGGATCCAGCTTCCTGACCTCTCGTCTGTCTACTCATCTTTCCTCAACCCCGAGCTGGCCCAGCTAATCTCCCTTTGTTATTGGAATAATTCATGAACTTTTGACCTCTACGATGAACAGCCTCCTGCCAATTCCAACACTAATATTTGTTGCAATTATCCCATTTTTCCAGATATAATGAATGTCACATTGCTGATATACTGTATTTGGTTTGGAAATTTTAAACTTGTGTCTAAATTAACACCAATAAGAAGCTATGGCAATCTAGCTGTTAAATTTAAAAAAAAGAAAAGAGGGTCGTTTGCCTCAGAGGAGAAAGGTGTATGCATCAGGAACACTTGAAACCCCCTCTTCTTACATGGACATTTTATGGTGGGATTGTGATGATGAGACATGGTGGTAGCAGGGTAAGCCATATCCTAGGTACTTGCTTCAGTTGCATCAGTGCTTTCTTTTGAGGGCCTGGTAAAGAATAGAGAAGTGGTTTTCCTACATTCTCTTCCCATTCTATTCCCTTCAGTGAATATTTAGCTGTTTGTTCCAGTTACGTTTGTAGTAGTTGTCAGACTTACTATATATTTTTGTTTTGCAACATAATCAGAATCTAAAATGTAAAGCAAAAAATCAAACAAAAAGAGAGCATGACCATCTTACATATTTGTGGGATCATGGTCCTTCAGTGAATTTTTTTATCTTATCCAGTACTAACCTAGGAATATTCATTTTAACCAGTGCCATGGAATAAAACACGATGTTCTTTTGTTCATCGGAATACCATTGAGAAAGATATTTAGGAAGAAATGGCGAAAAGATAGAGGAGTACAAGGAAAGAGATGAGGAGAGAATGGCTCAATAGTAAACATTAAGTCCTTTGCTTCTACCTCAAACCAGACTTTTTACAAATCTCATTGGATACAGATACAAAAGATCCTTGCATTAGCCAGCTTTTAATATTTCTTAGACTTTTCTCTGTAAAGAGAAGTCACCTAGGAGAAGCTCCCACTCCCCACTATCTAGGAAGGCCTAAGGACGACCCCATTCAACCCTATTTCAGTGTCTAGTGTTTTCTCACTGTTTGAAATTATTTGTATTTTTTTCTCAAAGGGAGATAAGTATTTTAGTTCAAGTATTAGTTTGAACATGAATTAGGCTTATTTTTATTTTTCATCTCTTCGAAGAAGAAATTCTAAGCAAACTTGGTGAAGGAGGTGTGTGTGTGTGTGTGTGAGTGTGTGTGATAAAACCAAGTGCATGTGATTGGGGTTTTTTGACATTCTCTGTGCTTCCTTTGCCCTTTAGATTGTGATACAGGTTCCATCCCCTGGTGATAGCAGTGGTTGGCCAGATGGTTATGAAGATTTGGAGTCAGGTGATAATGGATTTCCAGGAGATATGGATGAAGGAGATATTTCCTTCTTCAGCCGACCTGAAATTTTGGTGGTATGTGTTTGCAATAAGTAGTTTGTGGAGAATGTTGTGTTTTTGGCTTGTTATACTTAGGAACAATTGCAGTGGGAGGGGGGGTGAGGAATTGGATATTAAAGGCTAAAGTTTATAAAACTACATGACCTTCACCCTTCATTTGACTGTGATTTAACTCTGTCTTATTTTTTTCTTCCCCAGTTTAACTGCAGCCTGCGGCAGGTGGGGAATCCCAGTAGCTTCCAGGACCCGCCCAACAGAAACATCAGCTTCAACATGGAGCTGTATAATACTGACCTCTTTCTGGTGCCCTCCCAGGGGGTCTTCTCTGTGGCAGAGAATGAACACATTTATGTTGAGGTGAGATTTCAATATTAGCCTTGGCCTTTTAGTGCTACCCTGTAGTAGCTCCTGGGGTGTGAGCTAAAGCACCTTTCCCATTCTTCCTCACAGCCCTTAACCAGCTCTGGGTGAGGGCTCGGCTCAGAAAATGCTTCCAGCTTGATTTCCAACCAAAGCAGAAAATTTCCAGATTCGCTACATTATCCTAAATGGAGAGTGTTTTATAGGCAAAGGTTTTAAAAACATTGTCAGTGTGAATTCTGACAAAGCCTGTCCTTGCTTAGCATTTTTAGAATGCTAAGTTCAGCAGCTCAGTAGTTGCGGTGTCAGAGTTAACCATGATATATTGCAAACCACCGCATGTCTCACCTTTTAAACTGCCCACAAGTTGGCAAAATGCTATGTACTACTGTGTCTCATGACAATTGTTTTTTTCTAGATCATTATTTAAATATATCTACAAATTTATTAAAACTATTTTCTAGGCATAATGGTAATAATGATGCACCACATAAATCTGTGAAATGGCTACAAAAATGTTAGGTAGTGGTGGTGATAATGAAATAACAACAGCTAACATTTATTTCAGATTGATTTTGTGCCAAACTCAGTTATAAAGAGTATAGTAATTTACTCTTCAAAGCAATCCTGTGAGACAGGACTATTAATATCCCCATTTTATGGATAAGGAAATCAAGGCAAAAACTTGTCTGAGGTCACACAGTTACTACGTGCTAGAGGTCAGAGCCAGGACGCACTCTAGAGCCCACGCTGATATCCAGTGCATACTACTATCGTTCATCCTTAACTGCCATTTGAAAGGGGAGAAAGTAGAACCTCTTAGCAGTGCAAATATCCAGGTCCACAGATCGAATTCTGGAGAAGACAGCTCCCCCTATGGTCCCCAGGATGCCTGCTGGTCTTACAGGGAAGTCGCCACCTGAGGAGCTGGCTTTGGTGCTAAGCTGCAATCGGTGGTGTACTTCACTGTGGGAGGAGTGAGAAGCTTAGCAGGTCAAATGGGATACCTCTGTATATTAAAAGTAACTTCAGCGCACATATTTCTGTTTTAGAAAGACAAATAACTCTCACATTTGTACAGATTCTGGGATGGAGCCCACTGCCTCTAGACATTTTCCTGGATCTCTCCTTGTTTTTAATTCCCTGTTTTAAGTGGTCTTCTCTTTCTTCAGGTACACCTTCTTTCCCCGCTGGGGAAAATAAACTGCTTTCTACATGCTGTTCCTAATCATAGATCTCCTCTAATCCAAGACCGTTGTTTTCTTCTTGCTTTTCTGGCTGTGCAGGCCATATGTGCAGTTGGTCGGTGACTCCCTGTTGTGCTATGGATTTTAGAGGCTCTGCTTAACTGCAGTTCGTTCTTTTCCAAATGTGTGCCTGGTTTTGCTAATTCATGGCTTAGCTGCTTTATGCTAATCAGTGACCAGGCTTCCTCATGGATCCAGCCCTGGGTGTTTGGTTTTCCTCCCTTTTCCCCCAGTGTGGGTCTACTTGAAACATGGGTTTGTTTGTCTGTGTTGTTTTTTATTGGTATTTTCCCATTTATGTCTTTTCATATATCATCTATGTTTTTCACAATTAAATTCTATCAAAAACATTGTCAAGTGATGAAAAAGAAATGAGCCAAATCTTTTTGTTACCATTTTAAATATTGAGTGCATTGAGGGGAATTTGGGCAGGGGGCGCACACTGTGAGTTGTTTTAAGCCACCTAAAATATGAGAGAGAGTCTGTAAATACCTTCCTAAAGGGGGTGCAGCTATGCACATTCTTCGTGTCCCAGTTTGGACTCCACTGCTAATAAGAAAATGATACATTTTTTTCTTTTTTAAAAATGTTTTTAATTTTTTGTTTAGGATAAGTAAAACTTACTAAATCATTGGCTTGGCTAAAGAACTATTTCCAGGTTTCCTTCTCCTGGCCATTCTTATCATATCCCCTTCCAGAATCCTCTGTTCTCTCTAGACCACAGTCCCTTCATTTAATCCAAGACAGTATCAGTTTTGCCACCTGTGATATTGTACCACATAATGGCAGCTTCTCTGTTAGTTCATTCATCATGGAGAATTTAAAAAAGTGTAATAACGCTGGTATTTATTGAGTAACTGCAAACTGTGCTGTTTGCCTATAATTTTGACTTTACAAATCCTCACAATAACTGTGTGTAGTAGGCAGCACCCCTCCATCTGCAGGCAGGAAACAAGAGCAGCGTTCATGCCACGAGCAGCAGAGCGCTTGGTTTCCTGGGGTTGGCCTCACTGCACAGCCGACAGTCCCTCCGCCACTCATTTCCAGTCCGTTTTAGAGTAAAACACTTAATAATAATAACATTGTCCTCCAAAACAACTTTTGCGGATACCTTAGACATTCTGCCATTTCACATTTCTTTGAGATTAGAGAAAAGATTTACATTTCTTCTGTCACACATTTTTGCATTGTGGGGTTCTGAGTTCATGTCATAGGACACCTTTTAGTTTAAATGAGATTTATGTAGTTTACTATGTTTTCAAGATAAAATATCTTATTTTTCAGAAATATTGCGAAAGTAGTGACATGAATATTTACAGACTATCAAACACTACTTACTAGAAGTATCTCTTACAATGTATTTTCCCAAGACTATTCCTTGGGCCTGGTTGAATTGACCCTGTAGCTACAGTGAAATAGTAAAGATAAAATGGACTTGTGATCAGAATATCTGGGTTTGAGCTTTGGTTTTACCCAATATTTGCTAGATACAATTTTGACAAGTCATCCCTTCTGTGTGTTCAGTTTTTCCTGTATTTGTACAGTAGAGCTGAAAATATTTATCTCATAAGATTGCTCTCAGGGATTAAGCTTCAGGGCACAATGAAGTGACAGGATCGTCATCGCCCTCACTGTTGAGTGCCGTGTAGTTAACCACGAGGGCATCTTGCAAAACAGCGCTGTGGACTGAAAGCGCAGTGCGATGTCCGGGCGTTCCCCTGGGTTTCTCAGAATGGAAAGTGTGTTTACATCTTCATGCCTTATGAAAGGATTCTGGGGCTCTTGGTCTATGGTTAAGGACTAACTTTATTTCTAAAGTGTTTAAGTTTATTTTTATCCTAAGTTTAGTCAAGGAATGAGGCCTGGAAGGGGGAGACAGTTTGGACAGCGATCCACGTGTCACTAAATGGAGAGTCCGTCTGGTCCAGGGATTTTAGCTGAGTTCAGGATGGTTGAGGTTGAGGTTTGAATTCTGTTTACACTTGGCCAAACACTACTTCCTGTTTCTAAAGAAAAGAACCTTAACAAGGTTTGGATATAGCCTGTACAAACGTTTTGTAAGAGGGAAGTGTAAATGGTTCAGAAACATTTCCAGATTAGATTTCCCTTCACATACTGTTGGGCTTAAAGAGTGAAGGGAGCGTCCTTGGCAAGGCCTGGTTTGGACCTATGAGCAGCTGGGATGCTTTGCCAGGCTCGTGATCACCACCGGATTGCACCGTAGCTGACGTGCCGCCACGGGGGCTGCTTCTGCCTGTTCCTGTGAAACAGAACTTTAGATGAGTCTATAGCTTTTCTGCAGTGTTTTGGGCTCACTCTGACTTATAGCAGTTTGGACATTCAGCACTCCCTGCCTAGGTTGAATAGATTCTGCCTCTGTGTTTTTCGAGCAGCTTTGTAAAAAGGCCATGCCTTACATATGCACTATTATGACATTAGGGGCTTTGCCTGATGGTGTTTTATTTATTTTGGAAAATCCACTTTATGTACATGATATGCTTTTACTTTTATCTCCCAGAGGACTTAGGGGAGGTTGAAGAGAGTTAGTCATGTTGTATTGGAATCTCCCAGGCTGGCATTTGAACTAAATAATTCACTGTCACCATCCATATCAATATGTTACTCGTATCATTATAAAGGAGACTAAATATGTATGTTGGTGAAAATAAAGAAATGTCTCTCATCGGAAGAGCCATGTTGGTATGTTAACCTTGCGCCTAAAGTAAAAGTGAGATGCTGACTTGTTTCTGTATTGATTGTTCTGTTCTTTGTAGGTGTCTGTTACTAAGGCTGACCAGGAACTGGGATTTGCCATCCAAACGTGCTTTATCTCTCCGTATTCGAACCCTGATAGGATGTCTGATTACACCATCATTGAGAACATCTGCCCTAAAGATGAATCTGTGAAATTCTATAGTCCCAAGAGGATGCACTTCCCTGTCTCACAAGCTGAGGTGGAGAAGAAGCGATTCAGCTTTATTTTTAAGTCTATCTTCAACACCTCACTGCTCTTTCTGCAATGTGAGCTCACTTTATGTACCAAGAAGGAAAAGGACCCCCAGAAGTTACCTAAGGTTAGTGGGCCTTCATCCATTCGTACTGTTACGTTGACATGTTTAGGTGAGGCAGCGTGACTTACCAGAGAAGTTACTGCATGTGGGGGTTTTGGTTTGGGAACTGCCCAACTGAAGTAATAAAGTCCATGTTAGCAGGGAACTGAGTTTTCTGGAGTCTTAGAGAATAAATCCTGACAGGATAATTTTTTTCCATGCGTGCTAAGTAATAGTATCTTACGGATGATAAATCAAAACTGTTTTCCATTGAGGGAGAGGCCTGGCTTTGTATTTGCTATTCAGATAGTGTGCAGTGCCAAAAGTATGGACAGCTGGAAGGACAAGTTCAGTGTGAGGATTAGTTTTTCCAGGTCCCACTGAGACTTGTATTGAGATTGTTTTTTGACCTTCTGTGTGTGAGTTAGAAGGGTGACTTGTCTCGGGAGGACTTCTAAAGGAAGCTAACAAATGTTTAAATTGTTCTCATTTCCACATCCGGTTTGTCCTGTTCACCTCATGCGCCTCCCTATGTTGAACCAGTGCATTCTGTTGCCACACAGGAGTCAGAACCATTGACCTTGCTGAAATGGCTACTGTAGGGGGATTGGAAAGGTTAATTACCTCCTTAGGCTGACCTTGTATATGAAGGGTGTCTTCTGCTATGCTTTTGTTTCTGCGATCTGCCATAATTATGTATAATTTCACGTGTGCATTTATTCTGTAGATATTTTACAACATAAGCTTATTTCTCATCATTTTGTAGTCACATACCAATCAATGTCTAAAAGTCTAATAATTGAGCTGTATCATTAATAATGTATGTATGGAATTCTCTCACATAGTACATAGGTTGTAAGAGATAGATGTAGAGATAGGAGGAAAAATCATTATCAGATAGGTTACCATTGATATGAATCCTTTGTATTACTATATTGCCCTGGGGAACCATTTCCCTAATAATACCAAATAAAATATTATGGCACATATGAAAATGCAGCAAGTCTGATCATAATCATTAGGGAGCTCATATATATAAGGCGATTTAGGCTGTGTTCTTTAGGTTGCTTTTGGAAACATTGATGCCTTCGCCTCGTGGCATTCACCTTCCAGTGGCCGTCAAGGTTGGGACTTGGTGGGCAGTGGTGGAGAGCCCTGGGAACTTGACGGCTTGGCTGTGAGGCCCAGCTGTTATATAGGCAGAGGCTGACTTTTACGAGTTGGGAACTAAGGAGGGGAGGCCTGGCAGTTACTGGGGGTGTTTATCGATGGCTTTGGGTACTGCCTTTCATTGAGCCTGGCCTGTAGAAGCCCGGTTTCACAGTGTGTTCATCTGTGAAAATTGGCCCTACTGTTTCCTTCAGAACATTCTAAGGAGAGCTCTTAGTCCTAGCGGATGACATGGGATGTTACCCTAAACCTGAAGTTGCTATTTGTACCCAAGATAAGATACAGTGGAAAGAGTGTGGAGACTGACATGGGAGGCCTGCTACTTATTAACAGAACTTAAATCAAATCTCCTGACCTCTTAGAACCAGCCTTTCCTCGTCTCTAAAATTGAACTGTCAGTACCTGGCTTCCCTCCTAGGTAGAGGAGCAAATGAGATCGCATTACAGATACAACGACAGTTCACATTCATAGAGCAGTGGCTCAGGATGCGCCGTTACCACTGTCTCCCTGTTTACTGCTTACGGTTAATATTTTCATATTTCTAGTGACTTCTGAGTGCTCTCTATGATGATAGACAGAGCCAAAGCATCTTTCAGGAAGCAGTCTCAAAGATCGTTGAGTCCAACACTGTCCTTTGCTGGTGAAACTGCGGCCAAGAGAGTGCATGCAGTGTCTTGCCCAGAGTCATGCAGTGAGGTAGTCGTAGAGTCTTAGTCCTACTTAACTGAAGTACTAGTAGGAAAGTAAGAAAGCTTTTCCTAAAAAGCAAGTGTATTTAATAATGATGCCTCTTCACAGAAAATCCATTGTTTTCCTTGACAAGAGAGCTATTGTACAAGCTTTTCTGTGTTTTTTGGATGGAGGAGGAGGAGTAGTCTGCTTATAGTATGTGTCTGACTCGCATGTTTCTCGGAGTGACAATGACAATACAGCTGAAAGTCTTTGCTCTGTTGTGATTGGAGGAGCTGGGAGTTCATTCACTTTGGAGGTGCCTTGCTGTAGACTTTTTAAATGGTTGATGTATTTCTTCTTAAAACAAAAGCAAATAAATGGTGATCACATTAGAGTCTCACTGATTGATGAGCATAGCCAAGGAATCAAAGTTATTCTAAAGGAAAAGGTAATGGAATGTGATTATATTTTTTAAAAACAGGTCCCCTGGGCTTGGGCATGCTGGTTCTAAGTTTAGGGCCTAAGAATAGCAAGAAGCAGCTGATCTCATGGCGTCCACACCTGGGCACAACTCCCCTGGACTCCGTTTTGCAAAATAAAAGCAGATAACCCTGGAAAGCTTCATTTTGCAAGAGCCTTTACTAGGATTAAAAAAAAAAAATCTAACAAACTCAACAGCATGATTATCTTCTTGGACAACAAATGTAAAATCTGTCACCTTGATAATGCAATACATGAAGTTTCCCACAATCATAAATCACATACGTGAACCATTTATGTGAAGCCAACTTGGTCAAGGGCCAACATTTGTCATGCAGTCTTTCTTTTTCACACTAAATAACAGCAAAGTCTCCAGGTGTTTTGTGGGAAGACAGGATAGGAGATAATATTTATAAGCTGTCTAGCAATATTTGCATCTCTACCTGCAGCTGAGAATACACTGGACCTGCTATTATATCTCCCAGATTGTTTGTGGCTTTGAAAAACACCCAGACCTCCTGTTTTTCTGTGGTAACCAGCTGTGAACTGCCTGATAAGGGGTGCAGGACAGCTGTGGGGGCTGAGCTGGCAAAGGCCCTCTGGAGTGACCCTGGCTCTGCTTTGCTTTGCCCCTCCGCAGTGCGTGCCTCCCGATGAAGCCTGCACCTCGCTGGACGCCTCGACAATCTGGGCCATGATGCAGAATAAGAAGACGTTCACCAAGCCCCTCGCTGTCATCCATCACGAAGTAGAATCTAAAGGTGTGTTTTGGGAGGCTAATCAGAAAATAGGGGTCTCTGGGCTACATATTTAGAAGTTCCAGTGCTGTAAGTCAAAGTCCAGTTTTACTCAAAAAAATGTATCAATGGCCAATTAGTAATTTTAGAGAAGGATTCTTTCACTGAGGAGTTTATTTAGTTCATTGTCCTACTGACATGGGGCTCAGTGGCCAGTGATACATTCGCAAATGATTTCCTTTTAAATGTTAGATCAGAGTCAGGTTTGTGCCTGTCACAGTGTCCCTCTCCCTTGCATTCAAACATGCTTCCTCGTGTGTGTACCGAAGGGTTAGAGTTCCTTCTGGCATGCCGGAGTCTCTCAGTCTACAGCCCATCTTCCCCTGGTGCCCTGGCGACAGGCTGTTGTAGGCTTTGTCAAGATCGCATATCCTTTTGGGGAGGGTGTTAGGTGTGTGAATACCATCCGTCTTAGGTGACATGGCAGAAAGAAGGTTAAGAACTAGTATTCAAATGTTTTTATAATTTAGTTTTTATAATTTTATGCAGTCACATTTGTTGCTTGAAGCCAGGGGTGCCTCTCTCTTTTTCTTTTTCTTTTTTCTTTTTGCAAAGATTCTTTTAGAGAGAGGGGAAAAGAGGGAGAAAGAGAGGGAAAGAAGCATCTATTGCTTGCCTCTTTCACGTGCCCTGACCAGGGACCCACAGCCTAGGCATGTGCCCTGACCAGGAATCAAATCAGCGACCTTTTGTTTTGCGGGACAACACCCATCCAACTGAGACACACCAGTCAGGGCCAAGGGTGCCTCTTTCTGCACATGCAGGAACGTGCAGCAGAAAGGAAGGGTGTACTCTAAGAGGTGTGGCACAGTACTGGGAAGGACAGGCAGGGCAAAGGCCAGGCCATCCAAGTAGGCAGAGGAGCAGAGTTGGCCTCTGTGGGATGTGAGAAGGGAGTGAGGCCCCGTGGGCCTGTCTGCCAGGGGGCAGTGTCACAGCTCCAACCAAGGGCATGAGAACAGCAAGAACACACCAGGCAGCTGTCAACATCTGACAAGGTGGAACCAAATGTCACATGGACAGTTTCACTTGTCATTGTGTGAATACAACCTATGGCTATCCAGAAACATGGTCTAAAGGTGCCAGACTAAAGAAGGCTAGGAGAATGAAAGTGGATTTCAAGCCTCTCAGGTTAAATATTTCAGGGCTGGAGCCCAGGCTGCCTTCTACCACCCGAGGGGCAGAGAGCAGCCTGTCACCGGCCCTCAGGGCCTTGACAAAAGCCAGAGAGCAGCCTGGCTCCAGTTGCTGGGCATTGGCTGGGAGACTTGCTGGTTGGTGTTGACACCAGATCTAGGCTTGGGTCAGCTCTGGGATGGCATTTCTGATCCAAGCACTGCTGGATCTGGTGACATGAGGCAGCAGGGGTAGCCCTGGAACAAACAGGACCTAACACAACAGAGGCATGTGGATGCCGCCCAGCTGAGTGACCTTTAAGAAAACACCATTGCCATTCCTATTGTCATATCTGGTGATGACATCTGCCCCCTTCCCAGGAACATGCTCACTTCAGAAACACAAGAGAGGGTAGTGGGGACAGCACTGGCTTAGAGCCAGGAGCTTGGGGGTAGCTGTAAGCTTTCCCTGATAACTGGCTGTGGGACTTTGGACTCTGGACATCTCCCCTCATGGCCTCAGATTTCATTTTCTTCATCTGGAAAAGAAGGCACTTGGACCAGATGACTTCTAGAGGCCTTTCAGCTGTAACACTGAGCTATACTGTTTGAAGAAGCAAAGTAGTCTTTTAGTCACTTCCCAGCCATGCAAAAGTTTGTGTGAAATGTACATATTAGATGTTTATTGTTTCCTCAGCAATGTTGTTTGTTTTGCTTTTTTTAGTTGGTTATGTTCCATTTGAAACAGCTACAACAACCATAGTCTTTCGATAAATGGATTGTCTAAATAGTTCTTTGTTTACTGGGTCCAGGGGAAAGAAATAAGAAGGAATTAATTGTGTTGTGAAGTATATCACAACTGGGCAAAAGCTTTGTTTTGTAGAGAGAAAGTGGTCTAACAATACCAACAGCTACCTCACGTGCCATCTGTTACTCTTACCCATTTCGAGAGAGGTGATTCTGCTGGTAAAGGAAGGCAGCAGCTCGCCTTTTCCTATGCCAGACAATAATTAGGCATTAATATTGCAGCAGTATAACTTCCAGTCATTCATTCATTCTTCTTTTAAGTCTGGTGTATTTTTCTAAGTAATTCCTCTTATAAATTAGGCAATTGCTTTTATTTAAACTTAGTCTAATTATCCTGGAAGTTCAGTGTTTTCTTTACATAAAAGTTCAAGAGGAACATTTTACCAAATACCAAAGCACTTTCATGAGATTTGCTAATTGAGACTAGATTTTGGTGGGGAAACATGTAGTGAAGAAAGTTTATTGCTTAGATTTGTTAAATAAATTGAGGAGGTTAGACTATAGGCCACTTTCCAGGGGCTGTGTGTATCGATGCTTTCTGACTGTGCGTTGAATGGGAGGTTTTCTGACAGTTTTCAATTTGATGTGTGACTCCTCTTACTCTTATGTCTGTTTTCCTTTGGCTCTAGATGATTTCTCCTCAACACGGGCTACTTGAGTCTGTGCTTTTCCTCTCGGTGAATGGGAGTAGTCAAGTGAAAAGGGAATGTGATATTTGCCTAATAGCATTTGTTTATTTGAATGAGAGGATGATGAATTGTCTTCCTGCCAGACAGTTTTGTGTGTTCCTACAGTAACACACAGGTACTACAGTATTTCTGGAAGTGGGCAGGCCTCCTATTGGGATTGACACTTGGGGTAAAAATTTTCCAACCAATTGGACTTTTGACCATCCTTTTACTACTACACAGGTGTTTGAAGGCCATCCAGAGTTCCAGCTCTCCCTGGACATTTGGTTCATCATATTTCTCAATACTTGAGTTTTCTGGGGCAGCAGATAAAGGCTCTCATTGTCAACTTCACGGCCAGGCAGAGATCAGGGGCTACCACTGCCAGTGGCCCAGACACGTTTCAAGCAGGGTTTCTTCCTTCTGTGGACAGGGAGAATAGGCCAGCAGGACTCAATAAGTAATTCTGGGTCGCTTCTCTGGGCCAGTGTTTTAACAGAAACTTCCTGAGCCCCTGCAGCACGCCTTTGCGGTCTTTGATGTCTCAGTCTCTTGGAAACCAGCTTTGGGTGAGAGTTCTTTGGCTGTTTAAACTTTCAGCAATAGATGACGGTGATGGAGATGATGATGAACGTTTATTGAGCACTTACTTAATACAAGGCCCTGTGCTAACTGCTTTACATGGGTTATATTTAATCAGCTTAGCCTCTTTGTGAAGCAGGTATAGAGCGAGGCTAAGTAAGTCGGCCAAGATCACACCACATACAAATAGGGTGTCTGGGATTCAACTCCAGGCACTGTGATTCCAAAGCCTGTGCTCTTAAACCCTATGCCTATCCTAGGTGGAGGTCGATTCCAGTTTTTAGTAAAAACAACAAGTGAACTGAAAAGAAGAAGAAGAATTTTAGAGAGAGAGAAAAAGGGACTGTTTCCCCAAAGGGTTAAGATATTGGGAAACATGTAAACTATTTAAGAGAGCATTAAAGTTTAGGAGAAGTTCTGTGACTTTGAATTATAGCTCACAAAAAGCCCAGAAAACATGAATAGTTTATGCATATTATAGTTTATGGCAAAACAATTAAAATAGTTGAGGTGATGCCATCCTACCATATTTTCTGAAATATTTGGAAGTATAGGCGTGTGAGTGCTGTTTGCTTTGGATGCTGAGACCACTTTTTACAGCATTGAGAACACTTGGACTTCCACAATAAAAAATCGTTTTACGATTTTAAACGATGAAAAGGAAGAGTAATCATTTCTCTGAAGTTTTGGGCACATACACACAAAGAAATGGGGCACTAAAGAATAATGAATGTCTACCCAAATTTGCCATGATTTATATACAATGTGTAATTCTCAGCAAGTTAAAATGAGTAAGTTAAATGTTTAAGATACTGAATTTTTCCCATATTTCTACCACATAAATTTTATAAAATAAAAGTGTGCTCAGGACAGCACCCGGCATATCATGGGCACTCAGTAAATGTTAATTTCCTTTCCTTCCCCTTAACCTGTCAGCCAAACTTAGTTTTGGAGGGAGGTGGAGGGGATGGAAGGAAAGTTGTAAACGTCAGTTGGAAGTTAATCCAAGAGAGGCGTTACTTTTTGGAACACATTTGATTTTTCCAGAACAAAATACTCTAAAGACCAGCCAGGTTTTGTCCTCAGGCTGAGGTAGAGATGAGGGAAGCTGAGTAGAAAGAAATGCAGAAACGCCTAATTGACAGACCAAAACATTCAGTTTTTGTCCGTAAGGGAGAAGAGGTCATAGGAATTTTTTTATTCAATGTACTTCACATTTTGAAAACTTTTTACTCTGGAAAATTTTCAATACCTACAGAAATAGAATAGTAGCATGAACTCCCATGAACCCTCCATCTGGTTTCAACAATTACCAGTTTGTAGCCAGTCTTGTTTTATCACTTCCTGTCCCTGGGTCATTTTGAAGGATACCCAGACATTTCATTTCATCCCAAAATATTCCAATATACACCTCTAAAAGTTTAGAACCATCAAAAGATCTCAAGTAGGAAGGCAATGATCAGATCACAATAATAAGATATACATGATATTTATGGATATTTATTCCTAAAAACATTTATTGAGTACCTACTTAATGTCTTTAAGGCCTTTGCAATGCAGTGCAGAGTGTCACAGCCCCTATTATCGTTTTGGTTTGATAACATCCAAATGGCATTTGCTGCGGGGAGCCACTCTGCATTGGAGCATGTCGAGCAGCATCCCCGGCCTCTGCCCACCAGCTGCCTGTAGCACACCCATCCACTGTCAGCTGTGCCAGCCCAGAATGTCTCCAGACATAGTCATATGTCCCCTGGAGGGCAGGGGGCAAAAATCACCCTGAGGTGAGAACTACTGATCCTCGTGGAGGGATACAGATAAGCAATCGGGCAATTGCAACAAATGCCATTAATATTAAAACAACCCAGAGAAGGGGTTCATTTACAGTGAAGTGAAGTTAGTAAAAACTGTATCTTAAATGCGACCTGCATAAAGGTCTCCTGAGTCTCCAGCTTCTTTATCTCCCCATCCTTCCCTCTTTGCCAAAAACTAATAGATATGGGTACCATTACCTCGTTTCCCTTTGGGCCTGCTTGGTTCTACTGTATTTAGGAAAACTGAGTTGAAAATTGGAAGCCAAAAGCTGAGATCAGTTAGAAATGTCCTGTTTATCAAAACCATGCCTGACACTCCAAGGAGGAAAAGTTTGGTTCTAGAGGTAGACCAAAATTTGCTCAGAGTATATGAAAAGATTTAATTCAGAATGTTGATTATAGTTTGTCCTTTCTGTAAAGAACTCTTTATTGTTAAAATTCTTTTTACAGTAATAGCTAGGATTTCTTTCTGACAATCTTACCCTTCAACCAAAAGTAAATATTGTTGTGTCCACTCTTTTCCTTTCAGCATGCCAACTCGATTACAGGGTTCCGGTGGAGATCAGACTCTTTTAGTTTTACTCCAGACTTACTGGGGATTTTGGAACAAAAAAGTTACAGGATAAAATCCTTTAACCTCAATTCTGCAGCTTGTGCTTATTATTGTTTATGCACAGAAATAATGGAGGAACTTACCTCTGGGACATAAGCAACACTTTTTCTGCGTAGTTCTGTGAGAAGGCCCCTACTTGGGATGGGGAAGAGGATTAGATCATAACAAAAGTCCATTAAGAAATTTAAAACAATGCCATCCATCACACAGGCCTTGCTATAAAACCTAAATTCTTGCATGTGAGGTCTCCTTGGGGGAGAATCATTATATAAAACCTCTTGGGGTTCTGAGTGACAAAATCGAACCATGGGTAGTTAATTAGATGGCACTGCTCCCAGCAGTGTGTCTGTCTCTCACATGATGCGCACTGTGGGGACCTTTAAATGCCTTTGGACTTAGTTCAGCGGATCAAACCACTACTTCTTGAATGTGGGAGAACATTGTGGTTAGCTACCCCTATTTCATAGGGTTCTTGGGAGTTTAAGATGAGGAAATATAAGTGAAATATTTTTTGTCCATTGTAAAACACTATACAAACACAAATGTAAAGCACCATCATTATTTTATTGCTGCTTAAGTATAACTTTTGCAGATATCCTCATCCAGTGCCACCATATTGCACAACCCCAGTGGCCGTGGCGCTGATCCATCTGCACGCATTCCTTCCCCTCGAGTTGGGCCACCATGCCCCATGCTGCAAGATGTGACCAACCCAGTGGACATGGTTATTCCCGAGATTTTACAATCCTACTAGCTTCTTTACTCTTATAACCATCAACTCAAACGCTGTTTATTTTGGGTCCATTTTCACAAGTTGTTTTCCCTTCACGGTGGATTCCAACACAAAGTGTGTATTCCTTCTCTACTGAATGAAAATGGAGATGAAAAGAGAGGTACTTAGCACTTTAAAAAATTCTAAAGAGAAAGGGCAGAGCCAGTGCCAGGACTCCCTACCAGTCTCCTATAAAGGAGCAGACAGAGACTGAGCCTTTCAGTGTGTGGCTCCTTCACCCCCTGCCTCCACAACTCAGTGCTGCTGTTCCCTCATGAAAACAGCCACAGACAATGTGTAAATGAATGAGCATGATTACATTCAATTAAAACTTTATTTAGGGAATAAATTTGAATTTCCTGTAATTTTATGTCATAAAATATTATTCTTTTGACTTTTTTCACCCATTAAAAATATGAAATGTATTCTTAGTTTATGGGTCATATAAAAACAAGTGGTCGGCCGTGATATGCAAACCCCCACCCCTGCGCTGGTCTGTGCCATTCTCCCTGCTGAGGGGAATGGGTAGCTGTGCTGAAGTAGCTTCTCAATCACTGCTTCCCCAGCTAAGGACAGAGCAACACTCACCATTCATTTAGCCTGCGAGGCAGAATCTGGAATTCTGGTTCAACCCCTGCCCTGATGCTTTCCAGCTGTGACCTTGGGCTAGTCACATGATATCAGGGTCTCAGACTGCTCATTTGTAAAATAGTGACTTTTTTTCCTGCCTCCCTCCCAGGGCTGGTGTACACCTCAAATGAGATCATGGCTATGCAGTACTTTCTAAACACGAAAGCATTATAGAAATGTTGAGGCATACAAGCATTTTCATATAGCCTTATTCCACGTTTCCTCTGTTGCTTCCACTTTCAAAAAGTACATCGACATTCTAATCATCCATCACCAAACATTTCTGGCAGACCTATTCTGTGCCAGGCTGAGTAAGAGCCAGACTCTGCTCTTGGCGGCAGGGGAACGGAGAATGACGTGGTGATATGGTACATGTGTAACAGGAGAGGGATGGAATGAGCAGGAGTGGGAAAGACCAGCCCTCCTGGGGTGGACGTGGGGCAGTGGGAGAGTCAGTGAAAATGCCAGCAAAGCAGGCCTGGGAAGGAGGGTGTTTCAGGGACCGCTTACAATGATAACATGGAGCAGCATGGAGAATTCCGGGAGCTTAACTAACTCTGGGGATTTCAGCATAGGTGAAGGACCCCATTAGGAGAGGAGGCTGGAGAGAGGTGAGGAGCGGAGGGAGTCAGAACTTTGTGTGCTATGCTAAAGAGTTTGAATATTTTTCCTGTGAGGGGAGCCATCGAACAGCTTAATCAGGGCGGTAACATAACCTGCCCTGGACTCTGAAAAATGCACTCTTAGGGGACACAGATGGAGTAGGAAATATTTGGAGTGGGGTCCGTGGTAGAGACAAGGAGAGCAGGTAGGGAAGCTCTGTAATAATGCAGATGTGTGAGGGAGAGGAGCTCGACTACAGGACAGTAGCATTAAGGGTAAACAAGATACTTTTATGGAACTTGTATACATTAAATGAGGAATAATAATACAAATACACTGGGGAAACGTGGTATTTAAAGGTATTGAATCCTTTTCTAAGGAACTTTAAAGGTGTACACAGACACAAATTGTCAGGCTCAAATTCCTTAAGTTTAGGTGTTTGCCTTCAAGTTTTTTTTTCAAAGTGGAAAGCCTGCACAACTGATAGTGAGAGTACAATGCCTAAAATTTCTGAGTGGTTCCCGTTATAGTTCTGATATCTAAAGAGGGTAATTGTCAGGGCTTTCACAAAGTATTAACAAACAAAATGACAGTCACCACCGAGATTTAGATGACCTTTTGCTTAAAACTTGATTTTTCTGTGTAATGCATTGTGATTTATGTTTTTGTTTCGGGAACAGGTCCAAGCATTAAGGAACCGAATCCAATTTCTCCACGTAAGTCTTTATGCAACTATTTCGAAATAAAGCCTCCTGGGCTTTTATAAGAATGAGTTGGTTATGGAGCATTTGCCAAACTTTGAGTTTTGATAAGGAGACTCATGCTCTTACTCTCCTTCCCCTCCTTTTTTCTCATACTTTCTTTTTCCTTTCCTCTGTCCTTCATTCTCCTTTCTTTTTCCCACTGTAACTTTGCCACTTTTAAACATGAACTTGTTGACCCATTGGTATGTATGACCTTAATGGAAATAAAGTTATTTAATGGAAAGGTAGTCACTTTCTTCATTTTAGAGAGACAAGTTTATTATTTACTTGTATCAGTTGTGATCTGAAAGCACTAACATACAGCTGTGGGAGTGGTTTAGTTTACCTGCCATCAACAGGATTTACCTGCTCAGGGAATACAGCACAGAGAACTAGTTGTACCTTCGAGACAATCCCTAGTCCAAAGTGTGTTGGGAGAGACAGTTTGTAAGAAGAGAGAGAGAGATACCAACTACTACAAAATGATGCATTGGAAATTATCTGGGCCAATTTCATCACTGTATACAGAAGAAAACTCTGATCCAGAAACATTTAAGTAACTTGTCCCTGGTCGTAATGAATGTGAAGGGAGGACTAGACCCCTGGGCTTTCTGGCTGTACACCTAGAGCTCTTCTAGGTGATGCTGCCTTATGAGGAGAATCTGTGCTTTCCACACCCCCCCACCCCCCCCCCCGCAAAACTCTCCAGATTAGTCTCCATGGCTGATTCCATCACATACACACAACAGTCAGTCTGGAGAATTCCTTTATGCAAAGACTGAACAAACCATCCTATTAAATAAGTGTCCTACTTTCACATCATCGTGCAACAGTATCGTGAACCCGGAAGGAGACACATGTGGACACGTTCTCTCACAGTTACCTAGTCTGCTTTTCAGAAATGACCTCTCCATCTTTAGAGTTTTAGAATGTTTTCACTAAAAACTCTTAATCATGCCCCACTTTTGGATCTGTGAGTATAAATAGGCAAGTCATCTTTTAACATCTGTCCTTCGGACTAGATTAAATTAAATTAGGTAGATGTCTTGGTTCATCTTGACCTTCAGAGAGTTCTTCCCTTTTCTTACTCCTTCTAGGAGGGGGGCCCCAGCCCTTTCACAAACTCCTTTTGTTCACCCCTGCCTTCAGCAGGTGAATTAGTGCTCTCCCCATTTTTCAGAAGTTAAATGAATGCCAAAGGGTATTGGCTAGAAAAGTAGGGACCAGAACTTGGGGATTTGGATCCTTCCAGAATCTTCTCTACTATGATGTACTTTTCCTGCACCTTTTCAAGTGCTGGGGCTGCTCCAGGGCCCCATTTGTCTATACTGGATCTTTACACTGAAGGGAGTTGGAAGGCAGAGAGATTTAATTTCTATAGAGGTCAGTTGGAGTCACATCTGACTGGAGAGAAACAAAGAGACAAGATAGAAATAATGGGGAAAGCCTATAGGTTAAAGTTACATTATAAACACGGAGACCTTCGAAATCGTTATTCTACTGAAAACTCCTCTCCCTTAGAAACTGATTTTAACTTTATAAGTGATTCAAAGAACATAATTCTCATAAATGAAAGGAAACGTTCTATTTCTGTAGCCTAGAATTAATTTTAAATATGAAAATCTTTTCAACCAGAGAAACAATTGGTTCTATTTATATGTTTTGCTGACCTTAAAATTGACATCAGTCCCCACTGAGAAGTGTGTCCCCTCATAGAAAGATCACAGTTGGAAAAGTGTTAAAAAGTCAATTATTTAAGTGACACAATATGTAGTTGTTAAGATTGATGGTTTAAGATGAAACCAGTGAAATGTTATAATCTACAGGAATAATTTATCCTTCTCTTGTTTTCTCCTTACCCCTTCCTTCCTGTTATCTTTCCTACTTTTAAATGCGCATGAAACCATGTTTGTGAAGTGTCTGTGCAGTGTCTTATTGTTGGGAGTGTTCAGTGAATAAGAGAGAATGAGTCAGATTTTAATAGTTTGTTGTTCAAAATAATTGCAAAAGGAGTATATCTTGGAAATCTGATAACTTAATTTTTCTCTTGAGAAAAAATTTGCAAGTTATAAATTCAGCATATTTTGTTGGAGTCCTCATTTTATCCTCAGATTTGATTAGTTGGTGCTCAGCCTTTCTGACAGTGAAACAAATACACAATTGCAATGTGTGAGGCAGACCAACCTAAAAGTGTGTATTGGTTTCCCTTCCCTATAGCAATTTTCCATGGTCTGGACACCATAACCGTGATGGGCATTGCGTTTGCAGCATTTGTGATTGGAGCACTCCTGACTGGGGCCTTGTGGTACATCTACTCTCACACAGGTGAGTGTGACTGGTGCGTAGCGGTCGGCGCGCAGCCCGTGTGCCTGCCACACAGCAGACACTCGGTGTTCTGCTGCATGGATGAATGGGTGAAATAATGAATGGGAGAGAAAGGTCATTCCCGCTGTTTGCACATTTACATATTTGTCATACATTGGGTTTTGCAAGAATATAATTTGCTTCAATCAGTTGTAGGAAAGGGATGTTTAAACTTGTTATGTTAATTGCAATTGAGATGTTGGTGATGTTCAGCTTCTAATAAAGCTATTTTGTGGTTGGGTTTAATTAAAGGAAGGTAATGTAGATAAATTGGAAATATAAGCTATTCCCCCAATGCTAAAGACTTCAGAATAGAAATATAAATGGGCAGGAAGTGAAAAGGGAAGCTAAGATTTCATTAGACATCTGCCAAGGTGCTGTGCACTATCCACCAGAGTCCCTAATCAATGGTTTTAACCCCAAATTTCTCAACCTTTTAAAAATTCATACCATGTCCTCTTTGATAAACATAAAATTCTCATGTCTTTCTATAAAGTTATTTAAATTTTCAAAATATACTTTCATGAATTGTAAACAAATAAAATTGTGAAATAAAGTGCTTTTTTTCCAAGTTATGCTCCTTCACCCCCCAAAATTCTAATGTGCCCTTCCTCCTGCCCCTCCCAGCCAGCCCCAAGGTTGGACCGTTCTGGCCTGCACAGAAAACCTGCAATAGAATGCCCCCAGCACGGGGAGTCTGTAGTGTAATGGGGAAGGAACCGACGGGCTGCCCTTCTATTGCTTCTTTCTTAGGTGCTTTGCAAAGGCATACCCTTTGAGGCATATCTAGCCAGCTGGTTGGTATTGTTTATTTTTAAATATTGTAGTTTATACAGCAGGTCCCCAAAAAACATTGTTTCATTCAGCTTGTTTCATTATAACATTGATGAGATACCCTAAGAATGCCTAGGAACTTAACTCTTCTTTATGTCACCTAGCCTATGGTAAAACTGGTTCTATATGTTTCGCTGTAAGTCAGGGAACCTATAAATGATGTTAAGTGAGGACTTACTGTATTTTGAATCTAGGTAACCTGTGCTGGATTGATCAGTCAGAGGCCAGTGGCAGGCCTAGCCTTTTTAATTAGAATTTCACTAATTCTCCATTGAACCAGCTAATGCCATGATCTTTGGCCTTACCATGGGCCGTCCAGCTAGCCAAGCTGAAAGGATGACTGCTTTAAAGAGAAGAGAGGTACTGAAGGGCATATTGACAAGTCGTACCTTAATCTTCATCAGAACCTTCACTTCAAATACAGCATCCTCCAATCGAGTTATTTTAGATTATGGCAGGAGGGCATGAACCCTTTGGTGCATAGCACAGGAAAGTCACACAGTCCAAAGCAAAAGTTTAGGAGAGTTTAAAAGTGGGGCTTTCAGTCCTCACTATTAGTTCTTAAATCAGCAATCTTTAAGTATGTTTCATGTGAGACAGAGAAAGTAAGACTCTTAAGTGTAATAATTCTGAGGATATACAAACACTTGTGAATCAGTTTATGAATGTTCTTCCTCATGAACAGTTTATACAAGCACCAGAAGGGACATCTTTTAGCAGAGTAGCATTTTAGAGTAAATAATTTTGTCACAGTTTGAGATACTGACATGTTCAGATCTCAAACTAACCATTCTTTGCAGCTTTGTCTAACCTCCTGTGTGGCTGTGGAGTTCTAGGGCTGTTGGCAGCTTATGCTGTATTTTGGGAATGAACTTTAAAGTACTCCAAGAAGACTCTGTAGCCCTGAGGATTTTCTATGGGCTAGTCACCCAAAGATACTTAGCATCTGCCTGCCGAGCCAAGACTGGCTTTGGCCATAGAGCTACAGCTGCATACCCTGAAAGCTAGTCTCAGGCCAGGTAGGGAGGGCTGGGAAGCCAGGTCCAGGCAGCACAGGGCAACCAAATGGCACTCACTATTGGAAACATCCCACTGAACTCCCTCTGATAATCTCAGTCTCTTGTCCACAGCCAAGGTCACAAACCTGATAAAAACCAAGCCTTCTGAGATTTGTATTTACTGTTCTCTTCTCCCCCAAGCCAGAGACTTAAGGAAGAGTTTTAAAGTTTTGTTACTATAGAAATAGGTTTGTAAGTAGATTAAAGAAAACCTCAATCAAAAATCTTTCCTGTGGTGGTTTCCAGCAAAATAAATTATGCTGATTTGGAAGCTAAAAGGCTTATAGACACTGTCATTTGGGTTCTAAACCTGTTAACGTCATATATGATGCAGCTTCAAAATGACTTTTTATTAAAAACTGTAACGTCTGGTTCATTTGAAACATTGCTCATAAGGAATGTGTGTGTTATACAAGCGTGAAAAGGGCTCACTTCAGGGCCTAGTGGTGGTTTCCTGCCCAGAACCACCCCCCGCCCCCATTTTCATACCTGGGTGGACTAGCAGCTAGTGTAGATAAAAAGAGAAGATTATAATGCAGGGCCAAATGGGGAGAGATGTATGTATGACACTAAGTACATTCAAGTTCCGTAATAATCTAAGCTGTGGAACTCAGATCTTTTATAGTATATTGGGGGTTCAGACGGTGTCTATCTCTTGGTCAAAAACAGCCCTTCTTTGGATGACTTCCCTTTGATTATGCTTTCCAGTCCATCTGCAGCATGGAGCACAAAACCAAGTCATTTGTTCAAATTCTGGATGTCTATGGATACTCGCGTACCTGGGACGTGTGTTAGTCTAAAAAAGCTGGGCCCCCCGTTTATTATGTGACAGCTTTGGGCACAATAAGGAGTGTTCCTTAAGGCTGTATTAATTGTTTGGAAAATTCCTTTCCTAAAATTTACATTCTCTACCAAGATGGTGCAGAGAGGAGAGACAGCCGGGGTGGGAATGGAATCATCAAATCTGCATGCTCTGGAGGGCCTAGCTGGGTCAGGGGTCCCTAATGTCTAATCCACGAAGGCCCCCAAAGTCATATGCAGTTTTTGTCATATGTTATTTTTTAGGAGAGTGCAAAAGCATTTATATTTTAGTTAGACTCTTAGCTTTATCACGGTAGTACATGTGCATAGTTGAAAGGCTGAAATACTTCTACAAGACTTGTTAAGAAAAACATGAGTCCCCTGCCGCCTCTCTCATTCCCTTTCTCGCTCGGCAGAGCACCCTTTTTACTCTTAGCTGATTCTTTTGGACATTAATCCATGTCTCTAAATAACATTGAATCTATAGCTATTTCTTGACTTACCAGTTTTAGGCCTCTCCTGTCAACCTCTTACTATGGAAAATGAGATCATAGGTCTCGCTCACTCCTGTACCCCAGTTATACGTGCATGCCCTTCGTGTGCCCTTACCACTGCTGTCCTCCTAATCAAATTACTCTGAAATTTGGGTGATACCAGTATTTACTGTTTACATTATTATGACTACGTAAATTCTAATCACAGTCCAGCCATGGAGTATAATACCGTTTTTCCTGTGTGACTTTTACATTTCTGTAGAATCAACCATTGTCTCTCCCTCCACCCCTACATTATCTTAGTTTTTTATTTAGTTATCACTGCTTCATCTGTTGACTGTCTGCTAGTTGTTTCGGTCTCCTCTTAACACGTTTAGATGGCAGGGATGCTACTGACGCGTTTTCTCCAGTCAGTCCTGCCTAGAGCCTGCGGGCCAGCTCCTGGCCGAGCTGGTTGCCCCTGCATTTGGACACTGCTGACTTCCCATGTTCTTTCACCGCCTCCTGAGGCCTCCCTGCACTTGGGATGAAAAAGGATTAAATGAACATCTATATATTGTATGCTGTGACCCCCAGAATGCTAACAGCCAGACCTACACCCTGCAGGAAGGAAAGAGGGAAACCTGTTTTATAGACAACCTGATGAGCTCAAGAGGAAAGATCCAAAGATGTGATACCAGGAGTTCTTCAATAAAAGGCCCAGCCAGATTACCCTAATGAGATTCACAATCAGTATGTCCCACCCACAAGCTCAGAACTTCCTCATTCTTAAATAATGCTGTATTAATATTCTCAGAGAGATAGGGTACTGCACCCAAGAATAGAAAATATATTTTTTAATTCACAAGAAACATTTCTTAGAATTTAAAACTTTGAAGGCAGTATTGAAAACTCAACAGGGAAAAGAAAGACAAGATCTAGAAAATAAAGGAAAATGCTAAAAAACAGAAAATGAAAATTAGAGGATAACTCAAGAGGTTTAACTTTCAAATAACATTTCTAGAACAAGAGAAGAGAGAAAACAGGGGTAAGAAAAAAAATCAATAACTCTTAAAAACGTCAATGCTGAAGGATATATTTGTAGACTGAAAGGGCTGTATGAATGCCCAGCATTGTGTATAAAATACACCTGAATGAAGAACTATCATTGTAAGTTTTCTTCCAGAAAGAATCAACAGGTCAGGAATCTGAATGGCTTTGAATTTGCCAAAAGCAACCTTTGAAGCTAAAAGTCAATGAGGAGTGCTTTCAAACTTCTGAAAGAAAATAATTTATAATCTAGAATTCTATACTTTACTAAACCCAAGTGTTTATATAAAATTAGGATGTTTTCAGACATGCAATGTGTGGAAAACATTTCCCACTTATGTAACCAATGCTTAAATATCTCCCAAGAAAACACTCCATAAACTCCCCCTATCACTAACCAAGGAGGGAGACACGGGACATGGGACACAGGCCACTTGCCTGGTTGTTTCTCAGCCTTTTATTCTGTTGGCTTAGGTTCTCATCTTTTAAATCTGCTAACTCAGTTACTGCTCACTCATTTCTTCAACTGCTCCCCGTATTTTATTACTATTGTTGCCACTTTAGCTTGCTGTTAAAAAAAATCTGTAAATTGCCCTGGCTGGTGTAGCTCAGTGAATTGAGTGCAGGCCTGTGAACCAAAGCATCGCCAGTTTGACTCCCAGTCAGGGCACATGCCTGGGTTGCAGGCCATATCCCCAGTATGGGGTGTGCTAGAGGCAACCACACATTGATGTTTCACTCCCTCTCTTTCTCCCTCCCTTCCCCATCTCTCTAAAATAAATAAATAAAATCTTAAAAAAAAATCTGTAAATTGTCATTTTGGTGAGATTTTCCTCCAGGCCTATGAGTTGGTGGCAATTTTCTACCATATAATGTCTCGATCTCTTGATATCCTAATTGCAACTATTTCACAAGCTCAGTCCTTTAGTTTAGAGAAGTTTTCAATCACATTTTATTGATTTAAAAAATTATCCCTCCCCATTCTCCAAGCTAAAGACCTCCCTGTTATAGGGAAAAGGCTGTAGGAGGGATGTGTTAGTTGTTGTTATAATTTATCTTTACTTGCCTTTTTGTCCCCTGAACAAGATACAGTAAAAGTTTCATTGTGATAAAAGGAGGGAAAAGAGAAGGAGAAGGGAAGAGGGCAGGGGCACGTGCAGGCAGGGCTGGGGAGGAAGGGCGCCCTCCCTGTGTGTTTGTACAGCCCACAGGTGTACAAACAGGTGTGGGCTGTCATCAGAAATTGGACTTGAAGCTCTACTATGTTCAACTGCTAGTCTTATTACCTGACCCAAGTATATTAATTATATTTCCCTTTAGCAAACACAGGGATTATGCCTACTTCACGGGGTTATAGGAGGTGAGAGTGCTTAAAGAGGAAATGCATGTGGACAGCTTTCTGAAATCCAAAGTTCTGCAAGAACATAAGGTATTTAAGGTTGTTTAGATATGTAGGCAGAAAGAAAAATCTAAGAGTGTAAGAAACACTGTGTTTCACAGATCAAAATAATACGCTGAGGTCTTGAATCAGGTGTGCCTGTTCCAATCCCTCAGGCTTTTATTCAGCAATCCTCAGTGGCACAGGCCATGTGTTCTTAAGGCACTTACCTGGGTCTACCTGAGTCAGGGTAAGAGCTTTTAATTAGGAGCATCTCTGGAGGCTTCAGATGTTTTTAAAGGACTAAGGTTTCTCCAAGCTCCCACTGCTGGCCCAGGTGAAGAGCGAAACAGCAAGAAGATAGGCTAACATGTGACTAAGTAAAGGGCAGGAGACTGAGTCCCAGGGATCAGAAAGGTGCAGCTGGAACAAGGACCACTTTGGTGTGACTGTAAAGTAGGCAGGATACACCCTTCACCCAAGAGCTCAGGTTAAGTTAAAGGAAGATAATGCGGTAAGATAACCACAGAATTCCACAGGTGGGGATGCAAATAGGTTGGCTGTACTGCAGAAATATAGAAAGAAAGTGGTAGGCAGGACATGTGGAAAGATTTTAATTCCTGTCTTGGAACATTTCTCATTTTCCTCATAACTTATAGCAACATCTAATCCATCCCTCCTGCAGAGTTTTGGCTGCAAAAGGAAGCGCTTATAGCTTGGAGAGTGGGTTGAGACAATTTTTGAAAATGATAAATAGCGATTGAAAACTCTAAACCAAAGGTAGTCTTGTTCACTCTCCTTACAGGACTGAGATTGTAAAATAATTACAATTAAGGTATCAAGAGATTAAGATATTAATTGGTACAAAATTGCAACCAACACATTGGCCTAGAAGAAAGTATCTGTCTTCTTTCCAGCATCTAGTAATGTTAAATCTAAATTACCCCCAGGCATGTGGTTTTCAATCCAGTGCATAAATATCTCTCAAGGAAGAAATTCCGTACATTCCCCCTATAACTAACCAATCCTCATAATCAGCAAGTTCTTTTCTGTGTGACCTAAATCCCTGTCACTGATATTTAAACTCATTTCCTCATATTCCGCCCTCAAGGGAGATAAGGAACAGCTGCCTGTTCCTCTGTGTAATTATCCTCTGTGGGCAGTATTTGCAAACAGTCTCCTTTGGGCTAAATAATCGAGATTCCTCTCACCTTCCCTTAAAATTCTTCTGTCTGTGGTTTCCCCATAAAGCCTCTCCATGTCCTTCACATCTTTCTTAAATAAAGTTTTTTCCAGGACCTGCCTTGCTGAAAGACTTAGAGATAAGGACCCAGTTGTAAAGTAGACGGCACAGAGGTGGCAGGAAATCAGACCTGGGCAACTCCATGCTAAGCTAAAGAAATAAAACAGATTACCATATATAAATGGATATATTTTTCCTTCTGTTTCTAAAAGCATCTCTGGCAATATCAGGCTTGGCCACAAAGCTGAGCAGAATTAAACTTTAACACACCCTCCTTCTGAGTACCCTGTGTGCCGAATGCCTCTTTTCTGTACTTGATCTCACTCTTCTCCAAATCTCTCTTCCTCAATGTGGTTTGAGATTTTAGGAGCAAAACATGAAGACTGAACACATTTCAGATGGCCATGTTTGGTTTTATGAGCAAGAAGCTTTCCTTAAACTCCTGAATATTCACGAAGTGGGCCACTCAGCTTAGCCCTGTGACCCTCCCTGCCCATCTTCTCCAGTCGTCTCAGGAAACCCAGGTCGTGGTGGGGTGGGCGGTTGGTGTGTTGGTTTGTCTGTTTGCAGAAGCGTCTGCACACTAAACTTCTTTTCTCATGGCGACTTTTTCTGTGGTACCACTTCCATGTGACAACAAAAAAACCTTATTAAAGGTATAAGTTTTTAACAACTTTGTTATGAGAAATGGCATGTCTTACATGTGAAAATAGCCACAGAGGTAGAAGGGATAGTCTAAAAGTATTTTCAACATTTCCAAGCAGATTCACCCACAAAGATTTTCCTTGGCACATTGTTGGCTCAAGTCAATGGATTATCAGGTTAAGTTGACTTATCCACCTTAATAAAATGTATCCTGTGATCTAGAGTATAAGGGACTTTTTTGTTTTGTTTTGTGTGGGGTTTTATTTGGGACAGTTTTGCATCAGCAGCACAAGAGTTTCCAAAACTTAGGAAGTTGAAAGACCTTTGTAATGGGCACTGATTAAAACAAACTGACATGGCAACAAATTATATTTGGCAAATAGACATCAGAAAGCAAATATTCAGACTTCCTGGGCAGGGAGTAGTACTGGCACTTTTCCTGAATGTGAATAATCAAGCACATGTCAAACTCTGGACAAGACAAACTTATTCCCTGGCAATAGATAAGCCAAGGCCACCTCGCTTGACCTGCTCTCAGGCTGAACAAACGAAGCCCAGGTGAGCTAAGAAGTGTGGTTGGGGTGTTGACTTACCTCCTGCTTTTCTGATACAGTATATCCTTTATTTGAATGGGGAAAAATATATTTAAAACGTCCTTCACACACAGCCACATCATGTGGTCCTCCTAATTAATAACATGTGGAGGCAGCTGGGTGTGGATGAACATGTGGATTGGGAGGGCACTGCAGTTTTAAAGTATATCACGAATTGTTTGGGTCTCTGGGGGTTTTGGGGTTTTTTTGTTTGGTTGGTTGGTTTTGAGGGGGGTGGACATCAGAATAGCTAAGAGATTTGATTTCTTTCTAGAAATAAAATTCCCACTGTGGGGAACATGAGTTTCTGGCAGAAAGTTGCTGTCATTGAGGCAAACCTCCCCACCTTTAATTACGTGCCCACAGGACAGGTAGAGGGCAGTGCGGGGAGGGTCCAAAATATAGGTTGCCATGAAAAGACAGTGTTTCTCTGCTTCTATGGAATATTGACCACTTGTCTCCTCTCCATCCCAGCAATCCCAAAGAAAAGATAATCAGAGGAAATACAGCAAGAGCCAAACATACAACAAGCATATCAACGCCCTGAGGTCAATGCACGTGTGTGTTGTTGCTGTGTGGGTCCCTACATGGGTGATGGGGACGCCGTAACCAGACCTAGGGCCACGAGCCAGTTGCACCTTTTGCAGAACTGCTTTGTTGTTTGGCAGAGGCTTTAGAGGGGCCCCTGGGAGGCAATGGAAGTACCAAGCTAAGTTCCTGTACTTGGAGGGCAGGGCCTTTGCTCATGTGTTTTCAGCTGATAGCCGTGTATTTTCAGCGGGACAGGAAAGAGGAGGCTCATTCATAAACAGACCTGGCCCTCTGGGGCTTCCCACATTGGAGGGGGCTGAGGAGAGGCTGCTGGCCAGTGCTTTACAAAGTTTGTACTCTGACTTTCAGAGAAAATGCATTGTTTGTCATTGGAGAGCCTTGATCACTTTTCTCTACCTAGAGCTGTTTTTGAGGGCTTCCCTGAGGCCAGTTTCACTGGAGAAATAACTTAACTCGAGAGGCTTTTGCAGTGCTAAATGCAAACCATGTGTGTGACCGGGGTTCCTTCCTCTCCAAAGCGCTGCACATTTGGCACAAGGATGGTTTTAGCTCAAATGCAGTGGGGTATGTAATGAAAAGTGGGATGTTTACTGTGTTAGAAGGTACTCACAGAGCACCCCACACTGAGCCTCAGGATGGAGAAGAGTGTTCCCTGGCAACCACAGTCCCATGTATGAACAGCTAAACCCCTTCCCCAAAGAGTTTTCCTAAGAGCTGGCTCCTCTATTTCTTATTCGTAGGTTGAATGCTTGTGGCACGTGACTCTGCTTTGCTAATGAGAAAGCTAGGCTTCACCACCCCCATTTTGAACAGTACATTAAGAAAAAGGTCCCCAAACTGCCAATGGTTTCTCATCTCAGTTTAAAGGTCTCACCTGCCAAACCCTGCAATGAGAGGAGATGGACAGTGCTTCCAGAATACAGGTGGTGGTCAGTTGGATCACAGAGTACAGGTGGTGTCGATTTCTTCCAAGGTCGTGGACACTGAAATCCTGGGCATTCATCCTTCAACTGTCAGGGGTGTTAATCACTGTAACTATGTGTTGGTCAGCTGGAAAACAGTTCTTGTTTTCCTGTGCAAGAGAGTTTAAAAACAACAAAACACCAACAAACGGACAGGTTTATGGTGTAAGGCTTTCTGGTCTAGTTGCTTCTGCCCAAGATTGAGAACATCAGATAAAATGGCAAAGGGTGATATGGTCTTTTCAGGAACGCACACACATAATGTGTCTTTCTTTGCCTGTTTTCTTTGTCATCCGCAGGGGAGACTGCAGGAAGGCAGCAAGTCCCCACCTCCCCGCCAGCCTCAGAGAACAGCAGCGCGGCTCACAGCATCGGCAGCACACAGAGCACACCCTGCTCCAGCAGCAGCACGGCCTAGCTGGGAGCCCAAGGGCGGGGCCTGACAACGCGTGTGTCCAGACTCCAGAAAGGCTTGACTGTGGTTCCTTTGTAAAGAGAGAGTGAATTGCAATGTAAACATCACCTGTTATATTCACCCCCCACCCAGGGCTAATCTAAATGTGACCCCTGGACTTCATGTGAGAGAGCTAAGGCGGTGGCCTTCTCCACCAGCCCCTCACAGGTTTGGGGGTTTTCAATGTGAAACACATGCCAGTTTTTAAAATGCTGCTTTGTCCAGGTAAGAACATCTATAATTTTGGCCCCTGAGTTTTTCCCAGACTCAAAGAGTTGGTAAAAGGAGGATAGCCGGATAGTAAGTAGAACAAGTGAAATGTGGCCAAAGATTCTTCTATAACTGAACCAAGAGGTAAAACAAAAGACATGCTTCAAGACTTTCTAAGTGCATTCCTCCCTGTCTCATTTGCACCCCTGGATGCACACTTCTCACCTTGCTGCCACATCCTGTCAGGGCCTTGAGTTCCTCATAGGTGCTGCCCTCAGGGACTGCATCCTGACACGCGTCACGGCAACATTCCCTCTTGTGCCCTGGGCCAAAACCAGTGCTGGTCACAGTGACCGTTCCTCCCTCTCCCCGCAGCAGTTTACCGATGGCAGAAATGTCTTAATGCAAATTTCTTATTTCTGTGTAGGCATGGAGAAATTGAAAATGGCCAAAATCTTGGGCTGCAGACGTGTGCCCATTTATTACCTTGTGTTCTGTTAATTAATGTATAAATTAGGGCACAATTTAGTTGTCCAATTAAGGAGGAATTTGCTCAGTGATATATATGCCAGCATGTAATATGTCATCTGGCACATTCATTTTCTCAGTTGAAGAAGAAGAAAAAAATTATTCCTTTTTTAAAAATGCCCTATGCCTTTAGAATTGAAACTATTCTTAAATATGTTTGGGAGAATTAGTGTTTCCACTCAAAACATGTCAGCCCTTTTGAGACTGTTTTGTAAAATCCAAGCTTTTTTAAGATGCAAATGCACGGCAGATCCTGCTGGGTTGCAGCTGGTTACATGAACAGGATCACCAATTCTGCCAAGAAAGTGCTGAAATAAGGGGAAGGGCACTCGTTTGGATTGCTGTAGTTTTCTTGCCTTAATATATCCCAAACTCAAAAGGATTTAAGGTGGACTATCATGCCATTTTGCAGCTAAAATAAGCTCAACTGATACCTCTATGTTAAAAAAGAATGCCAGAGGAAAATTTCCATGCCAAGTCATTTACTACTGAGGATAGCTTTATTGCAAAGAAATATTATTCTTTCTCTAGATTCCCCCCAAATGACTCAAATTTTTACAAATAAAACAAGCTAGGTTCTACCCCCAAATATTCATAAGCAAACCTCATTGCCCTTAAAGTAAGGAAGTTGTGCCTCGTGCAATGTGAATGGCACCTGCAGCAGGACAAGCTGATGACACTCAAGGCCTAAGGGCAGCGTCTACAAGGCAAACAAGTAGGTTACCCAATGATAGGGTATCTGACTGATTTGATAGGTGTAGACGGTCCATCAGGATAATTTCAGCCAAAACAGATGAGTTGAAGGCTAAGATTTCCAGGTTGTCTGCGTTGATAATTTTGCATATTTCCACATACAGATATACAGATGAAGATCTGAGATTAGAGAATATTGTTCCTTTAGTTAACTTTTTTTTAGCATAAAGGTATCAGAGTGGAGGTCCTAGATTACGCTACCTGTGTTGGAAAATAATGCGCTTTGCCTAACCTTCAGCAGAATGTATTGTTTTAGCATATTCTATGTATAAAAAGGTTTAAAGATGTCTTCAAAGAAGACTAGAGTCTTTAAGTCACTTATAGCTATATTTTACTACAAAAAATTGTGTATAAAGATATATTTAAGTGTTTTAGATTAAAAAAAGTTACTCCATATGAAATGTTTAAGTCCAGTTACTGTGAATTCTTTTAATCAGTTCTTTGCTTTTTAAAAAAACCCTTTCTATCCTGTTAAAAATAAAACTAGCTATTAAGAGGTATTAAAGATCCAGTTCTTAGATGGACAGGTTTAAACATTTTGTAATATATTTAAATGTATATTTTTGAGAAAGATGCTAATTACCAATGATGTTATAAGTAATTTAAAATTAACTTACAAATTTATAGATACAAACCAAAAGATTTTAAAAGAAAGAGAAGAAAAAAGGCAACTTTTATTTGTTTGGGTCTGATTGCCAGAAGTGTTATTCAGATCAAGAAATCCATGTTGATAAAACTCGATCCCATGTTAATTGGAGAGTGAATGTCATTAAGTATTTCCGAAATGTTTCTTTTAAAATGAGCATTAAAAAAAATAGCGTTTTCTCCCTAGCTTCTTGTTATAGCATTTCCAATTGCTTCAGACTTCACAGTTTTAATACAGAATACAAGTTCAACTTTATAACACGTTCTGCAAGTTTCTGTAAAAGTCTTGTTGTATTCCAGTTACACTCTCCTCTGCTGCTTTTTGTTACTTCTGCAGGCTGCACCCTTAATTCGCATAGGCCATTTTGTTTTGTTTGGTTTCATGCGAAAGCTCTTGTTGAAATGCTCTAACCGCCAAGGCAGATTGTCTCTGTAACATCCTAGAGCTTTTCACCATGTGGTGTTTACCAGCTGTTACTCTGTATTTTAAAAGTCAGAAATTCCTTCTGTCTAAGCTGTTTCTGTAGCATTTTCTAAGCCACCACCACAACAAAAAGATGGCCTTTTCCTTGCCTGTAATAAGATTGTAACCCCGTTTCTGGTGTGTGTTCTGTCGTGGGCATGCTGGTGAGCCCGTGGTCTTTCTGTACTGTAACTACCTCATGGTCTGAGTGCTGGCTGTACTGCTGGTTGCGTTAACAGAGCACATTGTGTTGGATGAATCGTGTGTGTGATTTTTTTCTGTTTGTTTTAGCTGGGGGGTGTTCATGAAACTGACAGATGTTTTTCTGAAAAGGACTATTATCAGTTTTCAAATACAATACTTCTCTCTTCTGGTTTTTCCTGAATGAGCCTGATTTTGTTGCTGTTTTTTATCATCTATGAGGGTAAAAAGAGTACCCTTGAAATCCCTGTGGCCAGTTTGAACACCCCTGTTGTATGTAGTCTTTTTCCCTGTTCAATGTGTCGGCAATTTTGTGAACATGCTTAGATGTATAGTTTTGATAACCACAGTTTTAAGTACTTTATTTGCGCATAATAAAAAGATATATATCAATTATTAATACACCTCTTGTTTTGTCATCATTAAATTCTACCCTCGGGCTGATATAAACCGTTTGCATTGTGACTTTCTTCTAAATGCATCTTCTGATACAACAGAGCTAATGAGGAGTGGGGAGGGGGAAGGCTGAGAGAATACCATAAGCTCACCAGAGCAGAGGGAAGGGATGGACAGACCAAAGGGAGAGGGCAGCAGGAGCTGTCACTCTTCTCAGAAAAATGGACAGGAGACCTAGAAGTGGGTGTCAGCTTTAGACTCCATTCCTGGGCTTCTGTCAATCTCCTAGAGGCAAGGAAAGAGAAATAATAAGTGCTTTGGGTCCACTCTTATCCTTTTCAAATCCTCAGTACTTCTTGTAGCATTCTCTCTCAGCATGGCGCCTCCCCCTTCCAACTATCCAAGCCAGAAACCTGGGGGTCAAATTCGACTGCCCTTTGGCTCTCACACCCCCAAATTTACAATTCCAAGTTTATTCTACCTTTGGAACACCTCCTCTCCAAACCACTGAGTTATTTCTATCCCTACTGCACTTACCCAGACTCCAAGGCCCATGACCTCTTAAGCTGAATCACTGCAGCACCCCAACCAATTATTTTTCTGCACACACCACATGCATGTATAAAATAAATGCAAGCAATACAGACATAGGCGGCAGTGAAAAAGCTCCGATAAGCCTTGCACTTAGAGATAACACTGATTTAGTGTATGTGTTCCCAGACATTTTCTTATGTTCATATCAACATGTATATGTCACTATAATAAATGAGATCATACTATAACATTTGTGACTGGCTTTTTTCACATGGCACATCTGCTATGAGGCTTCATTAGATGAGTGCTGACCCTCACTATTTTACTAGACTTTTCTTAAATTGCCAGAGGAAAACATGGCAATTTTTCCTCCTGTAGGAGGTAAAATCAAACAAAGTTGTTTATGCTCTTCCCCACTCCCTTCTGTGACTTTCCTGGAAGAAATGTTAACAACCTTTCTTCTAACTCAAACATGTCAAAACGTGTTCACAATGAGAAATTTTTGTTTACTAAAATGGGATCATAAAACACATACTCTGAAACTTGCCTTTTTCAGTTAACATGGACCTCCCTCTTGATTAATAAATAAAAAATAAACCTGTGCTTTTTAATGGCTGTATAATATTTCAAACAATGAGTTTCGCCAGTTCACTAGTGATGGACATTGAGCAGTGTTGTTTTCAGGGTTTTGCCAAGATACTCTGCCACAGTTAATATCCTTGAGTCCTTGCATCCCAGTGCCTGAAAGCAAAAAAAGGTGACAGTGACACAAAGGGAAACTGACAAGTTTGTCATCACAGTAGAAGATTTTAACATTGCTTTAAGTTGATACATTAAAAAGATTTGGACATGGAAAATTTGAACAATGCAATTAAGCTTGAACTAATGAGGATACATGGGATCCTGCACCCCTAAATTGGAGAATTTTGTACATAAGGAATATTCATAAAAATAGACCACTACTAGACTGTAATGGAATTCTCAGCAAATATCACAGAACTTAATCATTCTGATCAACTTCTTCAACCACAATACAAGTAGTTGCAAAATCAGAAATGCATAATTTTAAAATACACAATCATTTTGGAAATTTTAAAACATTTCTAAATAATTCATTGTTCAAAGAAGCACTCAATAGAAATTAGAAAATATATAGTCTTGAAAAATAATGAAAATTCTAAATTCAAACAGTCAACATACAAAGCCTTGATTTATGAGAAATTTAGAGCTATAAAATGCTTATACTGGGGGGAAAAAAGGTTGAAAATGAAAGCGTATCCAATATAGCAGGTTAGATAAAAAATGCCAAGAACAATTTATTACTTAAAAAGCCTACTAGAGATAGACAAAAATTAAGTAAAAATAAACACATGCATGTATTAGGAACAAAAAGAGGACAAAACACATACTGCAGAGTTTTTAATAAACGAGATCTCATAAACAACTTTATTCGAATAAATGTGAAAACAAACTTTGTGTGAGATGTGTGAGTCAGAGTCCTCCTGGGTGAACAGAAACCACACCGGGCATTTTAACAGAGAAAATAATGTGAGGCATTGGTTAAGCAGGTGTTGGATGGTTGAAATAGTGAAAAGAGGACACAGAGGTTACAGAGTTAACAAGTGTAGGAAGAATTCCACCCCTCGGGCAGGGATGGTTGGGACTCCAGGTGGGAGCAGTTTGCTGAGCCCCGGTGCCTGGATCACCAAGAAGCTGGCGAAGGGGAGACTGGGAACTGGGAAGCAGAACCTTAGTAAGTGACACAATTTCCTGGAATCGATATTTGCCAACACCAATTCAAGGAGCAACAGAAAATCAAAAGTGCACTTAACTATTTAGAAAATCAGTGGTTTAAATTTATAACAAAGCAGAAAACAAAGTTAAAAAATAAAAATAAAGAAACATTGGGACATGGGGGAGACATAAAAAAATTGCCAAACTCAGATGGTTTTACAGGTAAGTTCTACCAAGTAGTCAAAATATCGGTAATGCCAGGATCACAGAGGTTCTTTTATTTTGGGAATGGCAGGTCAAAGGGAATTATTTTTAAATATTAAGCTCTATTTCCACGTTACTTTCTCTAGAGGTTGTAGCAAATCATACTACCACAGGCCTCCCCCTCAGCACCAGGCTGTTGAAACAGAACTTGGGTGCCCACCACCCAAAATCAAATCATCTTCTGTCACCGTATAGTTGGCCATGCAATGCCATATACAGATCATGTGTCATAGAAAGGTCCACCTGAAACCAATATGACCCTATGAACCAATGTCACCCCAATAAATTTAATTTAAAGAAAAAAAGAACTTGGACCCTGGGCATCAGACTGCCTCAGTTTGAAACTTGGTTCTGCCATTTGCTAGCTGAGCTAGTTCCTTAATTAAAAAAAAAATTACTTCTTAGCATTGTCATAAATATTAAATGAGATAATTCATATAAAGTGTTTAGGGCATACAAATCAGTTCATAAATATCATCTATTATTACCAGCATTACATGTTTTAAAATTTGCCAATGTGATGGTTGAAAAATTATATTATTCTTTGAATGTGTATTCTCCTCATTGCCAGTGAGTTTTAAATTATTATATAGTCATTGTTCTTTTCCAGGTCTTTCTGTACATTTCTATTTACTTTGCCCATTTTTAGCATATTTTATCTTAATAGTTTCAATATTAGTGATATGATATGTCACAAGTAATGCAGGTTAAATTCTAACCCATGATGGTCTTTTAATTCATTCTGTTTCTAATGGATATTGCCAATATAAAATGTTTAATTTTATGTAGTTGAATATGTTTATCTTTTCTCCTTGGCTTCTGCATTTTCTATTTTACTTAAGGTCCCTCTTGATATATACTAATACTTTTATTAATTTATTTTTAAAATTTAAATCTTTACTCCATATTCTTTGTGATGGCATAAGGGTCTATTTTTGTTATTTTTCAGATGATTATTCATTTCTGCCAGAAACATTTATTTAAAAGTTCATCCATTTCCCACTAAAGTACAATTTGAAAAATGGTGAGAGTGGTTTGGCCTTAGCAGATATTAAAGTTTAGTATAAAAGTTTATAATACAAATAGTATTGCTTATACTGGGGGCTGTAGTAGCATAGGGAGATTTAAACAGATTACTCAAGCAGATAGAGCAACATATGACAACTAGTCATAATTTTTATTAGATTCTTAAAGGATTCTATGATATACACTGCCTAATTTTCATTATAAAGATACAGATCTGATTTTTTCCCTGTTATTTCAAAAAATTTAGAGAATAGTGGTCTGAAAAGCAAAAATTCGATTAACATTAGGTCATCCCCAAACTTTTCCTGGTTCAACATGGCCGGGCTGTCGGATAATGTTGCCACCTCAGTGGACTTGGAGAGCAGAGAGAGCATCAAGCCCAAGAGATTCTTTTCAAGCCTTGGAGTTTGTCTTGCTAGGTTTTGGACCTGCTTGAAACATATCACCTCTTCCTTCTTTCCTATTTGTCTCTCTTGAAATGGGAATTGTGAGGGAGGAAAATAATTTTCTTTTTACCCTTCTGAGTTGTTAGCTGAGACACCCTGTAATAAAAGAAGTATTAACCAGAGAAAAAGAAACAGAGGTTTACTAACATGTATACCTCATGCGCACATGGTAGGTACACAGGGAAAAATGAGCAGCTCAAGGAGGTGGCTTTTGAAATCAGGATTAAATACCACATTAATAGGGAAAGAGGGTGGGGAATGTAGGCCTTTTAAGAGAGAGTAAATGATTTTTACAAAGGATGAACAGGCCCTTTGAAAAATAAATGGAAGTTATGATAGTTTGTGACAAAGTTTGGGTGTGGTGTCTGTTTCTAGTCTTCTGTCTTGGAATGAGTCAATCCTCCTTGGTTGATAAAACTCCCAGGGGGAGTATTTGTGACAATTAAGTTCCGTTTGGAAGATATGTCTTTAGGCAGATAAGGAGAGTTCAGAGAAAGCCTCTTCCTGAATTTGCTGTTTTTCAAGTGCTTATGGCTTAAAATAATCAATATACCAAAGCATATTTTGGGGTAGCATGTCCTGAACCCCTGCAGTCATACTTTGGGGTGGCATATTCTGCTGCCTTCAGAATGTCTGTCTATTGCTCTCTCACCACTGTATTTTGGAAACATGTAACTCGTTTGGTTTCACAAGTCACCACAGGAGAGCAATTTTGCTTCAGGATGAATCATACCAACCGTAACTCTCACTCATATCTGTTTCAGATGATACTTAAATACTTAAATGAAACTCAGGGCTTTAGAATTGATGCTGGAAGGAGTTAAGACTCCGTGAACTGTCGGCATGGAGTGAATGTATTGGGCATGTGAGAAGGCCATGGATGTAGAGGGCCGGGGTGGAATGCTGTGGACTGAATGTTTGCATCCTCCCCCAGTTCACCGGTGAAGGCCTAATCCGCAGTGTGAAGCTATTTGGAGAAGGGCTTTTGGGAGGTAATTAGGTCCTGAGGGTGTAACCCACGTGATAGGATTAGTGCCCTTGAGAGAAGAGACTGGGAGAGTCCTGAACTTCCACTGTCCGTCACGTGAGGGTGTACCGAGAGGACAGCCTTCTAAAGCCAGGAAGTGGGCTCTCACCAGACACCAGATCTGCCAGTGCCTTGGTCTTAGATGTCCAGACTCCACAACTGTGAGAAACAAATGTTTGTTGTTTAAGCTGCCCAGTCTGTGGTGTGTTATAGCAGCCTGAGCAGACTAAGAAATTGTTGATTTGCATGATGATTTGAGGCTATTTCTCCTCTTCTCTCCTCCCAATAAAAATTTATAGAAAAATTCGCAGTAGCTGAGCAAACATCATTTATAAAGTTTTGATTTCTTCTAGAACTTGTAAATGTTACACTAATTCTATAAAGTGAAATAATATTACTAAGTGCCATTTTCAAGGAAAATGTCCACATCTTTTTTTTTTAATCCATTTCATTTACCTTCACATTACTTTGTATTGGCTTCAGTGTGCGTCACAGTGTCCAGACAATCACGTACCTCACTAAGTGTTCTCCCCGATAGCGGTCACTGAGATGTGGGGTACATCACGGGGAGTACAGTCAATAGTGTTGACATGACTATGTGTGGTGCCCGGTGGTGCTGGAGGGATGAGGTGAGGGGACACTTTGTGAGGAATGTGATTGCTGACATCTTTTTTGTTTCAGTGCAAGTCAAACCTATAGCACTGCTCTTCCCTAACACAATGTGTTTGAATCGGCAGGTGGCTGGTTTAAATTTTATAGATGTCATTGATAGTCTAAATTTTTGCATATTTGCTGCCTTTTTGTCTAAATTCCAATCTCAACTTTTTCCAGAAAGACTGAACACCTTATATACATTTGATTTTACGCTTAAAGAAAATAATGCTCAAATGATATCACCTCTCCTTCCTCGGAAGATCATAGCTTGAATTGATTTTAATGACCTCTTCCATTTACTGTCTCTGAGATTTTCATTTTTTTAAAAAGGAAAGAACTTCCAAATAGAACTACATGACTGACATGAACCCTACCTTGATTTAAAAAGAAATGAGGGATGAGAGTGCACACACACACACACACACAATTACATCTCAGCTATTTTCTTCTTAACATGTTCTCAATATTTTCTTTTAGCTCAGAAGCCCCATATCTCACAATCCTTTTATAGACCACTGCACACCATCTATCTGTACAGAAAGGATGGGCAAAGAGGACAAACATTTCTCAGTTTTAAAGCCCAGCTGATTTCCTGGCACTTGACCAATCAAAGACCCATAGTTGAAAGTCTTCGTAAGTCACTTGGGTGGAGCAGCTTTTGCTGGTCTGTTACTTGTCCCAGTTTATAAACTGCCCATGACATAGTTCTTGCAAAGGACATAGTGCTTTTGACAGGAGGGTTGAAATAATGCTAAATTTTAAAAGGGGCAAAACACATGGATTCTGTTTAGTAGAGGGGAGGGGTGGGAAGGGAGAAAACTGGATTATTGGTCTTAAAACCCAACTGCGATAACAACAATCTAAGTGGAAACCAGAGCTTCAAGTATCTTCATCAGAAACACAAACTTCTCGGGCCACCACTCTCTAGATAAGTACAGCGTCTGCAGAAGAGTGTCTCATTTGAAGAGTCTAGTTATCAATTTTTTTTTCTTAAGTGGAGAGAAGAGGTAAAACAAAAAGTTTCTTAGCCTCCAAGTTAGCCTTGAAAGTAGAAGTTACCTCTTGGAGCATCCAACCTGGACTCTAGGGAAATTCACCGTTCTTCACCAGTCTATTACAGTTCCAGGACAAGGTAGTCCAGGTATTGTGCTATTGGCTTCAAACAAATAGCCAATATTTCTCCAGCAAAGTGTGTTTATTCGGGAACAACAAAGAATTAGGGACATGTATTCTAGTGGCAAACCATACACAGGTGCCGGGAACTAAGGAGAGGAAAGTTCTTTTAGAGAGGAAAGGGGGAATTCAGAAGGGCTGTTGTAAGCAAAGAGGACGCTGGAGAAAACTGGGAGTTTGAAGTGTAGTGGCTTTTCATTGGCTGAGCTGTGAAAGTCTTTCATTGACTGAATGGTTGAGGAGAAAAATCATCCTTCTTCTTGCTGCAGTAGTAGTAGAAAAACATCATGTTGTTGGAGATGGAAGGTAGGACTCTTCCTTTTGGGGCAATTGACACTGAGGGGTAGAGGGTGAGAGCTCCCCCTACAGGCCTTCCCACCTCCAATTTAAATAAAGTTTCTGTTTATTCATCTTTACAGCACCAGCATAGGAAAAAGCCACGATAGCCAGACAGTCCCCATTTTGACTGGCTGATTTTTCCCTTTTAGTATATTTCTCAGAATGCCATGTACGTGATAGAAACTCTTCAGTTACTAAAGGAAACAGTCACAGGAAGTGTAGGAAGCAGTTAAAAGAAGCATGTAATGGAAATGGAGGATTTGGTTTTAAGTCATTTCATGCCTGTGGGTCTGAACTGAGCCACAATGGAGAAAAACAGAAGCAAGTTAGGAGAGAGACCCACTTTGAAGGGCAGAGCCCTCCCCTTGCCCCATCCCCTGTCCATTGCCCCTTGCCCTGTGTCCCCTTCTCTCCTGCTCCATTCTCTCCTTTCCATTTGTGATGCCTTCTTACCATCTCCTCAGGTCTTGACGTCTTCACAGCTGTGCTGATATGCAATCTTCTCCATAAAATATTATGAACTGCTCTATTTATAAGTTACTTTACCTTTCTCTGAGCTCTGGTTGCACCACCATCCACCCCATTGCTCAAAGCACAAACTCTTATTTTCTCCCAGCCCTCTTAGCCAATCAGCAAGTCCTTTTGACTTTACATACAAAACATATTCTGCTTCTCTCCGTCTGCACCACCGCATCCTAGTCTGTCATCTGCATCTCTAATGTAAACCGACACACCCAGCCAACTTTTGCAGCCTTTTTGTCCCACAACAACTTATTCCCTGCTCTTCTGGAAGAGCACTCTCTCGAAATATGCTACATGCTGTTAGTGCCTGTTTAAAACTCTATGACTTCCCATCACACTTAGAATAAATTCCAAATTCTTTATCAAGGTTTTATTTGTTCTTAGCTCATTCATTAGCTTTTCTTATTTATTCATTCTTGTCCTTAGCTTTTAAAAGTTTTAGATAAAAATACAATTCACATGATTTAAAATTTTAAGTGAGGTAAATTTATCTTTAGTATCTTTGTGTCTACCCATTTGATTCTCCCCATAGATAATCACTTTTACAAGTTTGTTATATTCCTTAAAGTAAATGAAAGCAAATAAGCATCTCTTCTTATTTAGTCCTTATTACCCACACCATGGTAGCACACTATACATGTTCTGCATTTTCTTTTCTCACCTAATATATGTCATTTCTGTATCAGAATATAAGGCAATTTTTCACTCCCGTTTTATAACTGTATCAGAGTCCACTGTGGGAACATCATCTGTTTAACCAGCCTGTTTTCAATGCACACTGGGTTTGTTTCGACCTCTTGCTGTTACGATCAAGATGCAATGAGTAGCCTCATATGGAGGTCCTTTGGTTTGTGTGCAAGCATATCTCAGGAATCAAATTCCAGAAAAAGAATTACCAGACCAAAGAGTAAATACATTTAGATTTCTAATAAACATTACCAAATTGTATCCTACTGAGGTACCATTTTGTTCTCCCTTCAACAATGTCTGTTTTCCCATAGCTGCACCAGCTGAGTATACCATTCAGTTCTGGTATTTCTGCTAATCAAATGAATAAAAATGGTATCTCAATATAATTTTAATTTGAACTTTTCTTATGAATGAAGTTGTGCATCTTTTTTATGCATAAAGATCATCTATTGTACTCTTTCTGTAGGATATTTGTTCTGTCCTTTGCCTGTTTTTCTATTGGGTTATTATCCTTTACCTTCTCAATTTCTAAGAATTCTCTATATATTGGGGTGATTGGCCCATTATTTGTGATTATCTTGGCATTTGAAGCCCTAGGGATCTGACCCCTCCTCATCTCTGACCTCAGTTAATATGAGTCTACTGCCCACCTCCAGTCACCATGTTCTATGATCTTTTCCTTGCCTGAGGCCTTCCCTTCGCTGGCCCTCAGCCTGGAATGCTGCTTCCTAGGTTGCACAGCTAGCACCTCCTTAGCTTCCAGATCTCAGCTTAAGTGTCACATGAGAAAGGTTTTCCTGGATCACCCGGTTCTTAGAAGACACCCAGTTCTTCTCCATCACATCATTCAGGTTTAATTCTTCATGTAGCACTTATTCCTCACTACTATTTTTTCTTATTTGTTTTAGTTTGTTTATTGTCAGTGTCTCCATATCCAGAATAGATGCTCCACGATAAACAGGGTCTGTCTTGCCCACCACTCTATCCCTATAGCTTAAAATAGTGCCTGGCATTTAGTAGGCATGTCTCACAGATAGCGTAATTCATATATCTTTTCATCCTCTCTTTAGGCATTTTCACAAGCTTTTAGAATGAGTGTTACCAGTCATATTCCCTAGAAAGAAGATTGAAAATAACATTTTTTAAAAAGCTGCCAATATGTGCCAAACACTGGACTGGGTTTTATTTTACATCACATTCAATCCTTCTGGTCACTCTGAGCTAATTAGCATCATGTCCACTGTCATCAATAAAGAAGCTGAGACTCCAATAAGCCCCCAAAGAAGTTGCCCAGGAACATGTGGTTTATACTTGTGGAGCCAAATGAGGCCAGCTCATTTTAGGGCCCAGTCTCTTCCTATTGTTCCACACTTACAACATTATTTTCCTTCTTGAATCTTTGTGTGGCACCTACTTATTACTGGCATATTGCACATGCTCACCTAGACTTAACTATGAGGTACAGTAAATCAGCAGTAGGTCCAGGATACAAATCTGCAATCTCTGACTTTTCATCACTAGTCTCCTACCCACGCCCTGTTACCTCAGTCATGCCAAGCTCATTTCCACTTCAGGACCTTTATACTTGCTATTTCCTCTGCCTGGAATTATTTCCTTCTGGAGTTTCACATGGCTGCCTCTTTGTTCAGGCCTCGGGGCAGATAGCTCCCTGGAGAAGACTTCTTTGACCACACAGACCTAATTAGACAACTTTCTCATCCCCACTCACTCTCTATCCTGTTTTTCAGCTTTCACTCTCTTCTGAGTAGTTCTCCCAATCTGGAATTGAGATATGACTGGAATATAACATCATATCAGTTTGGGGCATACAACATAATGAATCAGTATTTGTATATACTGCAAAATGACTACCCCAATAAGTCTAGTTAACAATCTGGAATTCTTACTCATGTGTTTTCTTGTGTGTTGCATGCCTTTCCCACAAGAATGTGAGCACCATGAGAGAGGGAATTTATTAGCCTTGTTCACAGCTCTATGTCCTGTGTCTAGAATAATGCTCACCATAGCAGATATACAATAAATACTGTGGAACTTAAAAACTAGCAAGATGGCTCTAGTGGCAGGGTGGAAAAAAGCATAGGCTTAGGAAGCGAACCTCAGTAATTACTCAGCTGCTGTTACCAGAGCAAGTCACTGGGCTTTGGTTTTCTCATCTCTCAAGTTAGTGAATAGATGTTCTCTATGGCCCCTTATAGCATGATAATTCTATGAAGTCATAAATTATTCATATGATGAGAGTGATTTTCAAAGAGGTGAAGCTTACCTTTCTAGGTACAAAATCTTTTTAAATTTTTTTCAATGGAAAAATCATTATATGCTTTTCTTGCTTTTAAACAAAATAACCAGAACATCATTTACCTTCTTGTTGAATCAGAGCTCTCATTCCTAAATGTAAATATTTTACCATGTTGCAAGGAAAACATTGGGAGTATAAGTTTCTATTGACTGATATTTCTCCTTATTAAGAGTTGTATTTTCCCCTTCTTCTGATGTCTAATAATCATTGGACATTACCAATGCTACATTGTTGAGTTCTTGATTTTGTTGTCTTCTTTAATAAAGGGTTGAGTTCTATTTTGGCAGGCAATTAATTTACTCATGAATCAACTTAGATCTAGAGCAGACTTTACTCAAAGGATAGATTAACCTTCTTCTAAGATGTGGCGTTTGAAGTTCTCTCTTGACTTGGAGGTTCAGTGAGATCATTCCATCTGGTTGGTCAGAACTTGAACGTCGCCCAGTCCTGTGGGAGTTCCAGTAGTCTTCTAGTTCACAGCGCCCCCGTGGTTGTTCTCTCCCTGGGAGTTGTCTTTGCCCAGCCTTGTGGATTCTTGCCCCACACAAATGCAGCTTAGTATGCAGCCCAAGATTCCTGGTGATCCCCTAAGCAGATGTTTAGAGTTTTTTCTCCACTGAGTTCCCTCTTCTCCAGTCCCTTGCCCCACAAATTCTGATCACCACGGTAGCCTCGAATCTCTGTCTTCTCAGTTCAGTAAGTGGGCTGTGCTCTGTCTGAATGCCTCCTCCACACTGGTAGCGCATTGGTAACGCACTGGTAGCGCATTGGTAACGCACTGGTAATGGGCTTCCAGGCATTCGGCTAGGGCAATGGAGGGGTTCATCTTACTTATTTCCCTGCTCTCAGGGATCACAGTCCTGTCTAGAGTCTGACAACAATCATTTCATACTTTTTTGCCAGTTTAAGAAGAATTGTTTACAATGGAAGGCTAGTATAATACTATAATGGCTAGAAATGGAAGTTGCCTTCTTAAGCACTTTTGAGGTGTGTAAAATTTATTTGCCCCAAGACTAAATGACCCCAGAATCCTATATTTTTGTATGTTTTTCCTGGGAAAGAATATTATAGTTTATAATGTTCAAAGAAACTCAAAATATACAAATAAACTGATGTAATACCTAGATATTTCTCTGGTGTAACTTGCTAAGTCAAAAGAGTATCAGGATTAAATAAAACAATGGCCAATAGTACAGGCCAGTGACTAGAACATAAGTAGTTTTTTCTCCCCAGGGTAGATGCTTGAAGCCAAGTCCTATTTTAAATTCATTTAGTGAACTAACTAGTTATTTAAAGGATTCCTGTGGTGAATGCTTTTCCAAAGCAAAGGATCCTTTTGTGAAATGCATAAACTCCTCCTAATCTTTTTGTAAATACAGCCTGTTGTGTACTTGGTTGGCTGTGAGGAATTTGTTTGCTAAGGTTAAGTGTGGGTGTGGATGTGGATGTGTTTTGGGAAATGGGTGAGGAAGAAGGAGTTTGGCAGTGCCGTGTCATAAACCCTGCTGGTCTGGGTGGAAGCCATGAGGCTTTAGAACTGTATTTTGAATGAGATGATAAGAATGAAAAAACATAGGATGGGAAATCCCTAGACTGCGGAAAAGAGGCAGCTGGCGCACCAGTTTCCGCTGTTACCTGCTACCCGCTGAGTCTTCACAGAACACTTTCTAAGAACCTGAAAAGAAGCTTTCTAAGTCATGTCTTTTCCATGGCACTTCACTCATTCATTTATTTTGTCGGGTACGCATAAGTGCTGGGGACACATCAGCGAACAGCAGACAAGCCTTCAGAGAACTTACATTCTAGGAAGGAGCCTATCAAATAAACAGATGACACGCAGAAAAATAGAACAGAGTAAGAGTGTTAGGGAATAGGCCAGGTAAGAAGTGTCTTTTTGTTATTGGGAGGGGGCACCCAAACAGAGCACACATGAGCAGAGAACAAAAAAAAAGTGGAGGAAGAGGGAGCCTATTAAATATCTATGAGAAAAAAAGGAATGCAAAGGCATGAGGCAGGAGCAACATCGTGGGGGTTTTGAGGATGGGCAAGGAGTGTACTATAGCTACGGCAAAACAAAGGGTGAGGTGTAAGAGTAAGAGGCAGGTAAGAGCTGAAGACAGAGGTTGGAGAGCACTAGATGAGGTAGTCTTGCAGGCCATTGGGGAAGACTTTGGATTTTATCTCACATGAGACAGAAAACCATTGGAACGTGTTGAACTACAGGTGGGAACAGAAGGATATGATGTCACATGTTAAAAGGATCACTCTGACTGTAGAGAAGAAACTGAGGTAAGAAAACCAATGAAGTAGGATGGTAACAGCAAGGTTGGTAGGAAAGGGTCAGGTTTTGCATACATTTCAAAGGAAAATCTGACAATATATGCCAATGGATTACATGTTAAATATGAGAGAAAATACAAAATCAAGGGTGACACCAGGCTTCTGGCCGGAGCGATTGGAAGAATGGTGGTGCCTTTTCTTGGTAGGAATGGAAACTGGTGGTAGGAATGGGGGTGGTGAGATTTGAGGGAGAAAATCAATAATTGTATTTTGAGCTATCAAGTTCATTCCCAGATACCCAAGTGGAGCTGCTGAGAAGACAAATGAACACCAGGGCTGGTGTTCCCAGGAGCAGTCTGAGCGGGAGTACTAATTTAGAACCATCAACATAAAGATGGACGAGACACCCTAGGAGGTGAGTTATTCCAGCATTCAGGATCAGAATGAGGAGGATGAATCGAAGGAGACTGAGACAGAGTATTTACACAGAGACTGACACCCCTTTGACGGTCTCTGAACCCCAGACTTTTCCCATGTAAAGCAGAGGGAATATTCTCAGCTCACACGGTTGCTGTGATGGTTAAATGAGATGGAGCACTGGCCTGGCAGCATACTGCTCACTGAGGGAGAGGAGAGAGAGCTTCTGTCTTTTTCCAATGGCTTCTCATCCTGTGTTTTCTGCATTAAACATCATGGAGTCACATGGGGTCATTTCTCAAGCTGCTCTGAGATGGTGAGGATTAGGCCATGGACCTGGGAGCCTGTCATTCTGCCAGATTCTGGGGAGACCCCCAAACCTAATTTCACAGGGGCCACAACAGGTCTTTTCTGAAGTGTGAGATGCTGGGATGGCTGAAGTGTGAAGTAGGTGGAAACAGGTGAAGGAGGACTACTAGGGAGAATGTAGTGGTGCTGGATATAGACACCCATCTTCCAGTCCCTGGGAGTGTTGGTAATGCTACTTGCAGCTGACTCCCTTTCTAGGAATTTCCCTCAGGAAAGAGTCACTTGCCCAAGGTCCTGTCCCCCTCCCTAGGAGCATCTTGTATTCAATAATTGGACGATGAGGGGGTATAAAGTTCTGGCCCCTGGGCTTAAGATGGAACAACTCTGAAGGGCCATCTGCGTGTCACAGCTCCCTGTAGGAGCAGCTGAAATGTTTTTGGTTCAACTTCTCCCTCTCTTCAATCTCACTCCCTCACTCTTTGAGAGTAAACCTCAATAAGCCTTCTTCATGCAAACCTTATAGTCTTGTGATCTGTTTCCAGGGTATCTGAGCTATGAAAGTTGGTGCAGAAAGTGGTTTTAGGAAGCAGGCTCTAAGATGGGATTTTGACCTGAATCACTCACTGGTAGTTTGACTATGAAGACTCCATCACTGATGGTAGGTGACGTACTCATAGTCTTGGGCATAATGTAGCAGTCAGTCATTAAAACCAATAACTGGGGTCAAGTCACAATATATCCCAGGAGGGAAAGTGCTGGGTCCACTGGGAGAAGAAAGGAGCTGCAGGACCTGGCTTCTATGTGCTGACAGAAGCTCCTAAGAGTGCTAAATCAAAAGGTTGGGGGTTAGCAGAACAGAAGGTTGGATAAGAGAAAGTGTATTAGGTATCTATTGCTGCATAATAATACTACCACACATGTGTTTTAAGTGGTTTGAAACAATACATATTTACTTTCTCACATTTTCTATAGGTCAGGAGTTCCAGCACAGCTTAGCAGGGTCCTCTGCAAGGCCGCAATCAAGGTGGCTGATAGGGCTGGGATCTTCTCTGAAGGTTCAACTGGGGAAGGATCCACTCCCAAGCTCACACAATTGTTGGCAGGGTTCAGGTCCTTACAAACTGTTGAACTGAGGGCCCCAGTCTCTCGCTGGCTGTCTGCCTCAGTTCTTTGCCACATGGCCCTCTCCTTAGGACAGTTTGTAACATGGTAACTTGCTTCTTAAAAGTCAGCTTCTTAGCAAGACAAGCGTTACAATCTTATGTAACATAATCATACATAGCAGGTCCCTGAATAATGTCATTTCATTCAACATTATCTCATTATATGATAACATTCCTGAGATGCCATAGGAACTTAACTCCTATTTACATCAATTAGTCCATGGTAAAATAGGTTCCATTATACCGGGTAGGGCAAAAGTAGGTTTATAGTTGTGAAACAGTTTATTCTTGTATTATTATTTATTAATTATTGCATTATTTCTATAAAACTACTGTAAACATACTTTTGCCCCACCCTGTACATTGTTTTCTTAAAGTCACAGAACCTATCAATGATGTTAATTGAGGACTTACTGCATTTCTTAGCACCTGTGTAGATTACACTCACAGGAAGGGATTACACAAGGGTGTGAATGCCAGGAGGCAAGACCATGGAGGCTACTTAGAGTCTCTTGCCCCAGTCTCTTTGGGGCTGAGCTTGTGAGTATTGATGAGGGTAGGGTATAAAGTAAATAAAGATACCTGGACCTGACCTCATGTCTCAAGTCAAGGTTCTGGTACCTGAGAGAGATAAAAGCCACGTAGGCAATCCTTACAAATTACCATCGTGGAAGCCTTATCTAAGTCCTTTCATTTATTCATTCATCTATCCATACGTTCAGTCAATCACTCAATCCCTATAATGTCAGCTCTTACATCTCTGGCACCTAGATTAGTACTTATTCATTCATCCTGCAAATGTGCATTGTCTGCCTGGCTTGTGCCAACCTCTGTCGAAGACTGCTTTATGCCAGCGTATGAGATACACACCTCAGGTGATGCTCTCATGATCCCACTCTCTATTAGAGTCACAAGTGAACAAATACGTTTATAATTACAGGGTGGAATTCTGATAAATCCTATATAGGAATTGCACATGTTGGTAGATACAATACTGCGATTTATAAGAAATATAAATATGTATCTAAATATAAATACATATATTTAATATATATCTCTTTGGTCATTCATATCCAAAATGTATTTGTCAGATATATTTGATCTTCATCTACAGTTTCTAGCTGTGTCTTTTGTTCTGTTAATGAGGTGAATTTTGGACCTCACCCAAGAGTGGGGACTGGTTGCCAATAGGAGCCAGCCATGCGGTTGGAGGATTAGCACTTTTAGTCCCACTCTCTGGTTCCTGGGGAGCGGAGGGGGATTGAGGTTGAATCAATCATCGTGTGGCCAATGACTTCGTCAATCATGACTGTTTAATGAAGCCTTCATAAAAACCCAAAAAGGAGAGCTTATCGACCTCTCTTTTGGAGAACTTCCACATTGAGGAATTAGGATACTTCCATGTGCCACTGTGTGGAGCCCCAAGTTCCATGAGGACAGAAGCTCCTTTGTTTGGGACCTTTCCCTATGTACTTCATCTGGCTGTTGATTCATATCCCTAATATCCTTTGTGATAAATCAGTAAGTAGAATGTTTCCCTGAGTTCTGTGAAATGCTCTAGCAAATTAACAGAACCCAAGGAGGGGGTCAAGGGAACTTGTGATTTATAGCCAGTTGGTCGGAAGCACAGGTAACAACCTGGTCTTGCAACAAGCATCTAAAGTAGTGGCTGGTCTTGTGGGACTGAGCCCTTCACCTGTGGAGTCTGATTCTATCTCCAGGTGGACAGTACCAGAACTGAGCTGAATTCTTAAGACACCCTGCTCACGTCTGAGAATTGCTTGTTGATATGGAGGAGTGTCTACATAAATGTTGGGATTGGGTCAGGGAACCGTTTTCAGTGGAATAAAGAGTAAGGAGGACCTTAAATTAGACTGGTTAAAATAGGCCTCTCCGAGAAGACCTCATTTAAGCTCAAGGCTGAAGAATGAGACATGGCTGCGCATGGTGGTGAGAGAAGGGGCATTTACTTTCTAAGCCCTGTGTGCCTAAAAATAGCACTAAGTGTAAAGGTCATAAGGACCGAAAGAGCTTGAGAACTTTTGAGAATTACTTACATTTTCTTTTTTTCCTTTCCTTCTTTCTTTATTTATTTTAATATATTTTAGTGATTATGCTATTACAGTTGTCCTATTATCCCCCCTACATTCCCCTCCACCCTCAACACCCTCTCCCACCCACATTCCCCCCCTTTAGTTCA
>CM052542.1:63654187-63677255 GCA_028533065.1 Trachops cirrhosus | reverse complement strand
TATTTCTTCATTTTTTTCTGATTGTATGTTTTTTTCTTCCTTCTGCTCCACTCCATTGATGTGAGACCCATCTTTCACTTCATCACTATTGGTTCCCTGTGCATTTTTCTTCATTTCACTTATTGTAGCCTTCATTTTTTCATCTAGTTTGCAACCAAAATCAACCAATTCTGTGAGCTTCCTGATCACCACTGCTTTGAACTGTGCATCTGATAGGTTGGCTATCTCTTGGTCACTTAAAGGTATTGGCTGTGGGGCTTTGATTTGTTCTGATTGAGCCATTTTTGGGGGGAGTCTGGTCACACCTGTTATGTATTGAGGGGCGGAGCCTTAGGTGTTCACCAGGGCGGGGCAACCCAGTTGCTGGGTTGTGACGCTATGTGTGGGGGCGGGGTCCGAGAGGGAACAATGGTGCTTGCTCCCCTCTCTGTGGGATTTCAGTCCCCTCTGCCACTTCCCACAAGCAGATTGGGCCCTTCTGGTGCTGGCTCCCGGGTGGTGGGCTTGTGTACATTCTAGGACCGTGTGGGTCTCCCCAAGGATCTCTCCTGTGAGGCTGGGAGATTCTCCCGGCACCCCAACCCTCACAGGTGTTTTCAATTGATGCTTTTAGGCTTTATTTCCCAGCCCTGGGTCCCTGGGTTGCTCGGTCTGTGTCAGTGCTCATTTTTGCCTGGTTTATCTGACCGCGAATGTGTGACTGCGGACAGCCAGCTGCCTTGTATGCCTCACTGGGTCTGCTCATTGCCTCCAGCGCCTGGGGTCTGCCTCCAGGTCCATCAGCCGCCCCTGCATGTCTGGGGTCCGCCAACTGCTGCCTGTGCCCTGCGTGCCTTCATCTGCCAGCCACTGCTTTTTCCTACCTGGACCCCTCGACCCCTCTCGGTCAGCCTCCAACTCTACCCCTCTTACTGGTCTAGAAGAATGGGTGTCAGACTTCCGTACAGTTCATTTCTCTCTGTTCTGGTTGTTTTTTTGTTTCTAAATTTTTGTTGTCCTTAGTTTTGGTTGTGCGAGGAGGCACAATGTGTCTACCTATGCCTCCATCTTGGCCGGAAGTCTTAAGAATTACTTACATTTTCTTCCAGGACTTTTATGATTTTATATTTAAGCCTTTAAGGTATCTGGATAGTTTCAGGTATGTGGTTCTTTTGGTCTGTCTTCATTGTTTCTCAATAAAGCAGAATGCTTTTCTTTATAGAGGTTTCTCATTTCTTTTTTTAAAAAATATTGATTTTAGAGAGAGAGAAAGAATGAGAGAGAGAGAGAAACAGCAATTTGTGGTTCCACTTATTTATGCATTCATTCAGTCTTGTATGTACCCTGACTGGGGATTGAACCAGTAACCTTGACATATTGGATGACACTCTTAACTAACAGAGCTACTTGGCCAAGGCATGTCATTTCTTGTTATACTAACTCCTGGGCATTTTAAATTTTGTTGTTGTGGTTGCTATTATGAATGTAATCTTTTTTCCCCATATTTTATAACTGGTTATGGTGGGTGTTTCGGAAGAAATATGCACATATATAAAATTATATGCTATTTAATAAGAATATAGTGACCAGTCACTTGACTGAGGTCTCAGTTCTGTAGTCTTCCACTTGTCTCTGGTCTCCCACTAGTTAAAATTGCAAATAATGTTATTTCTTTCATCCCTTTCTAATCTGAAAGACACGCCCTAATACCTCATTGTTTTAATTGCATTTCCTGGGCAACTGTTGGAGATGCACATCTTTTCGGGTGTTAATTGGGCCTTTATTTTTTTTCAGTGAACTGCCAATTCTATCCCTTGTCACTTTTTCTATTGGGGATTTGTTATATTTTTATTGATCCAGTAAAATTATTTAAAAGTCATTACCATTATAAAAAATTAATAGTTATACATTATTTCTGACAAGAGAGATCAGAGTCACCAAGTGTTGAATGTAAAGGTCAGGATGAGGGCAGTGTAGGAAAGCTGAGAATCACTGCTGGAGGCTGCATGCCTGTAAATTGACTTCTCTCTCTCTCTCTCTTTTTTTGTGTGTGTCCTTTTGTCCTTAAAATTCAACGGAGGCAGAAAGGTGACCAATAAAACATGTGCCCAGAAAGGGGAATGTGCCGTTCCAATCCAGCAGCCACAGAGCCATGGTTGGCCCCAGTCCTTCCCCAGTTCCCACCTACTAGGCCACCTCCCCTCCCTTCCTACCGGGTGGTCTCCCTGCCAGGTTTGAAGGGATTATCCAGGATCAATATTTGAAATTGTTGTATTTTTTTGCTAACTGGAGTTAAGTTTATAAGCTTTTTTATTTAACCACCAAACACCAGAAATAAAAATCTGGAAGAGGGCCAGTTTGACTCGGAGCCAGCACACTTCCTCATAGCCGAGGAGCGCGCCCTTCGTCCTTGTTTTTCCCGAGTTACTAACATTTCCTTTCAAAAGTGATTGCCCAGCTTCTCAAATTCTTCAGTCCCCAGATGGTTCCCAGAGATCCTGCCTGCCCAATCCAGAGCCCCCAGCCCAGCCCAGCCCCTGACACCTGAGCTGTAACTGGGGCCCCAGCCATGTGACCTGGGCTCTGGCTCCAAGTCACTTCCCTGGGGAGCTTTAATTGCCAGATCTGCAAAGGGGGAAAAAATGAGGTTCTGGTCAGTGGGGAAGGGGGCAATAAGAGCATCTGAACTTCTGAAAGCTGGTGCCTGCAGAGGTGTGGGGCAGATTTGTTAACACTCATCCCTAAGGGCTGGAATCTGTTCCGGCACAGTTTATCACTCATCACATGTGTATTCACCAGGCACTCTCCTAGGCTCTGGTGAATAAGACTAAACTGACCGGGTGAAATTTACTACCCGGTGGGAAAGAAAGTCACAGAATAAATAATTCCACATCACAAATTCAATAATTACAAGTGTGAAAATTTGGCTTAGTAAAGTGGGAACAATTTCATGGCCTAGTTTATAAGATCCTTTCTGAATCCTTCGAAGGGATTCAGAGGAACAACAGTGAGACTACCCCAGGGATTTTTGATGGCGGTCCTTTTCTTCTGCCTCCCACGTTTAGGGATGGGCCATCCTAAGAAAACAGTCAGTCCTAAAATGAGTAAGGAGACTGAAGGGGGTGAGGGGTGCAGCACAGGGAGGAGCTGGGTGACACTGGAGCTACTTCCCCTCCCTACTTGGGAAACTAGTCTCAGGGCTCAGCCTTGCGACTCCCATGACCTCTCGCAGCACTTTGGGACTGGCCTGAGACACGGCCGATCATCCTCGGCTGGCCTTCGAAGTCATCTCTGAGTCAGCTTTCACTGACCCTCACATTCAGGGTTCCTCCCCTTGTCTCCCCAGACTTTCATGTGCAGAAGTCATGTTCCAGATGGACTCAGCTGGCAAGTGTTTGAGACATGTCTCAGCATCTTGTGATGTGTTCCTGAAATTCTGGGCCCTGTGTGGAGTGAGTCACTGGCTCTAACTGGATCCATTTTGCATATTGTCCCCTTCTTCCTGGGTCCATAAACCAAAGTCCATCCCCTGAGAGCAGACAACCAAGCCCCTGTGACAAGGCCTGGAGGGGACAGCTCTGTAGTGAGGCACAGCCAGTTTGCCCTTCCCTCCAAAGATTTTTTTCCCTCCTTGTCTGCAACACTGACTCTTCTCAGAACTTATTTGTTAAGGGAGAGAAATAACAACACCACCCCACTGGGTCTTTCTTTCTTGCAGCTCCATTCTTCACCTGACTTTTGTCATACCTGGGCTATGAGACGGAACACAGCTGGAAATGTCGCCAAGGAAGGAATATTGCTGTTCCATTCAAAAGGGTGAATTTACTTTCTAGCAACTTAGGGTAGGTGGTGAGTTGGTGACATCAAGAAATGGGAGAGAGAGAGCTTCTGTCCTGTGGTTAAGAGACTGCCTGGATTCAAATACTGGCACTGTGACTTCCTAGCTGAATGGCCTTGGGCAAGTTTTCCATGCCTCAATTTCCCCATCTATAAAATATAAACAAACACCCAGCTTATAAGACTATTGTGAAGATAAAATGAGTTAAAATATACACAGGCCCTGGCCAGGAAGCTCAGCTGGTTAGAGTGTTGTCCTGACACACCAAAGCTGTGGGTTTGATCCCCAGTCAGGGCATGTGGAAGAATCAACCAATGAATGCATAAATGAGTGGAACAACAAATCAATGTTTCTCTTTCTCTTCCTTCCTCTCTCTCTCTAAAAATCAATCAATGAATTAAAAATTAAAAATAGAAACATATACAGATCTTTTTAAAGTCTCTTAATTATGAGTGTTAGTAATAGTGCTCTTGTTGATATTATAGGCTCTTAGGGAAGTTCTTTTTTGTAGATTTTTGCCACTTCAGGCTGGTAATAATTCTTATGCATGGCCTCCCCTTTCCTGCTTTTCAGTATTTCAAAGTAGCTAATCTAGCATTTTTTATTCCATTTCTGCCAACTTGGCACTTGGAAGAAAAGTTGCACTCGACTGGACTGATTTTTTTGTTTTAGGATCTCTGGGCTCTTGTTCACCAAAGTGACCCTCGGTGAGGGCTGGACAGGAGAAACCCATTCAGGACTTGGGTTCTTCTTTTCTCTCCAAGCCTGAGGCCTTGCACATCTGTGGCTGACCCCAGGGACAGCCCTGTTTGAATCATCCATCCACCACCCATTTATTTACTCATTTATTCCACTAGGTCTTAAAAATATTCAGATAAAAAATATCAGTTCCTGTGCTTGGGAACTCAAAATCACAGGCAATTATAGCCCTGGTGTACTGAGTGCGATGATGGAGGTGGGTGTGGGGTACTTTGGAGAGATAATACAGGTTGGTACTTGACCTGGTGCTGGGTGTGGGTTGATGGTGTTCTATATTGGATTCTGGAAGATTAGGAGGATTTGTCCAGGTGAAATGAGGGAAGAACATTCCTGGCCAAGGAAGTGCCATGTGCAAAGGCCTGGAGAAGAAACAGCGCAGGCTCCAAGGTTGGTGTGGATTCACTGGGTAGGGGTGTGCTAGGAAAGTGTGGAGGCTACTCTCTAGCTTCTCCGCTGATGATCTGGATCTGTCATGTTTACCCCACAGTTTCTTATTTCTTAATATTTCATCTTGAATAAAAATGGAGTTAATTTTAATAAATTTCATTTGACCTATACAAAGCTGGGAGACTCATATGTTCCTTGGTGTTATGAATGTTTTTCATGCTTCTGGTTAAACACAGCAGATTAAACACATGTGTTTATCCCAGCTGCATTATAAAAATATCACTGAAATGAGAAGGAGCAGGAAAAAAGGGATAAACTTGCAAAGTTAGAGACAGGAGACAACAGCAGATAAGAAATGTCACGAAATCGCTGGAACATGAGAGTCAGATAAAAGAGCTGGAGATCCGAGTGGTGTCTCGGATCGAGTTCCTTGTGAAGCAGATCCTCAGAGGAAGCTCTGATGGAGAAGTTTATGGGGCAGAGCCCCTGGGAACCGTACCTGTAGAGAAGCGGAAGAAGCGGGACTGGGCGGGGAAGAAGCGAAGCTGTGATGCAGTCACAGCAGTCTCAACTGGCTCGCAGGGAGCTCTGTAGACTGGTTCAGACAGAGGCAAGGGGCTCAGGCCTGTGTATTCCTCCTCTGACTAATCATTGAGTGTGGCCTCCCCTGGAAGGAAGAGAACCCTGGGTAGGCAGGTCCTTCATCCAGGGCCAATTCCTGGGAAGGAACTCAGCTGTAAGCCTTCATCAGCCAATAATTCCAGCAGCTGGGAAATGGAAGCCTCGCTCAAAAAGGGAATATCTGAGTGGTGTACCCCAATACCCATTACAAAGAGATTCAAAGGAGAAGCAAGGGCATCCACACTGTAGAACCCTGGAAAGACTCAGGACAGATACTGTGGCAGTCTCTGAGGGCAAGTGGGAGACATGGGGCTGAAAACAGTGACATCATCTGAAAGTGTACCTAAGAGGTCCCCACTTCTCCTCAACCATGGTGGAGGACTGAAGGTGTACTATGCGGGGAAATTTAACCAGACAGGTTCCAGAGCTAGAGACACTAAATATGGCAGGGGTGTCCTGGAAGGCACCTGAGAATGGAAGAGGTGAAGACAGTTTTCTGAAAATGGGCAATTCCACATTCTGAGTGGTGAGCTCACCAGCCCCTTCCCCCACTCAGCTCACAGAACCCCAGTGATCACATAGGGAGAACAGGCAGGCACTAGACAAGGAATTCATCAGTAGGAAGATTGGCCAGCCCAAGAGAAAAGAGCTGCCACAGTGAGATTCAGGAGTTCTCAAGAAAAAAAGAGCAAGCCACTTGGCCACCTGATCACCCTAATGAAGATTACCAAGCACTAAACCTCTTTATCTGATTTTTATATTCCCAAAATTTCACATAGCTTTTAATCCATTTTTCAGTGCCTCACTCTCAAAATTGGTCAGTCAGTGATGATACTCATATGCTAACATGACATGAAGACAGTTATAAAGGCAGATTGATGGCAAAAAGAACTCAGAGGAAACAGGCAATGCAGGAAGCAAAAAAACTAAAAACGACAATGCCAAAGGTCCTTCAGTGTCTTCAAAGATGTAATAGATGATATTGCATTATTGAAATAAGAACTGGACACCATAAATGGAGCAATCACAGAGTAAATAAAATTACTTCTCATTCATATAAATCCAATCAGTGGTAAAGACGGCAGAATGAGACAGAACTCTACTCCACAAAGTTATTTGGTGACAAAGACTCTGCTATCTGTGTCACAGGGCTTCCAGTGTCACCCCGAGGGGAGAGAAAGGATCTCTCTAGAGGGTTTTATCGGTCAGGTCTGTAAATGACAAGTTTCATTTCAGCTCATTTTCCATCCGCTGAAGCTGACGCAGTCTTGCTTTGTGCTCAGGAAGAGGACGGACCAGCTCTGGCGGATTCACTGCAGTGTGGCCATGAGACGTGTTGGAAGATGCAGTCGGGATTCTCACACCAGGCCTGGAGGTTAACTAGTCCAGGCTGGAGCAGGCAGATGTGTAACTGAATATCAGCTGTTTAACTGAGAAAGAAAATTGAATTCAGAGGGTTTTACCATGCCTTGGTGAGTGCAGGAAGAAATTATAAAAGTAAAAAATAAAGAGCTGATAAAAGGGAGGAAATTATTACTATAGAAAGAACAAACAGTAAAGGAAAGAAATGTAATCATATTGCCTTTCATAGTAAGATGAAAACTAAACAGTGATTTAACCAAAAATTTTAAAATATCTGTTTTGGAAGGATATCTGTTTGTAGGGGAAGGGATAATGAAAAGCAGTAGTACTAAACCTTCACCTTCCATGTAGAAAGTCAATAGACAGTGTGTAAAAGTGTTGACGTGAGGAGTAGCAGGATAACCCTGGGGGTTAGAAATACAGGCATGATGACCACCTTATAAAGTAGAAGAAAATAACTTGAGGAAGATAAAGGAGATAGGAAGGAGTAGGCAGGGGACTACTGCTGTTTATAAATGTTATAATATTATTTTACTTTTAAAACCTTGTATAGGTATCACTTCAAAAATAGTAATGACATAAAAAGTCAATTATGGAAGTCACCAGTTATAAAAACAGTCACAAAGATGTAAGGTACAACATAAGGAATATAATCAATAATATTGCAGTAACTATGTATGGTGTCAGATGGATACTAGGCTATGGAGGTGATCACTTTGTAAGTTATATAAATGTCTATAATCACTGTGTTATATACTTGAAACTAATATAATATATTGTATGTCAACTGTAATTGAAAAGCAAAAAAAAAATTTAATGTTTAGTAAAGCTCAGCAAATACGGTGTTATCAGTCACAAAAGAATAGTAGTAAGTCCATGGATGGGACCAGCTTCAGGCATGACTGGATTCAGGAACTTACACAAAGTTGTTAGGATGCGATTCCTCACCTTTGCGTTCTGTGTATTGGCTTCATTTTCAACTAGGCCCTCTCCGTGGGGCGTGGGACCTCCTGGCCCATGGTTTCTTTTCCATTCTTCCTTCCTTCTTAATTAATAAATTAAAAATTTTTTCAACTGTGGTTTTGAAAAAGATGAAATTCACCATCTTAAGCATTTTTTTCTTTAAATATTTTATTTATTTATTTTTAGACAGAGAGGAAGGGAGGGAGAAAGATGAAGAGAAACACCAATGTTTGGTTGCCTCTTGCATGTCCCACACCGGGGAACCTGGCCCGAAACCCAGGCATGTGCTCCGAACTGGGAATTAAACCACCGACCATTTGGTACACAGGCCAGCGCTCAATCCACTGAGCCACGCCAGCCGGGCAGCCATCTTAACCATTTTTAAGTACACAATTTAGTAGTGTTAAGTACCTTCACATTGTTGTACAACAGAGCTCCAGAACTGTTTCATCTTGCAAAATGGAAAATCTATACCCATTAAGCAACTCTTCATTTGCCATCCCCCCAGCTCCTGGCAGCCATTATTCTAGTTTCTGCTGTTTTCTTATACCTATTAGTGCCAGCAGAAAGAAACCTCACTTTCCTGATAATTCTGTCAAAGTCCCAGGATTGTGTTCGACTGGACTGACCAGGGGTTGGCCAGCATCTCCAAAGCAAATAGCCTGAGTCAGGGATAAGTGGTGGTCCAAGTAGGGCTCACAAACGAAACCAAGTGAGTCCACCCCACCAAGCAATGGGAGGGCCTGGCTGAGAGGCATCAGGTCCCTGCCCTGCTCAAACCCTGCCTGACGTAGGTTTACATGTACCTACATGACCTTCCAAGCAAGCAAGGTTTCTCAACTCTCTGTTGGACTCTCTTTTAAACTTTTCAGTATAAACTGTTTTTTTTTTAAAGAAAGATTTATTGCTTGCATAAATAGAAAATTGTGATTATTAGTAAAGTTGACATTCTTTTAAAAGATTTATTAGTTATGGTCCTGGCCAGGTTGCTCAGTTAGTTAGAGCATTGTCCTGCTACACTAAGGTTGTGGGTTCGACCCCCAGTCAGAGCACATACAAAAATCAGTCAATGAATGCATGAATAAGTGGAACAACAAATTTATGTCTCTGTCTTACTCTCAAATCAATTTAAGAAAAATTTGAGGTTTTTTTTATGAATTGTCTGTTTATGCTCTGTGTCCATCCCATATTATTAATGGGCTTCCCAATTCTAACAAATAAGCAAAAACATATTTCAAAAAATATTTCATAGAACCTTGCACAAGACTTTAGAAATTATCTAGTAGCGTGATCTCATTTCACAAACAAGAAAACAAAAGCAGTGAGAAGTGAAATGTCGAGCCAGCTCTAGAACCCTGTGGCTGATGGGCAAAGGGACAGAAAATCCAGTCTGATACTCCACCTGTTAGACAGCGCTGCCTCCTCAGTGACTCCTAAATTTGGTCTCCCCGAACATTGCATTTCCTGCCCAAATACCATATTCAGGAATTACCAAGAGCCACCTTTATTTTCCCACAATTTGCAGCATTTTAAAAAGACTGTGAACAAATAGCTAAGATTTTTAAGCTAACTTGAGGCCCCTTGTGATTTCATGGCTGTAATCATGGTATTCCCCCATCAGCACCTTGCAAATCTCCATTTCAACTAGCACAGTATTGCACTGTAATGCTCTATTTAAATGATATAAGTTAAAGTAAAAAGCAAAATTAAAATTAGCGCTGTCAAGGAATGAAAATGAAATGCAGTGACCAAGCTGCTGATTTTTTTTTTTTTTGCAGGAGGAGAGAGTGAAAGGGCAGACACCAGTGGGATGTTGGCCCCAACGCCTTTCTGTTTTGCAATCCTGAAATCCCAGGAAGCTCCAGACCACAAAAGAGACTGAAAATGCCCTGATTGGAATGAAGCAGGCTGGCCCCTCCCACTGTTCTCACTTCGCATTAGTGATCCAGTCATCCTGCGGTCACCGCAGATGTAGTTTGTAGAAGAATAACTGGAGGGTTGAGAGTTTCAAAATGTAAACTGAACTCCAAGGAACATGAGGCATTGGGCGGGATTTTTTTTTTCTCTCAGAATCTCTTTGTCCAGAGTAAACATAAGCAATTGTGTTTGGTTGACTCAAAGTTTCAAGATTAATCAACTATCCACTGTTGTTTGGAAGGTTAACTGCTGAACTTTCTCGGTATTTTTATCTGTTAACTTGTGCTTCCTTTTCCCCTGACAATGTGCAGCACTCAAGGGACAGATAATAGGTCAGGCAGTCCCCGCAGTCAGGCTCCCGGCAGGTGGAGAGTAGGAGAATTATTTTAAGTGTAGATAATAGAGACATTTAAATTTACTGAGATTTGAGGCCAGGGCTTCAATGGACAAATCTTGAACAGTAAAGGCAGCAAGGCTAACAATAATAGGTAGAGTACTTGCTATGTGCCAGACATTGTAGGAAACCTTTACAAGTACTATCTCATTTCATTTGTATAACAATCCATGAGGTAGGTACTATTATCTTCACAGAGGAAGAAACTAAGTTTCAAAGTTACATGGCCAAAGTCACACAGCTAGACTTCTTGGGGCCAGATCAAGCAATCTGACTCCAGGACCCTGGGCTTTTTAATAAAATTCCATGAATGCTCTGGAGGCTGTAGCCCCTGCTCCTGAACTAGTGCTCGACGAGTGGTAAGCATCCAAAAAATATTAGCAGAGTGAATGAATACTCCATGCTGCCTCAGCCTGGGTCAGAGTCTGCGTGCTCTGCAAGCTGGGGAAGACCTGAAAACTGCATGTAGATGCTTTTCAAACTCCTCAGAGCTTTCTTTTTAAACTTAGAACTTATTGGATAATTGTCACATTGATGCACCATCTTTGTTTCAGCGAGATGTAATACTGTACTTAAAAATGATTGTTATAGCACAGAGCTACTTTGAATAGTTAAAAAAAAAAACCAATTACTGAATGTCTAATGTCAGGGGGTTGGTTAAATAAATTGTAGAAATGCAATGATGGATAATCAAGTTGTAGAATACTGCATGGCATAAAAACATTTTCTAGATATATTATCCAGAGGGGGAAAGCAGGCTATAATAATCTGTAGAATATTATCTTAATAATGTACATATATTTGTGCATGGTAAAGTGTTGGAAAGAAAATACATTGAAGTGTTAATAGTAGTTATTTCTGTGTGGCAAGAGGAAAGGTAGTTTTAATTTTCTTTTTTTGTGGTTTTAATTTTTTTCAAATTTTCTATGGTAACTCTAAATTTAATAATGAGAAAAAAGCAATAATGTGATTTTTTTAGAAAACAGTGATAATCAAATTTTGAATCTTGTTTTAAAATTAAGATAGTAAATTACAACTTAAGGAAAGACAGCACAGTGTAGTTGCTAAGAACGTGGAGGGTGGAGCCAGACCGCCGGTGCTCCGAGCCCAGCTCCCCTTCACGAGCTGCGGCCCTTGGTTAAATTACTTATCTGTGATTCAGTTTCCTTTCTGTAAAGTGGAAATAACATTGCTTCCTACCTGAAAGAGCTGTTATACGGATTAAATGAGCTACCATATCTAAAGCATTTACAACAGTGCCTAGGACATAGTAAGTGTCATATGACTTTGTTATTATTGTTGTCATCATTATTTTTATTATCATTAAAAATGCTCTCATCCTATCCTTATAAATGTATAAGCAGAGGCAAACCTAGGTCAGGCATTTTAATGTCCACATATCTGGGGCTCTTCTGGTCCAAAATGAAGGCTAGGACATGCCATCTGGATCCCCAGAGAGGGCCCCAGCTGGACTTCCCCAGGTTCCGTATTACCATCGCTGAAGTAAGCAGATTTAAAAAAGCTCAGGTTTATTTTGTCTTCATTTATTAATCAAGCTAGCCAAAATATAAAGTTAAAGCCAGGGAATAAATTTAAATATGGGGAGAGAGAATTCTTCCTATCTCCACCCTCAAATCAGCTTCTACCATGACCCTTGACCTCACTATGTGACCCAAACATAAGCCACCTTGTGAACCTTCAAGTTCTTTTTCTCTCACTCCTCATCCTTCACCCCACTCACACCCATCCCCTCAACCAGGCACCCCACTCCTAACCCCACGCCTGGCTGGTCTCCACAGAGAAGAGGCTGGATTCTCCACCAGCCCAGCCCATACCAGGCCTGACCTCTGGGGTCCTGGGAAAGGGAGGCCGAACCCAGCCCGCTCAGGAGAGTGGGAAGTGGCAGTGAGATGTCCTCACTGGCCCTGCTCCCAGGCTGGCCTTAACTGCCCTTATCCTGGTGCGGAGGCTGGGATTTCCTGCCCGGAAGCACAGGCTTGCACACAATGGGGGCTATCGGTCACCGGGGCTCAGCACCCCGGCGGGAGCCCTCCCCTCAGCTGTCAGCTCTCCAGGCCTTTTCTGTGTGAACCTTTACTTCCTGGATTTCTGGACTCTTGTTTTGGTCTTTAACAAGATGGAAACCCTTAACCCCTCTGTCATGGTGGGTCAGTCACCTTTCACTTCCCATTCTTTCCGACATTGGGTCTAAGTCACCTTAACCTGATAATGAACATAGCTTAGGTAAGGACAGCGATTCCACTCTTTCTAGGTGTCTTTTTTAAATCATAGGTAAAATTGACATATTAACTTCATTGGCTCTCATGATGATAATAGTTCTATCAACTGAGCAAATGAATATATTATATACCTGTATTGAAGTTTAAATTCTTAATCTAAGAGCTTATATGGCTTATTTAACAGCCCTCAATAGGGTATCTTTTTATATGAAAAAGCAGAAGTATTTTTTAAACCTAATAGTTTACTTACAAGAAAACATTTAAAAGAAGGCATAGTTTATCACGTTGCAAGTCTTAATAATGCAAACAGTAGGATCACTTTTAAAACTTAAAATAAGAGCCCTAATTTACTGAATACTTACTAAATGTATCAAGTGGTTTACTCATATTAGCTCATTCAGTCCTCGGGGCGACCTATTTTCTGAAGAGAAAACTGATCCTCAGAGAAGCTGAGTGACTCACTGAGACCAGTGTAAATGTCAGGGCTGGGATTTGAACTCAGCCTGTGTGACCACAAAGTTAGTGCATTTGAAGCTATGCTATCCTGCTGCCTCCCAAAGTAGCTGATGCCCAAATATTACTAACAATCCCAAACATTACTGCAGTTCTTGAACACAGCTATGGATGTGAGAGCTTGTCTCCCATCCATCCTTAGTGCCCCACCCACAGCTGCTCAGACTTCCCCACTGGCCTGCACGACTTCAATGGCCCTAAGCTCAGAAAGGATGATGGTGTTTGTCCCCACATACTCCCTTATAATTCAAAAGAAAAACTAAACTAAACCGCAAAGGAAGTGTCAACAAGTTAAGCAAAGGTATGGTTTTCCTGAGTGTATATCTGTGTATGTGACAATACATACATACATACACATGTATATGATGTAATATCAGATTGATATAAACAATTTCCAAACAGTTCTTGGGATAGTCCAAACTTTATGGACTGTAAGCACAGGCTTGTCCATCTACTGGGTAGTTGGGCATTGCCAACTCCTCCTTCCCAGTCTGGATGTGGTGACAGAGAAAGCAAAGCAAAGGAATGGAAAAGAGGAAGGAGGAAAGCGCATTTACTCAGAAACCGAGGTGTGGGATGAAAACTACCAAAGAGAAACCTGCTGTCCCCCGCCACTGCCAGCCTGGTGATTCCTGAGCAGGCATCAGTCTGTCCTCTCCAGCGGGAGGGTGAGCTGCTTCAGGAGTGAGTCCCTACAGGGGAGGAGGGGCAGCTGGGTCTAAAGGACCCTTCCCTCCCACCCCTACCCACCCCACAGGAGGCGTGCTCTGATTCAGCAGGGGGCAGCCAGACCTGCACCTCCCTGTTTACATGTGGATGCCACTGGGACCCATTGTACAATGACTCAGATTAGCTCTCGCTGCCCCGTGGAGCCTGCTCTGGGTTAACACCCCAACAGTCAATTTAAGTCATTTAATTAATTTTTGTGACATGAAGACAGCCTGCCTGAGGGGCGGAACTCTGAGATCATGATGACACATAAGCCTGTGGCTTCTTGGATGGATCTCTGTTGTTGCTGTGGTTTCCATGGGACCTCAGATCACATGCAGGGCCACTGGCTGCACTTGGATGAGGGCCATCCTGAACGTGGCCCGTGTGGGAACCACAAGGGGAGGACAGCGGGCACTCGTCAGGGGAGAATGGTGGCTATGTAGTCAGAGCAACCACCTGGGTGAGGCAACCTCATTCAGAGCAGATACCTCTGTGACCTGCACCAGAAAAAAAAACCACTGGGTCTCTTTGGGATGCTGTGAAAGCTGTGCGCTTTGGGGGAACTCAGAGTTTCCCAGGGGATCCCAAATTTATAGACTAAGAGCACTGAGGTTTACTGGAGAGTTCTAAGTTTTGCTCAGGGAGTCTTCTTCCAATGCTTCAGGTAATCTGCTCAGGGTTTTATGAAGGTCATGGCCTAGAAGCCCTGGGGTGGCTGTTATTGGAACAGCACTACTCTTAGAGGGAGGTCTTATGACCTGGACAAGGAAGAAATCCAGTGCTGGACTCCAGTTCTGCTTCATCCATGTAAATGGCTTCAATCCAACCATGACGAGGAAATTCGACTTTCTCTGCAGAGACTGCTCCCTCAGCAGAACACAGAAACGTTGGATGCCAACAAGGTCGACTCCCTCAGGTCCAAGGCCCACGGGTGGCCAGAGAGTGAGATTTGAGGAATGGGTGTCCCCAGAGTCACTGAGGGCACCAGTCTCTGCTTTCCCTTTGCTCCCACTACTCCTGTTCTCTTTTGAAGACAGCCTAACGCCTCCTTCCCCTGCCTGCAGAGAGGGTGAGGAGCACCCTTCCTGGGTCAGAGGGCTTTGCTCAGCCCACCATTTCGAAGTACAGCAAAAGCATTATTCAACGCTAAGCCAAATTCTTGTGGCTGAGAGGGAGGAACCCTCTGCCTCCTCCCAGTCGTTCTGGCTGAAAATACCCACTTGCACTAGACAGCAGTGAAGGCTGCTGTTCCTGACAATTAGTTCTTGAGCCCTTTGGTTCCTTTTTCCCTGTTCTTAATTCAGTAAAGTTCCAGATGTGATGAAAAATAAAACAGGAGAAAATGGCTTGGAAGACAAAAGAAACTTGTTCCTCCTTCTCCAGATGAAGTATGATTTTGAGGACAGAGCCTGGTCTCTAACGATTCTTGGGTTTAAGTAATATGTGCTTTGGGAAGTCATAATCATTTCAAGGGGCTTTTTCCCTGTGTTGAGGAAAGTGCTGTGGCTGCATCTGAAAAATAGAGAGGTAAAGCGATTCCACAGCTTTAAACAGAAAATAAAGATTGGACTTGAAGTTCTTTGATGTTTATAATGCTGTCCTACCATGTTACTCAAGGAGGAAGCCTGGGACCCAATGGGGACTCCAGTTATGAAATATGTGACCAGACAATCAATATTAGTTTGGTGGCAACGCATAACAAAAGCTTTAAGAATACCTTTGACCCAGCAGCTCCGTTTCTACGAAGTTTCTCTGGGAAATCTGTGCAAAAATAGTTAATGATGTTCATCACAGTGTTGCTTCTTACACCAAAATATGAGAACTAGCCTAACTGAAAAATAGGAACTGCATAATTGTGATGCATTTATTATGCACCATTGGAAATGGTGCAGAAGAGTATTGTCAAAGAAATAATGCAGTGTTCGATGAGTAAGGCAGGCTTCGAGCAGCATCTCTAGCATAACCCCAGTTTCAGTGTAAAACATCTAAATATCTCAGAGAGGTATTAGAGTGATATTATTTCTGGGCCGTTTAATATTTTTCCTTTATGTTTTGTAAATTTTCTGCATTTAATATGCACTATTTTTTGTAAAAAATACACACACAGTAAGTGTTACAAAAACAATACTTGAGAAGGTAACCAAGATTCGAAGTACTGGAAGAGAAAGAGTGTGGCTACACTCTTACTCAATGTCCTCAGCAAGTCATTTAATTCATCTCTGAGGCTTGAAAATTCTTCACCTGTTCATCACCCAGCTTTGGGGAGAAGCACCTTGTCTAAATTTATTTCTAAGTATTTTATTCTTTTTGATGCCATCATAAATGGAATTGTTTTCTTAATTTCTCTTTATGATGGCTGTCATTATTGTATCAAAATTCAACTGATTTTTATATATTTATTATGTATCTTGCAACTTAACCAAATTCATTAATTAGTTCTAACAGGTTTGGTTTTTTTTGGTGGAGTACTTAGAGTTTTCTATTTATAAAATTATGTAATCTGCCAACAGAGACAATTACACTTGTTTTCCTATTCAGATGCCTTTTTTCTTCTTTTTCTTGTCTAATTGTTCTAGCTTTTGTAATGTCTCCCTTTTCATTTATAATTTTTATTTATTTGAGTCTTCCCTCTTTTCTTTTAGTCTAGTTAAAGGCTTGTGTATTTTTTTATCTTTTCAAAAACAACCTCTTAGTCCATTGTGTTTCTAGTCTCTGTTTTATTTATTTCTGTTCTGATCTGTATTATTTACTGCCATATGCTAACTTTAGGTTTCGTTTGTTCTTTTTCTAGTTCCTTTAGGTGTGAATTTAAGTTGTTTTTCTTTTTCTTTAATGTAGGCATTTATTACTGTAATCTTCTCTCTTGGAACTCTGCTGCACCCACCAGTGTTGGTATGTTGTGTTTCCATTGTCATTTGTCTTCATATGTATCTTTTTTTTTTTTAATTTTCTTTTGATTTCTTCTTTGGCCCATTGGTTGTTCAGACATATGTTTAATTTTCACATAGTTATGAATTTTCCACTTTTTTCCTTGTTCTTGATTTATGGTTTTATACCATTATGGTTAGAAAAGTTACTTGGTATGATTTCAATTTTCTTAAATCTGCTATGACTGTTTTGTGACTTAATGTATCTTGGAGAATGTGCTTGAAAATACTGTATTGGATGGAATGTTCTGTTATATCTCTTGAGTCAATTTGTTCTAAGTTATGGTTCAAGTCCAACATTTCTTTGCTGATTTTCTATCTGGATGACCTATTCATTGAAAATGGGAATGGAAGTCCCCTATTATTATTGTGTTGCTATCCATTTCTCCTTTCAGTTCTGCTAATATTTGCTTTATATACTTAGGTTCTCTAATGTTGGGTACATCTATATTCACAATGGCTATATCCTCTTAATTAATTGACCCCTTATCATTATATAGTGACCTTCTTTGTCTCTTTTGAGAGTTTAGGACTTAAAGTTTATTTTGTCTGATGTAAGTATAGCCACCCCTGCTCTCTTTTGATTACCATTTTCAAGGACTACCTTTTGCCATCTTCTCATTTTCAGTCTGTGTCCTTTAAGCTAAAGTGGTTTTCTTGTAGGCAGCATATTGCTGGATCTTGTTTTTTAATCTATATGCTTTTACCTAGAGAATTTAATCCATTTACATTTAAAGTAATTATTGATAGATAAGGATTTGCTATTGCCATTTAATAATTGGGTTTTTTTGGCTATTTTGTAGTTTCTTCTTGATGCATTTCTTTGTGATTTAATGATTTTTTTCATAGTGGTATACTTTGACACATTTCTCTCTCTTCTTCTAAGCCTAGGCATTTCTTTAGGAGAAGTTTTTCAATTAGTAATTTACTCTCTTTACTTGTTACTCAGCTATTCATATTTTACACTTCTTCTGGAGTCAGTTTCTATAGTTTGTGTCTTTCTGGAAATTTATTCATTTTATCTAAGTTATCTAATTTGTTGACATATAGTTGTTCATTGTATTTCATATAAGCATTTTTGCTTCTCTAAGATCAGTAGTGATGTACCCTCTATTATTTCTGATGTAGCAGCAATTGCATTTTAATGCAAAGAGAGTGTATAACTATGGGGACTTGAGACATTTTTGTTCAAGAAAACAAGTGTCTTTGGAAATGAGTAAGATATCAAAGTGGGTAATTTAAACTATGGAACCAGTATGATCATCTACCTTAAAAAAGATTTGTTCCAGCAACACTGGCCTCAGTTCCTAAGAACTGTCTTGAAGACCTGGAAAGTCAAAGAGAGAATCCCTGTGCATGGGGATTGCCACCATTGGAATCGCATGGCATTACCAGCAAAGGCATGTCTCAGCTCATAGAACAGCTGGGAGTTGTCTGATAACATATGGAAACATTTTATGGTCCAAAATAATTTGAAAAGGAGGTTAAGGTTGTCATGAAATTAACTACCCTTAATCATTTTCATGATAAAATCATAAAGGGCAGAATTCACTAACTCCTTTATTGCTTTCTTGAATTGTTTCCAGAAATATAGTTTAGAAGAGTGAAGGAAAAATTATAAGACTTCTCCACTCACACACACCATATCGCACAAGCAAATCTGTTAATTATTAAATAATTAGCTGGGGGGGATTAATAAACCATTATTTGGGAATAAACTAGACTATTTAAGAGAATGGTAACATCAGTCTAGGGATGTTACTGATTAGGAGATATTCCAGTGCATTCAAACTGTAATCAGTTAAAGTTGAATGTATTTTCTATTTTTGTTATAATTACACAAGTTAAAATTATCTATTTCTTTTAGCTATTGTAAAGTAAGGTCCTAAATCAGACATGCCACTCTGAGCTCTGCTGTAATACTAAAAAACAAATGTTAATCTCCTGGGGGGCAGGGATTTTGATTGTCTTATTTCATAGTTGTGTCCCAAGCATAGTGCTTTGGACCATGAAGGCACCCAGTGAATAGTTGTTGAGTAAGTAAATGATTAATAGTAGCTGCCTGTCACTACAGTTCCAGTGTAAATAATTATAATGGAAAACTCATTTTTGTTAAAGAAGTATCATAGTTCAAAGGCAAAATAACCTCTCCCAGCAACTTCCAAAATACAACTGTGAAACTCCCCTATAGGATTAGGCCCCTGAGTGATGAAGCTCCCCAGTTTGAGGCTTCACACACTCAGCCTGTTGGAAATATCAGGGTCTTAAAACTATCATATTTGAAAACACTGTTGATGTAGGGATTTTCTTTGATTTAAATGCTGTTTCTCTTGGAAAGGGCTTGTATTTTTCTAACCAAGTTAGGTCATTGAACTGGGCATACAGGGAAGAGGAAAACTGAAGAAGACATTTTAGAAACAGAAACTGTGGTCACTTTTTCTATATGTGTCTGGACTGAGTTTCTGATGTCTTACATTTAAGTTTACAAATAAATGCTTTTATATTGAAATATAATTTTATATCAATAATTTTATTGAGACATTTCATTATACCTTCCTCACAGGATTATTATAAGGAATAAGTGCTCTAATGAAAGCAAAGTCCTTATAACATACAAGATAATTATTTGATGAAAGAAGTTTATTATTCTTATTTTGACCCGAGCCTGTCCTTATTTAACATTTTGATATTTTTTCATGATGGATTTTCTAAAAGTAATTTTGATTCTTTGAAAAATTGCATTAAAATATTACTTATCTTGACTACCACATTTTTAACTTATTTATTTTTAGAGAGGGGACAGGGAGGGAGAAAATGAGGGAGAGAAATATTGATGTGAGAGAGAAACAGCACTCAGTTGCCTCTCACACATCCCCAGCCGGGGGCCTGATCTGCAACCCAGGCATGTGCCCTAACCAGGAACTGAACCGGTGACCTTTCGGTTGATGGGACAAAGTTCAACCTACTGAGCCACACCAGTCAGGGCAACCACTAAACATTTTGACTCTCCCTAAATTTTGTGATTATGCAACTGATTCCTGTGCCTCATCCTAATCCTGGCCCTGGTGATATGATCCAGGCATGATCAAATCAGGTTTTACAATGTGTACCATGATAGAACCCCTTATAGAGAAAACTGTTTTACTCTTGACCTTGTGGAGAAGCAGTGCAAATTAGAGTTACTTTGTATCACTGGCCACAGTTCTCCTCAGTCACTCTTGATGAGACTGGGTTGGTCACCTGACCCCAAAACATACACTCCATGGATAACTTGAAATGATGAGAGAGCCCAATCAGATTCTTTTTTGTTGGAAAGGATCTAATGATCTTAAAATATTTTCATATTTTCCATATTTCCATATTCAATAAAAGTATTTAGAAGTGAAATGAAATGATTTCTGAGATCTGTTATAAAGCATTCTAATGGAGAAGAGAAATGAAAGTGGCAAAATGTTCATAATTGAAAGCTGGATGGCAGGTTTTGGGGGTTTCATGATCTATTCTCTCTATTGTCTATTAAATTGCACCTATTATAAAACTAAACCAATAAACATCAAAGGTAAAGCAAAATATCTGTGTCAAGAGTTGCCATTAGGTAGGATCCTGGGTGGCCATGGCATTCCAAGAGCCACAGGCATTCCACAGTTCCGAGGTATTTGAAAATGTTGGTGAGCAGAGGAGGTGGGTCAGTTTAGGGAGGAGAGGGGAACAGTCATGCAGAGAGAAACAGATCTCATAGATTCCTATTCCTGTTTCCTTTTCCCATGCTGCCCAGCCATGCTATAGCTTCTGCCCTTGAATTGCTATGCCATTCCTGACTCTTTTTTGCCTTATGTTTATTTTTAAAAATTTATTCCTCTTTTCTTGAGTTAGTTTCAGTCTAGCCTCTGTCTTCCACACCAAATAGGCATCCTCAAAACAAATAATTATTTGTATCTGTTACAGTCAGAATTTGCCCGAGTGGCCCTACCAATCTTGGGGTCAAAAGGCATTCAGCATTTCATGGAGGACAATTAAGAGAGACTCTTATACGAAGCAGAATGTTACGTAATCAAAACCAATTTGATCTGCCCTCCAGGTACAAATACACCAGGATGGAATTAAAAGCAGTTTTCCTAAAAGCTCTTCACAGGAAACAGCTTGAATTAACAGTGTGCCATGGCAGTTTCCTGTGGGCCATGTTGATCTTTTAAAAGTAAACACGGTCACTGAACAGTCAAGTTGACCTGCAAGTTCTGTGTGCTAGGCTAGTCTCCTCACCTTAGGGGTATTACATTTTGAGTGCTAAAAATGCAAAGTCATCTCCCATTTGGATAAAGGTAAAGGCTTGGTGGACTATTTTCAATTTTCCACAAAGAGTAAAGTGTTTCTAGCCAGGATGAAAGAAGTAACTTAGGAAAAGGATCCCAAAGCGGAATGTCAAGGAACTAGGGATTGGAAAAAGGTAGAGCAGAGGGAAAATAGGCCGAATTTAGTGCCTGTGGTAGGACCATCCTCTGAAGAACAAGTTAGGATTATCTGAATGCATCAAGAACACCAAAGGGAGAGGGGCCAAATCTGCAGCCTCGGTGGGAGAGATCTTGCTAGAGCTAGAAAATGCAAACTTAATTCAGAAAAATCTGAATCGGGAAAGAAAGTATACTTGCTCTTCAGAGCTGACAGGAGGGGAAATGGCCCACTTTGCTCTTTTCAGGAAAAGGGGTTGGCATCGTGTACTTCCCGGGTCAAGGAAGGTCATACACTTACAAACCAAGGAAGAAATAAACAAGTATCTATAATTTTAAAGAAGAAAGTAACAATCAACTGTTTTTCCATCATGCAGAAAGAATTACCATAAGCAATTCAGTTTATTTTCTTAGGTGTTTTCTATGCATTTACCCATTTGACATAATAATATATGCTGATTTTTAAGTGCCATTTAATTCAGGAATAGCCACAAATCATATACTTTTGAGTCATTTAATTGACTCTTATTAAAGAGTCATTTAATATATAATGTCTGTCCCTGCATGATTTATTGTCTTTCCTCATTTAAAAAAAATTCCAGTGAGTTAGATCATTTAACACAAGGCTTAAAGATGCATAAAAATCATTTCTCAAGTTCTTTAGCAATGAAAAAGTTCATTATGCCATTCAATGCAATACTGCTTTTGTAGAGAGGGAGAGAAAAGATCTTTTGTTTAGTAGTTTTCTTGGCACATAGTTATCACTATGTAAGAAGCTAAGCCATTGTTAGAAAAATCTGGACAACAGCACCAGTTATCATCATAAATGATCAACAAATAAGGCAAGAAGTTCCACATGAACTGTAGGTTAAAGGATATGGCTCAAGAAATACATTTCTTGGTACTGAGAGAGGAGTGGAAGCAGTAGAGGAATTGTTAACATTTTAGGGCTGTGTCACTAAGAATGTTTTTTTGAGTGTAAGTGACAGAGAATTCTGGCTCATTTGTATTAAATAATAAGTACATCTAGTATCATACTACAGGCCCACACTTGGTTAATTTAGCTAATCAATAACATCAGCAAGGACCCAAATTCTTTTCATCTTCTGGCTTTGCCATCCTAGTTATATTGGCATGGCCCTCAGGATAGCTCCAGACCTGGCAGTGGTCAGGGACGATGAGCCTGTCTTCTACAAGTTGTCTCTATTTAGAAGTGGGAAACTAATCCCAGAAGTCTCTATGTACAGACTTCCTTCATATCTTATTGGTTTAGGATTATGTCACATGTCCATATTTAAACCATTTATAAACTGGAGATAGCCCAATCACTGTCCATACCCAGTGTCTAATTATAAGACTAGCTTTCTTTGAAGCTCATGGTTAGGTAAGGAGAAGGATATGAGCAAAATTGGGGTGGTGCTGGAAGAAGAGGAAGGAAGAAAAATGTTGGGTAGCAACCAACATTGTCTCTCACAAGGGCTAAGAGGTCTCTAAACTACAAAATATCCCAGACAATACACACAATGTACTTATTTCTGAATATGGTTTCAAACTGTGGGAGGTAAGCCCTGTTCCTTTGTGCATGTGTGTGTGTGTTTGTGTTGTTGTTAATTCTGGTTCTTTTATCAGTTGATTAATGTATGTGTTCAAATACTGTTCAAGAAAAGACCATGAGCTGATCTATTTTCTGAGTTCTTAACTATCTGAGCTTGTCTTTCTATTGCTTTCATTAATCAGTGGCAACGTGCTTAAGTAAAATATTCACAGACCACAATATTTTTCCATCAAAAATTTGTTGATATTGTTGCATTGTTTTCTTTTTTAAAATGTCTTAAAATTTATGATGTTATGTATTTATTTTTTATTTATTTTTAAATATATTTTATTGATTATGCTATTACAATTGTCCTATTATCCCCCCTTCATTCCCCTCCACCTTGAACACCCTCTCCCACCCACATTCCCCCCTCTAGTTCATGTCCATGTGTCATAAGTTCTTTAGCTTCTACATT
>CM052542.1:63580311-63653687 GCA_028533065.1 Trachops cirrhosus | reverse complement strand
AAGCTCTATTTCCCGGTGCTGGGACCCTGAGCTGTGCGCAGTGCCTTGCTTCACAATGGCCACCTCGCTGGGTCTGCCGGTCGCCACCCCCTGGCCGGGGCCCACCAGCCACCCAGGGTCTGCCTGCTGCGGATTTGCGCGCTGCCCCAGTTGCTCTGTGCTCCGCTCCGCGTCCCTTGCCCAGCGGACTCTGCCCCTCCTACCAGTCTCGATGAATGCGTCTATTTTTAAATTCTTGTGTGTCCGACTTCCATACACTTCAATTCTCTGTCAGTTCTGGTTGTTATTTTGTTTTTATATTGTTGTTGTCCCTATCTTGGTTGTGCGAGGAGGCACAGTGCATCTACCTATGCCTCCATCTTGGCCGGAAGTCTGCATTGTTTTCTATTAGTTTGCACTGCATAGAAGCCAGAGATTAGTCTAGTTTCTTCTTTGTAAGTAAATTGTTATTATTTTTAACCTGAGAGCCTGAAGGATTCTTTTCTTTATTTTTTCCATTTTAAAATGTGCCCAGAATGCATCTAGATATGGGTCAGTTTTCTTTAATTTTATCTAGAACATAATGAGCCTCATCAGTCTGCATACTCAAATGTTTGTCATTACAAGAAATAAATTTTCAGTTATGTCTCTGATTTGTCTGTTTCTCTTGTTCTTGTTCCTGTCATGCTCACTGGGTTGAATCTTGTTTTCATTTTTCTGTCCATCATCTTCTCACCTACCCTTTTCATTTTGTCATTCTTTTCCTCTATATATTATAGAAGAATATCTCAATTGTGACCTCCAGAATACTCACTTATTTTTCCACAGGGCTAGTTCTGCTTTTTATTCATCCCAATGTACACTTTCATGCTAGATTATTTAATATGAAACACTGTATTTTTGGTATTGTTAATATTTTTATTTACCTCACTTATCTCTCACTGCTGTTAATCTCACTCTGCTGTCTTTGCATTCTGTTGTTCTCTGTCTTTGTGACTGTCTTGTCTTAGATGCCTTGTCTTCTTGCATCTTTCTGCGGGTATTACACAGTTTTCTAAAAATGTTTTCTGGTTCACCTGCAGAAGGCCATTTTTCAGAAGAATGTTCTTCATCTGGTCTTTTTCTGTGTAATTGCTTTTTTCATGTTTCCAATGACACATTTTCTTTTTCTGACTACTGATTTTTGAATGAAAAGAGGAACAGCCAGTTTCAGATTCACCCATAGACAGGATGTGTAGAATTTTTTTCATTCTATTTATTGGACATTTGGGTAATGATGAAATTTTCTCAAAGGTACAGGTTGATGAGACTTGGTATCTGCCCAGTTTTGGTAATTTAGTTTGCATTTCTCTAGTGTGGTTCTGCTGTGCTGAGTTCCTACTTCCATGTCTGTTTCTCACTGTGTATTGTTACCAGGATACTTTGTTATATCCCCAGCTACAGCATTTTCTTTCTAGTGATTATTCCTTCAAGAATGCAATGCATTCACCGCCCCCACTTTCACATACTTCCTAGAATTAGTCTCTAAATAAATGTTGAAAGGTGGAAATGGCAAAAAAAAATAATAATAATATCAACTCAAAATGTAGCACTCACATGGTAAAGAAATAGCTACCAGGTTTTTTGTGGTGTAGACCCCAGGTCTCCAAGTGTGGAAATAGAGCAGCCAGGAGGAAGAAGAACATTTTCTGCCTTGTTCAAGATGGTCAGAGATCCCCATTTCTTGAGGAAGTAAACAGAATAATAGCTAATTGTTTTTTACTGCTTATTAAAAGATTTTAAATATAATTTTTTGTAGGTTTTGGCAAGTGGTTTTCTGTTGGCCTTAGTTTTTGGTGGTAAATAAGGTTTTTATTTTTCTGTGGCTTCATGTGTATTTTAGAAGAAATTTAGGCAAGTTTCTACCAGGGCAGTTAGTCTGGTGCTATTGCTATTTAAAATCAGAAGTAAAAAGCAATAGTTTTTGTTGACACAAGCTAGATATGATCCAATAAACTACTTGGATGCTAGAAAAAATAATTTAAAAAAGCGATTTTAATATTCAGATCAAGGTTGGCATATTCTCATTGCACTCTACCATGTTTAAGTTACATCTGCGATCATTGGGTTAAATTATAGGCCCTATTATTAATAACATTTCAAAGATTTTTGATGAATAAGAGTAAGTTCAAGATGAGTAAATAGGATGCTAGAAGTCTGTATATCATGTTGAGGGAGTGGAGGTAGTTAACTTGGAAAAAGAGATGCTGTGGATAGGTGATGGGGGAGGACCTGATAATGATGGTAAAGCATTCAAATGGTGGTCATGTGGAAAAAGAATTATATTTATGCTGCTTTGCTCCAAAGATCAGAACAAGGATTTCTTGGAAGAAGTTACAAAGAAGTGGATCTGGCTCAACACAACGTTGGTTGGTGTTGGAGTGGACACCTCATAAAGAAAGCAGTGAACTGCTTGGCTCTTTCTAGAAGATCCTAGTCTAGAAGATCCTAGTCAAGAAGATCCTGGCTGATCACCTATCAAGGAAGTTGTGAGATAAATTCTGATATTGGGTGGGAAGTTGAGTGATGCTGTGATCCATATTTTAATGATACTGATTTTGGAGTTTTTCCCTTGAGGGGTCTTGCCTTTACATTGGATGAGCAACTTGGCTTAACCTACAAGGAAAGCACTTAACTGTGAGAACTCCAAGTATTGGGCTCCATCCAGACAAATGAGGACCCAGGAAAGGCAAGTTCCACTTTCTTCTCTGCTCTACAATTTCCAACCCACACAGTAGCAAAGGATACTTCAGAAGCAGACCATGGCTAAGCTTCTGTCAGGAAAAGTGAGGAGTGGGAGCAAACGGGTAGTTTATATGCCATTTCATGTACCGCTCACCACAGCCTTGGGAGGTTGCTTCCCAGACAAAGAATCCAAGATGCAAGGGGGCTAGGAGGAGATCCAAGATGGTGGCAGAGCAGGTGGAAGCTGCATTCACCTCCTCCCAAGACCGAGAATTACCACTAAATTATAGAACAATCATCCTGAATAAACCAAAGGAAGACTAGCTGAAGAGAAATCTTCTAACCAAGAATTTACAGAAGAAACCACATTGAGACAGGTAGAAAGGGTGAAGATGTGAAAAGGGCTGGTCCTACTCCTATGGGCATTGACTGAGTTTCAGACCAATATCTCAATAATAGGGTATTCCCCTTGAAAAGCGTGGGGTCTAACCCAGGCTCCTCAGCCCAGAGCACCAGAGCCCAAAAGAGGAACCCACATAACAGCTGGCCTTGAAAAGCAGTGAGGTTTCCATTCACCAGAGAGAGGTAGGAGTCCACTAGAGACACAGGACCTCCTTAAAGGACCATAAGGGGCCAACACAAAAAAATTTGTTTACAGCCACTTACCCTGAGTTCCCGTAGAGGGAAGGCAGAGTGGACTACAGTTTCATGAGCAGAATCTGGGGTTTGTATTTCTGGGGAGGAAGCTGAAGGGACAACCACCAGGATCCCTGTGTTGATTCATTTTCCCATACCACAGATGCCATCTTTCTTGGGTGGAGTACTCTCTTTCAGGTGGCATCAGCCTGGGGGAAAGCAATAGCCCCACCCTCTAGACTCTCTCTTGTCCCTACTCTGTGGAACTTATGCCCTGCAGAGGAGTACACCAGAGACTCTTTCAGTGTCTGAGCCTAGCAAACAGCTGGCAGATGGAGGTGGATCTCATCAGAGTGACTTGGGTCTTAGCAGACGTGCCCTCAAGGCTGGTGCTAGTAAAAGCAGGCCTTGGTGTGCAGCTTGGTCCTTTCCATGCTCACCCAGGCCCAGGAGAGGCAGTCACAGACTGTGGATCACTTGTAGCTCCAAACAGGTTGCTGAGGGCCAGTCACAGGCAGCACTTTACATAAACCTCTACCAGAGTCCCTCCCAAGAGGCCCAGAGCTAACATACCTAGTGGCTAGCTTCAGACAACAACAGAGCAGAATCCAATAGGTTTCACAAGCAGCATATCCAAAGGAAGGTGTTGGTAGGCAACAAATCCTGCTGAGCTGCCTTCCACTTCATATGATCAGCACCTGCACAACAGCTCGCACACTGTGGTCTGGGTTGAGCCTCCCAGTCAACCAGCCTGAGGATTGGTCTCACACATGAAAAAGCCAATAACAACCAAGACTTAATTATAACAGGAGGGCCCACATAACCCACACAAGGGACATTCCTGGAGCACCCAGATCAGATGACCAAGGAGATTGAACCAATACACCCCACAGGACACCTATTACATAAAGCCACCCCACAAAGACTGGGAGTCATAGCAGATCTATCTAATACATAGAAATAAACACAAAGAGGTAGACAAAATGAAGAGACAAAGAAAGAGACTCCAAATGAAAGAACAGGAGGAAATCTCCAGAAAAAGCTAGATGAAGTGGAGGCAAGCAATTTATCAGATTTAGAGTTCTAAGTAGTGGTTATAATTGGTTATAACCAAAGTAATGGTTATATGCTGTTAATGCTCGACAGCGTAAAAAAGGACATAGAAACAATGAAAAAGAACCAATGAGAAATAAAGAATATACCCTAGCTGGTGTGGCTCAATTCATTGGAGTGTCACCCCACAAACTGAAAGGACATAGGTTCAGTTCCCAGTCAGTGCACATACCTAGGTTACAGGTTCAGTCACCAGTTGGGGAATGTTGGGGCTTCTCACCAGTGAGAAGCAACAGATTTATGTATCTCTTTCACATTGATGTTTTTTTCCCTCTCACTCTCCCACCCTTTCCCTTCTTCTAAAGAAATCAATAAGCATGTCCTTGGGTGAGGATAAAAAAAATGAAGAATATAATCATTGAAATGAAGAATACACTGGAAGAAATAAATAGGTTGGATGAAGCAGAGGACTGAATCGGTGATTTGGAAGACAAGGTAGGAAAAAACATCCAATCCGAGCAGTAAAAAGAAAAATAAATTTTAAAAACTAGGGATGGTTTAAGGGAACTTTGGGACAACATAAACATAACAACATCTTCACCATAGGGGCACCAGAAGGAGGAGAGAGACAGCAAAAGATCAAGAGCCTGTTCGAAGAAATAATGACCAAAAACTTCTTTAACCTAGTGAAGGAAAAAAACAAACAAGTCCAGGAAGAACAGAGTGTCCCAAACAAGATGACTCCAAAGAGACTAAGATACATCATAATTAAAATAGCAAAGATTAAAGACAAAGAGAAACTCTTAAAAGCCACAAGATAAAGATAGTTAGTTACCTAAAAGAGAGCTTCCATGAGACTGTCAGCTGATTTATCAACAGAAACACTTCAAGTCAAAAGGGTTTGGCATGAAATATTCAAAGTGATGAAAAGCTGGAACTTACAACCAAGACTACCTTACTCATTAAGGCTTTTAAAATTGAAGGAGAAATAAAGAGCTTACTAGACAAGAAAAAGTTAAAGGAGTTTGTTACCATCAAACCAATACTACAAAAACTGATAAAGGGTCTGCTTGGAGAAGGAGGAGAAGAAGGAGGAGGACCAGGAGGAGGAAGAAAAGGAGGAGAAGAAGGAACAGAGGAACACAGTTAAAAGAATAAAATGGTAATAAATACATAACTATCAATAATCACTTTAAACGTAAATGGCTTAAATGCTCCAGTTGAAAAACATAGGGTAGCTGAATAAATAATAAAACAAGAACCACATATATTCTGTCTACCACAGACCCACTTTAGAAAGAAAAATACAGAATAAAAGGAAAGGATTGAAAAAAGATTTCATACAAATGTAAATTTTTTAAAAACTGGGGTAGCAATATCTGATGAAATAGACTTTAAAACAAAGGCTCCAGTAAGAGACAAAGAAGGATATTACATAACGATATGTGGAGAAATCCAATAAGAGGATATAACCCTTGTACACATATATGCAACAAATATAGGAGCACCTAAATATGTAAAGCAAACCTTGATGGGCATAAAGTAAGAGACTGACAGTAATGCAGTCACAATAGGGAATTTAACACCCCATTGACATCAATGGATAGATATTCCCAGACAGAAAATTAACAAGGAAATGGTGGCCTTAAATGACACACTAGATCAAATGATTTAATTGATATCTTCACAGCATTTCACCCCAAAGAAAAAGAATATGCATTCTTTTCAACTGTACATGAAACATTTTCTAGGGTAGACCAACTGTTAGCACACAAAACAAGTCTCAATAAATTTGAGATTGAAAAGATTGAAATCATACAAGCATCTTCTCTGATCACAATGGTATGAAACTAGAAATCAATTATAAGAAAAAAACTTAAAAACATAAATACATGAAGACTAAATAACATGTTACTAAACAATGAATTGGTTAACAATGAAATTAAGGAAGAAATCAAAGATACCTTGAAACTAATGAGAATGAGAACACAACTTAAAATCTGTGGGATGCAGCAAAAGTGTCTTAACAGGGTAATTAATAGCATTATAGGTCTATCTCAAGAAATAAGAAAAAAATCTCAAACAATTTAACTTAAAGGAACTTGAAAAAGAACAAAAAACAAAGCCCAAAGTTAGTACAAGGAAGTAAATAATAAAGATCAGAGCAGAAATAAAAAAAAATGCAGTCTAAAAAAAAGTACAAAAGATCGATGAAACAAGTAGCTAATTCTTTAAAAGATAAACAAGATTGACAAACCTTTAACCAGACTCATCAAGAAATAAAGAGAGAGGACCTAAATAAAAATGAGACTTCCAGTCAAAAGGGCAGATGAGGCAGACATGGATCCACTCCTCACACTACCAGATCAAAATTACAAGTAAAATATAGAACAACTATCTCTCAGAACTGTCAGAAATTGAGGTGAATGAAAGTATGACAACTATGGAATTAAGGAAACCACATCCATCCAGCACAGTGGAGATTGAGTCCGTGGAAGAAACTGCTGGAGCCTCTAAGCAGTTTCTCTTAAAAAACCCACACACAGACTCACCTATTCAGACTCACTCCCTCTGAGCTCCAGCACTGGGGTAGCAGCTTGAAAGGCACCAGTGGCACAAAGGGAGGAACTGAAGTATCTGGTATCAAGGTGAGAAGAAGCCATTTTCCCTTTTCTAAACCTTTCTCCCACAGAGCTAGCAAGCTGGAGCCAATTCTGAGGTTCCATCAAATTGACTAACACTGTTTGACCCACCTTGCAGGTCCTCAGAGACTCTGCCCCACTTATGGGCCCACCCAAGCTACTTTTCCATATGAATGACTGGTCTTAGCTCGTGCTGCACAACTTCCTAAATCCTCTCAAAGAAACAACAGCTGGCCTCAGTGAACCCCAGGCCTGGCACTAGCAACAGCCAACCTAAATTCAGTTTTGCTTTGCCTGGGAATCTTCCAACCCAGCATAAGTAGCAGCCATCTCAGCTTGCTTGATAGTTCAGGCAGAGTGGCCCAGGGCAAAACAGAGATGGGTGCTGACCATGGCCAGGACCACCCGGGAAACCCCAGAGCCAGTGCACCCAGTGGACAGCTACAGATCATGTCAGAGCATCACTACCCTGCCCTTCCACAGCTGATCCTCCATGGAGGATGTAGGTTGATGGTCAGTGGTCACAGCCAGTCCTTGCAGCTGACTGGCCTGGATAAATCCCTCCCATTGATCTGTCAACAGTAACCAAGGTTCTTATTAAAGGGACTTATTTAAAAAAAAAGAAGATCAAAACTATGAACAATAAAATGGCAATTGAATCTGAAAAACAAACTCAGCAAACAAGAACAGAGACAGAATCATGACATGGAAAGCATTTTGATGGTTACCAGATGGGAGAGGGGTGTGCGGGACTGGGTGAAGAGTGAAGGGATTAAGAAGTACAAATTGGTAGTTACAGAATAGCCATGGGGGTGTAACGTACAGTATAGGAAATAGAGTAAGCCAAAGAACTTATATGCGTGACCCATAGACATGAACAACAGTGGGGGGATTGCCTGAGAGAGTGGGGGTTCTGTGTGGAGGGGGGCAAAGTGTCAAAAACCAGGACAACTGTAACAGCATAATCCATAAAATATAATTTAAAAAATAAATTAAAAATGAAAGAGAAGTAACAACTCAAACCAAAGAAATAAAAAGATTTTAATAAAATATTATCATCAACATATATGGCAAAATATATGTCAACATATTGGACAATCTGGATGAAATGGATAAATTCCTAGAAACATACAATCTTCCAGAACTGAATCAGGAAGAATCATAGAATCAAATAGACAGATTACACCTAATGAAACTGAAGCAGTAATAAAACACTTCCCCAAAAGTCCTGGACCAAATGGCTTCTCGGTGAATTTTACCAAACATTCAAAGAACTAACACCTATCCTTCTCAAACTATTCCAAAAATTCAAGAAAAGGGAAGACTCCCAAGCTCATTTTATGAGGTTAGCATTATCCTAATTTCAAAACCAGATAAAGACACTACAAAGAAAGAAAATTATAGGCCAAATTTTTGATGAACATAGATGCCAAAATCCTCAACAAAACATTAGCAAATTGGATCCAGCAATATATGAAAAAGATCACACACCATGATCAAGTGGGATTTATTCCAGGGATGTAATTCCTGCAAATCAATAAACATGATTCATCACATAAGCAAAATGAAGGATAAAAACCACATGATGATATCAATAGATACAGTAAAAACACTTGATAAAATCCAGCACCCATTTGTGATAGGAACTCTCAGCAAAGTGGGAATAGAAGGAACCCACAGCCAACATCATATTTAATGGGCAAAAAGTACAAGCATTTTCCTTAAGATCAGGAACAAGACAGACATGTCTGCTCTCACCTCTCTTTTTCAACATAGTACTAGAAGTCCTAGCTGTAGCAACCAGACAAAAAGAAAAAATAAAAGGCATCCAAATTGGAAACAAAGATGTAAAACTGTCATTATTTGCAGATGGCATGATACTGTATGTAGAGAACACTAAGGATTCAACCAAGAAACACTAGAACTGATAAATGAGTTCAGTAAAGTGGCAAGATACAAAATTAATATCCAGAAATCAGTTGCATTTTTATACACCAATAATGCCCTGCAAGAAAGGGAAACAAAGAAAACAATCCCATTCATAATTGCTTCAAAAAGAATAAAATACCAGGAAATAAGTTTAACCAAGGATGCAAAAGACCTGTACTAAGAAAATGATAAGACATTGAAGAAAGAAATTGAAGAAGATACAAAAAATGGGAAGCATAGACTGTGTTCATGTATAGGAAGAATTAACATCATTAAAATGTCCATATTACCCAAAGCAATCTATAGATTCAATTCAATTCCTATCAAGATAACAATGGTGTATTTCACAGAACTAGAACAAATATTCCAAAGATGTATATGGACCCCAAATAGCAACAGCGATTTTGAGAAAGAAGAACAAAATTAGAGGAATCACACAATTTGATATCAAACCATATTACAAAGCCATAGTAATCAAAACAGCAAGCTACTGTCATAAAAACAAACATATATTAATCTATAGATCAACAGAACAGAATAAAGATCCCAGAAATAAATCCATGCCATTATAGTCAATTAATATCTGAAAAAGTAGGCAAAAACATACAATGGGGTAAAGATAGTTTATTCAATAAATGGTGTTGGGAATATTTGACAGGTATATGTAAAAAAAAATGAAACTAAACCACCTTCTCACACCACACACAAGAATAAACTAAAAATGAATTAAAGACTTAAATATTAGACTTGAAATCATAAAAATCTTATAAGAAAACATAGATGGTAAAGTCTCAGACATTTCTCATAGCAATACTTTTTCTGATACAAAAGAAAAAATACAAAAATGCAATTACATCAAATTAAAAATTTTTGCATAACAAAGGAAACCATCAACAAAATGAAAAGACAATCCACTGAATGTGAGAACATATTCACCAATACATCTGATAAGGGGTTAGTATCCAAAATTTATAAAGAACTTCTAAAACTCGATACCAGAAAAACAAACAATCTATTTAAAAAAGGGGCAATGGACCTGCATAGACACTTCTCCAAAGAGGACATACAGATGGCCAATAGACATATGAAAAGATGCTCAACATGACTAATCATCAGAAAAATGCAAATTAAAAACACAATAAGATATCACCTCACACCAGTCAGAATGTCTGTCATCAATAAATCAACAATCAAGTGTTGGCGGAGATGTGGAGAAAAGGGCACAATCATGGACTGTTGGTGGGAATGCAGATTAGTGAAACCACTGTGGAAAGCAGTACGCAGATACCTCAAAAAAATTAAAATAGAACTGCCTTATGACCCAGTGATTTTACTTCTCAGTATTTATCTGATGAAATCTGGAATACTAATTTGAAAGAATATATGCACCCCTATGTTCATTACAGCATTATTTACAATAGTGAAGATTTGCAAATAGCCCAAGTACCCATCAGTCAATGAATGGATTAAAAAACCGGTACATTTACACAATTGAAAACTACTTGGTTATTAAAAAGAAGGAAATCTTACCATTTTTGACAGCATGGATGGACCTGAAGAACATTATGCTAAGTGAAATGAGGCACCCAGAGAAAGAAAAATACTATATGATTTCACTTATATGTGGAATCTAATGAACAAACTGAACTAACCAGCAAAATAGTGACAGACTCATAGATGGAGAGCAGGATGACAGCTGTCAGCAGGGGTGGCAGAGGCTGGTTGGGGTGTTGGAGGAATTGAGCAAAAAAGAAAAAGAGAAAGAACTCATGGACACAACAGTGTGCTGATCGAGGGGGGACAGGGTGGAGAGGTGCAGGAGGTTATAGAGAGGTAAGTGGTGATAGACAGAGACACAATACAGAGTACAGATGATGTGTTGTAGAATTGTGCACCCAAAACCTGCATAATGTTGTTAACCAGTGTTACCTCAGGAAGTTCGATAAAAACGGGAAAAGAGGGTTTAGACAACTTGCCAAGAACAAGAAGACACCATTCACGGAGCCAGTGGAGGCCCAAGAGCTGTAAAGTGCAGGGGGCTCAGGGGTGGCACTGGGTGGGAGTAAGCACCTGGAGACTGAGCATGAGCTGCACTGGCTTCATTTTCATTTCTAAGGATGCATTTAGCTACATTTCACATTGTTGACCTTTGTGATGATCTTTTTATTTTGTCTTTGGGGTAGTTTGTGGAGGCAGATGGAGATGGGGATAAGGCCCCTCCAGCCCACCCCCAGACACTCCTTGGCATCATGTGGTACAAGCAAGATTTGAACCCTGGTCTGATTCCAAAGCTCAGGCTGACCCCATGATGAGCAGAAAGACCTTTTTAAATGTTACTGAGGATTTGTTTTGTTTTGTTTTTGCACTTCATTTAAACTGCGATAACTAAATAAGGCAGGAGAAGCAGACTAGAAGATTTAGTCTATTTTCCTGAAGACTCCCCAAATACAGAAAGTTCCTGGCTTGAAGGCTGGCCCGACTTCACTCCCGTTCTGTGCTGGCTCCAGCCCTTTAGCTGGCCTCTTCCCCTGACCTGCAGGTGCTGCCTCTTCTTGCAACACAGTCAGGAGGATCCCCACCTGCTGCTTCCCTGGGGGATGCTGTAGTCAGTCTGGGTCAAGGCTGCACACAGCTCTTTTTTTCCTTTCCCCTTACAAATAAAAATGCCTCCCCTGTTTGTCCTCTTGGGCTTGCAGTCCCAGATGTGTCAGGGGTTGGTTCCTGTAAAGCAGCACAACCAAAGGGCTTTTCTACTGCATTACATAATGGCAGGGTTCACGTCACTTTTCCATTGTTTTTGGACTGTGCTGCATGGTCCTTTGGGGATGTCCTGAAGTTCAGGATCCTTCAGAGCCAAGAGAGAAAAGCCCAACAGCAAAACGAGTAGAAATAAAGAGAATGCTAGCCACGTGGCTTTGGGTCTTCTCTGAAATTTCTGCTCGTATCTGCATTTTGTTTCTGGAAGGTTGTGAATGATCTTCTTGATGCTAGGTCTCATGTTTTTGTCCCTTTATTATCCATATCCCCCTCTCTTTGAACATTTAACACTGTTGACCAACTCTTTTCTGCTCAAGACTGCTCCTACCTTGCTTTCTGTAACACTGCGGTCACCCCTCTTCTTTCCCTGCCATTGGTTGAATATTCTGCTTTGTTGTCCCCTTTGCCCTGCCATTCACCATACCAACCTGGCATTCCTTAAGGGCCCTTATTGCAGGCCAACCTTCAATAACAAATAGTTCCAAAAACTATAATGGCCCAATCACAAAAGAAGTCTATGTCTTACTCATGTATTAGTCCACAGTGGTTTTTCCTGCTGGCAGGTGGATTTCCTCTACTCAGGGACCTACACTCCTTCCAGTCTATGGCTCCACCATCCCCCTATAGGGCTTCGATGTTGCCTACATCCAGCCAGCCAAAGGGGAAAAAGAGAGTGGAAACGGTACGTCTGCTTTAGGACTTCTCACTCTCCATAGGAGATAACTAGTTGCATGGCCACTTCGGGTGCAAGGGGAGTTGGAAAATATAGTTCATGGCTGGGAAGTCTCTTCCGCAGCAACAACTCCATTCTGTGGTAGGGGAAATGGATTTGGGAACACAATTGGCCATCTCTACCACAGACCTCAAGTTTTCTCACAAGACTCTCACCCTTGGTAAACTACTCATCCACTCTTGCAGATTCCATGTTCACTGTGGTACTGATGATTTCTAAATCTCCGTCCCAATATCAGCCTCACGTAGATGTCTGGTCTTATGTCTCCAAGCTCCTTCTAAACACCAGCCTCTCTCCATTAACCTTAACGTCTTTCCCCATCCAGAGCTGGCTCTCGTTCTGGCCTCCCCGGTCCTGTCAGAGCATCATCATTCTCCCAGCATCATCTATGATTCTTGCCTTTCCTCCAGGCCCCACGTCCAGTGCATCTCTGAGGCCTCACTGATTTGTCCCTTTTCCTGACTCCAGTCACCCTCTTTTCTGGCCTATATGGAATGCTCTTGACAGGCTAATGTTTTTAAAACACTTCTATTATGTCCCTGCCAAGAAATTCTCCTTAAGAACTTACAATCCCTTGTTGCCACTTTTAGAAATGTCAAACAATTTTAAATAGTAACAGCCTATAAATAAAACAGCTTGTTAGGTAAAAGTTATTTTTTAATCTGAAGGCAAGTCGAGTTCAGTGCGATGAGATATAATAAGCAATAGACAAGGAAGCAAGGCGTAATTCCAGTTCACCCTCTATCTCTAGCCAAATCTCTAAGCCTTGGTTGTTTGTTTTGTAAAATTAAAAAGGTAGCATCTTTCCTGTCTGAAACGGTGGGATGGGACAGATATCTCCTTAGGTGCCTTCTAGCACTGATGACTTTAAAAATGCAAACTCCCCTGCCTAATTTTTTAAGGCCCTCTGTAATTTGACCCACTCTCTCTCCAACCTAATTACTCACACTCTCCTAAATGCTTCCTCTATTCTGTCAAGTTGTTTTCTTTCCCTGTCCCAGATGCGAGGAGTGTAGTCCAATTGGGTGTCTGTGCTATGCTGCTCCCCCAGCCCAGAATTCCCTCTCCTCCCCTCTGCCCATCTAAGCCCCACCCATTCTCCAGGCACCATCAAGAGCCAGCCTGAGCCATGTTGGGGGATTTGAGGCATTTAGAAGGACATTGCCACCCTACTGGCTCCACCACTTAAGAATTCTATGACCTTCGTAACACATGGAAATCTTGCTTTGTAAAATGCCATCACTACATAATTTAGTCTTATGATGGCTCTTTGAGCTAGTTTTGTTTTCCCAGTTAACTGATTGGCGGGTGGATTAAAGATTGATTGATTGATGAATCTAGTCAGTCAGCAAGATTTGCTGGTATTTGACTGCTTTTGACCTACAAAAAAAATCCAGCAATTTCCTTTGTAAACCAAATAAAGTATTCTTAAAAGTATTTGTTATTCCTTCCACTCGAATTAGTGAAATCCTCCAACGCAGAGAAAGCCAACAGGTGAGGGTCAGAGTTGAAATCACTGTGGAGGTAACTGATGCCTCTTCTTTCCAGTGATAATTGTCTCTGCTGTGATGTGGGGGTGGGGAGGGGTGGGAGGGAGAGCTATCCCCCAGGGGAGTAGCACATTCTAAATAATGGCTGCCGCTGGCTCAAAGCAGAGGGTAGCTGTAAACCAGCTGGATAGGCTTAAGGAGTTTACATTGTACCTGTGCCTGAAGCAGATCATGGTTTCATCCTTTCCAGACCCAAGGCTTGTGGTAGTTTTGAAAACAGATTTTAGACCCAGGTCTTGGTAACTGGGACCTTCTACCCCAACTTTCCACAAGGAAGTGGAGTCACTGAGTCAAGCCCTGAGGAATCCAGTTTCTTTCCTCGTTTCCTTTTGTTCCTGGAATTCAGTCCTTATCAGTCTGCAGTAACACAGCCATTGTGCCACACGGAAGCATTTTTTGCTTTAAAATCCTGTCTCTGCCACTACTAGTTATATAAACTTAAGTAAGTTACTTAATGTTTTGAATGCTCAATTTTGTCATCTGAGAAATGGACATAAAATGATATCTAACAAAACCCCAAGGTTTTAGTGAGGATTAAATGAGATCATGTAAAATGGCCAGTATATTAACCGATGCATAGTAAATCCTTCGTAAATAATGGCTATTATTTATTTTAAAATATAAGGGTGAGCAGACTAGGTCTTACTATTTGTCTATGAGTTTTTCAAATAAGGGAAGCTTTACTTGATGATCCTGGTGACTTTGTTCCAGGCCAGGTTGCTCCAGAGGGGTCACGCCCCAGGTGGTCTCACAGGTCAGAGCTGAGGCCCACTCATGAGGTGTCCAGGTGCTGGAGCCTCCAGGTGCAAGCCTGGTCAGACAACCCCCGGCTCCTGTTATGCACCGAGTCTACTTCTTATTCAACTATGTCCTTCATGTCCAAACTGGGTCTGGGACACCACCACCAGAGTTGGCCTCTGTGAAAATCTATGTTTCTATGATCGTCTTCACTGACCACGGAGCACAAGGCTGGGACATCTTACTTGCTACTGACCGCCCCATCAAGACAAAGGGACACCACTTGGCCCCTTTGTACACGCTGTGGAACAGCAACTGGGGCTCCGGAGGAAGTCTGACCATAGCACTTCTTTTTTTCCTTCATCTTCATCTCTGTGTTGTGGGAGGGCAGGGATTCGGGCTGAGGAGGAGGTGTGTGACAGAGAGGGCAGGAGAACAGTTTCCCACAGGCAGGCCTCACTCATCACCAATCGAGAGAGTTTCACTGGGCTCATTGGCTGCCCTCTTTCCTCCTTGCCCACATCCCTATGGGATGACACCTTTCTGAGGAGCTCCACCTAATGCTCTACTGCACTGTTGTGCCTATGAGCCTCTCCAGGCAGCCCCTGGGAAGTGGTGACCCCACACATGTGGTCGTTAACAAGAGCATGCCAAGAGAATGGCTGGCCCCTGAACCAAGCCCATCTGCTTTGCCTCTGTAGATCCAATGCAGATGCTCCCACAACCTGGCACAAGACCATCCTTGGAAGAGACTGGGTGCCCTCTTCCCAATGTGGGAGAGGGAGGTGTCCTCTGATGTGCAGGGACCGTGAGGTAGGGGGCCATTCCAGCTTACTTGCAAAACCCCAGGGAGTCAGGGCAGAGTAACTTCTGAGGCCCTGGAATCCCACCAAAGGTGCTGCAGTGCTGGGGCGTACCCTTTCACGTACCCCTTCACCAGAGGTGACAGGAATGCAAAGCCTCCTGTCCTAATCTGATTAACTCAGAGCCTGGCAGGAGGTTATCGAAGTGTCAGATATTAGGGTCTTGATTTTTTATCTTTTTTTTTGCAGAAGGATTTTGTTTGTGATGATCTTGAAGCCAGAGGGCTGAAAGCCAGGGTCCCTGTTTGCAGGTACAAGGGAGGCTGAAAATGACAAATGTTAGAAATGGAGCGAATAACATCATGATTTGGATTAGGAAAAAGCAAAAGGCCAAATATGGCTTTGCAATGCCTGAGATAATCAGCGAAAATTGGGCAATGACGCCACCCATCCTCCTTGTAAACCTCCTTCCTAGTAAATAATAATTGCTAACCTTTTTGAGCACTTACTATGTGTCAGGTTCTGCTCTAAGTACTTTTCATACATTAAATCATTGATTTCTCACAACGGCCTAATAAGAGGATTCCTATAGTTATCCCCACTTTGTAAATGAGGACACTGAAGCGCAGAGAGACTAAGCAATGCCCAGGGTTAGAGAGCAGTAAATGCCCGCCGAGTAGGGCCCAGGCAGCCTGGCACTTCCAGCACTAGCTGCACTGCCTCTCCAACATACGGCCTTCCAGGCCACAGCCAAGTCCTCCAAAACACTGCTTTATACTTCTCCCGGCACTCGAGCAAGAGTAGTGTGGTCTGCATATTAAATACACTTATGAGTGAGCCAGTAAATTAATGAAAGACTTAAAATATGGCTGACCAACAGAGGCAACCCTTTTGTTAAGAGCCCCTTCAGATGTTTTAGGAAAGCTTCAGAAAGCTTCCCTAGAAGACCTTACTTTCCCTTCTAGTTACTGCAAGAGCCCAAGGCTAGTGACTCGTTCAAGATCTCAATTCTCTCCTCTCCTCTCCTCTCCTCTCCTCTCCTCTCCTCTCCTCTCCTCTCCTCTCCTCTCCTCTCCTCTCCTCTCCTCTCCTCTCCTCTCCACATATTCCTCAACTTTCCACCTCGGATTCTGAGCACTTTCATAAAAATTCCAAAATCAGATTTCAATTTAACATGATTTTTTATTATGTTTGCCTTATGGTTGGCTTATTACACAGATCAAATCAAGTTCCAGAACCACAATTACATTGTGGATGGCCACTCACCAGCCCCAGAGTCAGCAGGGAGGACCCAAGTTGTGGGTACACATGAGAATTTTTCAGAAAAAAAATTTAGGTCTTTAATATCTTGCAAATGAAGTGTGGATGCTGTGGCTGTTCTGCCTATACTGGAGGAAGGGAACTAAGGAGCAGAGGTGTGGCTTGTCTCAGCCCCTGTGGGTCCTCGGCCTGGTTTGGGAGGCTGATCACAGGCCATCTTCTCCCCACCGTGTGGGGCCCCCAGGTCCCCCAAACACATTGGCCTCCCGCCAACTCCTTCGGGCCATCCCTCACCCTGACAGAGGGATACTGTCAAGCTCTGCTTTTGCAAGGGAAGGGAAGCTACAATTTATTTGTTCATGCACTCCATCATCATTCATCCTGAGTTTTTGGCTATTTGGCACAGCCAGAAAGTGAGGAGAGCCCAAGGTGGCACTGGGGTCTCTTGAACTTCTGGGACTCCCTTGTAGACTCAGAAGCTGAGCAATCCCAGAGAATCTAAAGCCTGTCTGCCATTCACCTGTGACTGGGCCTCGTCTAGATGACATGGACCTCTTCCAGGTCCCCCATGTGCTTAGGGTGTGTCCGAGTTACACTGAAAAGTGTCCTGCAAGTTCCTAGTCTGGTCTACACCCATGCAGACCAGATTATGTAGACCATGTAGACCAGAATCACATGATTCTGGGAGTTGAGTGACTCAGGGTTTCAGAAGATACTTTAGTGCTAACTTATCCCTCTGAGAAAGGGGTGTTTCACATTAAGGGCTGTGTCACCTGTGGACCAGAAGCAAGTTCTAGGCCTGTCCAACCCAGCTTTCTCTCTCATCCTGGGGTTTATAATGGGAGCTAGCATTCTGCTACCCCATGCCCAGCCAGAATATAGTGACGCTGCCATGTTCCACAAAGACTCCTTAGTGGGTCCTGGTGTCCTGACCACCCTCTCCCCTTAACCAACTTTTTATGTAATAACCAAGGCAGAGAGAAGAAGTGTAGATAGCGTATGTGGGATCTGAGGTAAAGGCAGTTGTCTACACAGCCTGGAAGCTCACCTGCAGGGGACGGTGCACACAGCTCTTTGTCACACTGTAGGTGTGTGTGCTTAGCCGGTCCTCAGTCCAGAGGTATGTCCTGGTCTCAGTCCCTCAGGGTCTGACACAACTGAGCGCTGGATCTTTAGCTGAGGGACTGAGTTCTGTTCCAGCTCACAGGTGACAGCTTCTAAATGTGAAACAACCTCTCCTTGGGGGGTGATTCAGAAACCCTGAGTCAAAAGTCTGCCCAGTGCCTCAGCCAGGGACATTTTGGAACACCAGCTTCTAGATTCAGCAGCGAGCAGGCTGCACGTGCTGAGAACAAGAGTGCTGTCACCAGAGATGGGGAAGACCCTCCGTTCGGAGGACAGGCGGGCACTGGCACACATTCCTGCTACAGAGCAAATGCTGAGTGCCAGCAGGGCTCCGGCCGTCGGGTCATTTCCAAAGGTATTGTAATTTGTATATTTATGGATACAGTTATACCATATAAGTTATATATAAGTTCTGCAGGTTCTGAGGTGGCACCAGTTTTGGAAACAAACACAACATTTAAGCAGTTTCTCCTCTTTTATATATATGTGTCTACTTTTGACTCACAATGTGTGTTTACTGATATATTTTATCATGTTAATAAATCATAAGTTAACATAAATGTCCACTTACAGGGAAATGATTGGGTAAGTTGTGATACATCCACACCATGTGATACTCAGTAACCATTAACAACGCGACTAACGACAGAGTATTTATGATATTCTACTAAGTAAAAAAGCAGATTATAATTTTATGCAAATTTAATTTTGAACCCCTTCCCCACAAAACCAACAAAAGGGATGCTTTATGTACATATATGCATATATATGGAGAAATGCTGAACTGATACATACTAATATTTATGTAGTTATCTTTCTTTTTTGTGTTTTTATATGGTGATTGTGTATTAATTTTATAATTTAAAATATGTTATTTTTTTTATAAAAGGGCACTTAGAAATTGTTTATTTTGGAAAGTCGTGGGGTAAGACCCTGGATCTTCCACTGACATACGCACTCTGTGCACTAAAATCAAGGCTGATGACATGGGTTGGCCCAGGGAGTGCAGGCCAAGGACTGCCGGGATCATGGCTGCAACCTCCCCCTCCATTTCCCTGAGCTGATTAGTTCTGGAATCTCCCAGTAAAGTACAACGATCCACTTTGTTTATAAGGGCAGCACAACTCATATTCTTTACCCATGCTGCGGGCGCCCTGGCCTGTGCGGCTCTGTGCCTCTGCTTTGCTGTCCTTCTTACCCGGAGCCGAGCCATTCAGGGCTGAGCAGGCGGCACATGCTCAGGAGCTCCCACACCTGCTGGTGGCCCAGGTCTGTTCACCTTCCTTAGTACTCTCACCTAACAGCCTACCCAAATGAACCCCAAGACAAGCTGGAGGGTGAACGGAGTCACAGATGGTGGCACTTGGCCTGAGAGGTACAGAAAAGGTAAAATGGCAAGGACATGGCTGTGCCTTGGTAGTAGTGGGGACATGAGGGGTTCCTGCCATCTGTGCTCATGGGGTCCCAGGTACCTCTCACGTCAGCCAAAAGCCCCTCTGATCCATTGTCCAGTTGCTGAGCATAGAAACCACCCTCTTCCCCACCCATAGAGACAAAGCTTGAGACCCAATCTCTTTTACCACTTAAGGTGATATATGGAATTTGGCTGTTGAGGGTCTAGATGGCACATGGGCAGTGCATGTGCTAAGTAAGTGCACCAAGGTCAACAAAAATACCATTTACTTATTCATTCATTTGTTCACCTAACAGATTTTGAGTGCTTCTACATGCTATGTCGTTACAGCAGGGAACATGACAGATAAGGACCCTCTTTTCATGGAGCTAACATTCCAGAGTAACGGGAGAAACAGGATAAAGTAGGTAAATAATAAAGTATAATGATAGGTATTATAATGAAACTAGAACATCATGATGTGATGGAGAGTACCTGAGGGCAGGGGTGCTTGGTTCCTTCCTAAGGCCCACCGTGTCCAGCAGGGGTCTGTGAGGGCAGAGAAGGAACTGAGTCTCAGTAAAATATTGAGGCAGGATATATGGAGATCAGGGGAAAATCCCGGCAAGTGGAATGAGGAAGTAGGAGCTGACAGCAGAGGCCGATAAGTGCTGGTCCCTCTCAGCAGAGCCCCCTCTACATACGATCAAAAGGAAACAGTTTATGGCAGGAAACCCCTGCAGTGGGCGCAGAAGTCGAGAACTTGCTAAAACCAGATCAATCCAAGATGGAGAAAAAGTTAACCAGAGACTCCGGAGCTCATTATACCATCATTATAATGATAACTGATACCACAAGTCACAGTGAGGGGGTGCCTGAAGGGGACAAACACCGTGACACTAACAGAATGGATGTATTAAGAACAAGACCCCACCCCCACCCCCTGACCAGGAGGTGGAGACAGAACTTGGTGCCACAAAATCCAAGAACTGGAAACACAGAAAACTCCCAAGAACTATCTAACCACATGTGTAACTTACTCAAGAGCTCGCAGGCATTCGCTTGGGCTGTGCACTTTTACTTCTTTCACAGCGGTGCCCTCATCCTGGCCTCTGTCTTTGTCTCTACCTGAATAAAACTTGCTTTTGTTCTCCGTACTCCGGCTCATTCTTGAAGTCTTTCCTGTGTGAGTCAGGAACCTGGAGGTCCCCGATCTTGCTGGGGCAGAGCCACCCTGGCTCAGAAGAGGTCAGGTGACAGCATGAAGAGCCCCTCTGTCAAGGGTGTTAAAATTCAAATGAGGTTGTTCTCTGTGTGTGAATGCGAGAGAGAGAGATTGAGAGAGAGAGAGAGAGAATATGTATTGGGCTATCCCTTGAGCTTAAGTTGCTTCTCCTGAGATTCATCTCACTGATGATAAGGAGGACCCACGAGGCTGATTAAGAAGTAAGTCTTTCAGAGGATGGAAGGAGTTCAAAGGGGCATTGGAGCCCTATGTAGACAGAGAAGACAGTAGGGATCTGGCTTGAGTTCTCCTCTGCCCACTTGCCCTGCATCAGAGACCAGCCTGATGGACTCACATGTGTGCTTCCTGGAGAGAGGGGCTGCAGACTAAAGCAGGGGAAACGTCTGTCATGGAGAACTTCGAGAGACTCAGGGCTGGAAGCAGTTCTGATTGTGCATGGCTATGTGATGTGAAGTAAAAACAATTGCATTAGTTCTGTGCAATGTTTCCACTATTCTGGTGAGAATGAAATACCTACGCATATACAAGCTCTGAGATACAAGCTGTATATAATTTCAGTGGTTCTACTTATGGATTAAATGGTCTTATACCTGCATTTAGAACAACTATTGCACAATATAGAGGTGAATGGTAAAAGTCATGCTAATAGTTTAAAATGTTATTTTTTCTTTACTTAGAACATTATACAGCAGAGTTAAAAATCATGGCAAATAGAGACCATGGATGAAATGAAAAAGCTTTATATGTTAGTACTTTGCAAAGACACCTTTCTCCTGCTTTTTGAACAAGAGACTTCATATTTTTGTTTTGCATTGTGTCCCACAAATTGTAATTGTCCCACAAAATGTAATTGGCCCTGGCAGGGAATTTACATGTATGTTGCAGGCTTTTAAAATGTTTTCCATGTTACCATCCTTGGACCCCAGATGGGCCTTGGGACCTGTCCTCATCTCCGCCTCACAAGAAGGAAACGCATGGACTATGGACTGAGCAAAGAGGCTGGGAGCCATGTTGTCCTAAACGGGGCAAATAGCCTGCTCCCTCGCTCCTTTGATTTATCTTTCCTTTCCTCAAAAGTCATGAAGTCCAGAGAGTTCAGATGAAGGTGCTTGCCACGCTCAGCCAGATGCTCACAAAGGCTCCAAACTTGCCTATAGCCTGTAAAAACATTGGCTTCTCTAGCTCACCAGGAGACAGTTTGGGGGCTTGTGGCCAAAGACCCAATTAGGAATATAATTCCCCCCCTGTGTGCATCTGTGTGTATGTGTATCTCCCTCAGGGCTTCTCTTCATAGTAGGGGCTTGGTCAGATTTGGGGCTCTTGGTTGGGACCCTCAAACTACCTTCTCGATGTGAACCAGCATGGAGTCTGCTCTCAGAAGCCTCCCCCCACCATGCGTTCCCCTCCTGGACGTCTGTCAGCACACCAGGGCTGAGGAGAAAGGGTGGTGAGGACTGACAAACTGGTGAGAGGCCCTGGGACAGGCGGTGCTGGGAGGACAGACCTGCCAGCGAGGGAGCCTCCCGGAGAGGAAGGCAGCAGATGTGGGGACGCAAGGAGCCCTCCCACTAACAGGCGAGTGAGGACAGGCAAATCAATCAACGCCAGCCGGTGACACCACCGCAGCTCTTCCTGTCAGCAGGGCTGGCCTCTCTCCTCACCTATGCCGGGGAGTGCAGCGTCTGGACGCGTCCTGAGCTGTGGGATGTGTGCCAGGGCAGGGCCTGTCCAAGGCTGCATGCTGCTTGCTCACTGCTGCCTCTGGAGCACGCCTGGGGCTTAAGTTGACTTGCCTGTGTGCAAGGAATGAACAGGAGTAAGACAAAACCCTTACAAATGACTGAGCTCCTCACGGTGGGAAAGGGGCAGGGATGCAGTTTTATCTTTCCATGGCACCATTTTTGGTCAGGGGAGAATTGAGGAATATTATTGGGAAAAGTCATTCATTCATCCATCCATTCATTCAATGTTTATTATCAATCTCTTTTGTAAAAGGAGAGGGTGTTCCAGAGGATGCCAACTGAGAGAAGAAAACTCAGGGCAGAAGGAAACTCATTCCTGTGGGTGACAGCAAACTTTAGCCAGTGTTTAGAGAAAAATAAATAGTGGAAATGGTTAGAAAGGGTAGAGGGTCTGGAGATTGAACTTTAATTCCTTGGTAAAATGAGAGTTACTAAAGGTTTTTGGTTGTTCTCATCATTTTTGAAGTATAATTTACATACAGTAAAACTGATCCTTTTTAGCATTACGAGTTTTGCAAATATACATGTATATAGTCATGTAAACACTACCACAATCAAGCTATAGAATATTCCCATCAAGCCGCAATGTTCTCTGGTCTCTTTGCGGTCAACCCTTTCCCCACGTGAGCCCCTCGGACCCGCCAGCAGTGGTCTGTCTCTGGTTGTGCCTTTTCCAGTGTGTCCTATAGATGGAATCATACAGCACGTAGCTCCCTGAGTCTGACTTCTCTCATTTAGAATACAACATTTGACATCGATCCATGTTTTTGTGGGTCAAGAGTCAAGTTTTTGCTCAGTAGTATTCCATTGTGTGGGTGTATTACCATTTGTTTATCCAGTTCAAAAGCTGAAGGATGTTTGGGTTATTTCCAGTTTGGGGTGATTATGAATAAACCACTGACAACATTCATGTACAGGTTTTCGTGTGAACATAAGTTTCCAATTCACCTGGGCAAATACCTAAGCATATAAGAGTAAGATAACCAGGTCATGTGTCTTTATTAATGTATGTTTAACTTTAAAAAAGAAAAAAAACAAAACCCTGTCAAACTGTGTTTCCAAAGCAGCTGCAATATTTTGCATTCTCCCTGGCAGCATATGGAAGTTTTAGTTATCTGCATCCCCATCAGCACATGGTGCTATATTTTTTAGTTTTATCCATTCTATAGGTGTGTGGTTGAATTTCATTGTGGTTTTAATCTGCAGTTCCCTAGTGACTAATGCTGTTGAGCATCTTTTCATGTGTTCATTTGCCATTCTTATATGGCTTTGGGTAAAAGATCGGTTCAAATCCACTAACATGACATGACCATGGTTATACATTAGGAAGATTATCCTGGCAGCAGAGTGGAGCTTTGGTACTCAGAGTGTTGAATGAGGACCAGCAGCACCTGCATCTCCAGGGAGCTAATTAGAAATGCACTACCTTGGCCTCATCCCAATAAGATCTCCAGGTGGCTTGTATGCATGTAAAACTTTGGAGAAACCCTGGGGTACCAGAAAAATTGGAGGAGAGGAAAACAAGGTAGTGGCTAATTTAAGACACTGCAGCAACACAGAAAACTCGGGAGGCTGGAGTCAGCTATACTTCTCCCGCTGCCCAGATCTGGAAACCTGGCTCAGGTTTTGAATTCCTACCTGTTTTCTTACCTGGGTCCGACTGTTAGGTTAAGGCCCATGGGGTGGCAGAGGGTCTTCAGAGGAAACCATTGCCTGGAACAGCAGACACATCGGCTCAGGCTTTCAGTCACGGTCTGTGGCCCAGGGTGTAGGGAGGCCTCTCAGGTCACTAAGGCTGAATAGGATAGGACTGTGTTTAATCAATTAGTCCAGCCAGTGCTGACAATGCCTCTGTGTGGGCACATGGATAAGGCTCAGCCTTCAGATGGAAGTTCGAGGTGTAGTTGAGGAGCCAGACAGACACAATTACCATTCAGGATGATAAGTCTCATAGCAGGGATATACTCATATACATGCTACAAGGTCAGAGGAGGGAGAGGCCAATCGGGGTGCAGAATACAGAGGAAGGGCAGGGGGATTCAGAAAAAAGTTAACAGTTGACTTAAATTTTAGAATTTTATTAATTGCTAACAGTTACTGAGCACTGGCTATGTGCCAGGCCCCATACTTAGTAAGATGATTGCATTTAACCCTTACAAGAGCCCGATGGGGTGGGGACTGTTATTAACCTTATTTTATAAAGTAACCAAGGGCATAGGGGGATTCAGCAACTTGCCCCAGGTCTTACAGCTGGATTCCCAATCTGTCTGGCTCCAAAGTCTGTGTTCTTAACTGACCATGCATTGTGAACCAGGGTGTCCAAGAAAACCCCAGGCAGAACAGATGTGGAAACCAGTGTCCCTGGCCCAAGCAGCTCCCAGTCCTTGCCCAGCCCCAACTTTGCCTAGAGGGACTGAAGACATTAAACAGATGCTGGACAAAGCCTTCTAGCTGCCTGTGGAAGACTTGGGCATAGGCTGGGGGCACCGAGCTGTTTTGGTTGCTGCCAAGCTGCCCTTGGTCTAATGACCATGATCATCCTCTGCTCCGGCCACTGCCTCTCTCTGCAGGCAGAGCTGGACAGTGTCAAAAGCTTGGCTCTCAGATCCCGCATAACTGCAGATTTCTCCTCTATCTAAGGAGATAAAGCCAAAGACAGGCTTTTGCTATTTCTCAGCCTTCTGTGACAGCACAGAAGTCTGTGCATTGTAAAGATTTCCAAAAAGGAACTCTGTTGTAGTTTTTAGAAGTGAACCAGGAGATGCAGGGCAGCCATGACCTTCAGCATATCTTTGTGAAGGCCTCGTGCCCTCTTGACCTGTTAATTGGACCTTGTAAGCCCTTTGAGGCCATGACCCATAGCCCTTTACGTTCCTTCCTCAGTGCCTTCATGCTGTGCTGGCCTCAGACAGGTGTTTGAGGAATGTTGGTTGTGCCAACAACCTTAGGAAGCTGGGGCTTGAAGAGGCTGTGGGCCTGAGGACTGAGGGGCACAGATTCTGGAGCCAAGCTGTTGGGCTGGATACTCTCTGCTTCTTACCAGCTGTGTGATATTAGGCAAGTTACTTAACCTCTCTGGGCCTTGGTTTTTCATTTGTGAGATGAAGAATCCTTCCCTCCTAGAGTTCTATGAGGTTAAGGGAGTTGTTACAAGTGCTTAGAAAAGTATCTATCCCAGTAAGCACAAGATAAACACCATGGAAGAGAGAAGTCTTTGAAATTAGACCTGGGTTGAAATCTCAGCTCCATCCTTTTCTAGTTATAACCTCAAGTTAATTACTGAATCTGAGTTTCAGCTTGCACTTCTGAAAATGGGAATGACAGCACCTTCATTTCCGGATAAGGGAGAGGATTAAAAGCAGGACAGGGCTAGGCCTAGTCTTTCCCACCCAGAGTAAGACTGCTGTGATCATTTGGTTTCTTGACTCACTTGTTCAGCTGACCTGCAGGTGAGGGAGACAAGGCCGCTCTCTCATCATCCTCATAGGGTGACTTAGCCCTATCCAGAATAGAATCATGAAATAAGTAGAGGTCATGGACAGCTAAGCCCCAGGGGTGTCCAGTGAGAACCAGATGCTTCTAGGGCAGCACTAGCAAGACCAATTCAGTAGGAGGCCTGAGGAAAGATGAGTCCTACCCCAGAAAGATGGCAGCCGTGAGGCCCCAAGGCAGGGGAGGTAGGACCAGATGGATGCTGGCTCTTCCCGGAGCCGTGTTTACTGAGCACCTCTTTGCATCTCTGCTCTTGGCTATTTTCCAGCAGCCTGATTTCTGTCACATCTCAGCAGCTCACTACCTGTGTTTGTGTATTTCAGGCCCTGTACAGACTAGACTAGTCTGTGCCTTTGCTACTCCTGGGACTGGGGTGCTCAGCAAACCTGATAGACAATGCACAAAATCAGAGTGCTCCCAGCAAACCAAGGTCAAGAACAAGGATGGGGGGGGACATAAGAAACATCTGTGGAAAATCAATGGAGAGACCCTGACTCTTGGAAGCAATATCATACAGGATGGCCAAGGACACCGTATTCTGGGTTCCTGTGCAGTTGACGTTATGTGGATGGTCTGATGAGGTCTTTTTTATGGGCTTCTGATTCATTTCCAGTGTGAGCACAGCAGTGAGGGCTTTTCTGACCCTCTGGGCACAGCTTTAGGAGCCCCTGGAAGTGCAGGGTGGGACCACGAAGGGTCTTGGGTTGTGGAGCCAAGGAACCCAACCTGTGTTCTATAGGCAATAGGCAGTCTGTGGTGGACTTGAAGCAGAGAGGCAGAATAATTTGATGGGTATTTTAGAAACTTCTTTCACCGCTATGTGGACAATAAGCTCCTTGAGAAGATAAAGGAAACACTGGCTATTTTCCAGGTGAAATCTGAATCACTGACTTTACTTTTCTCTTATGTGTTTTTGATTTGATCTCCAAGGTTAGGAGAACTTAATACCCTAACTTGTCCTCTCCCCACCATGTGCAGCAGGGCACCGAGAAATAAGCCAACTTTCCCAAGCTCATGCAGTGGGGTTTGGGCACAACCAGGAAGGGTTCGACAGAGTCTAGAGGCTCAGAATTGGGCTCTACGACCCTGCTGCTCACACCCACACGTTCTCGTTCATACATACCTCCTGAAAAGTCACTTTCTACTTAGAAAAAGAAAGATTATGCCCCGTCTTTGGAAATTTGGCTCTGAGTCCAAGTCCCACATTAGACTTTTGCAGCTCATTGCCTCAGTTTCCTTTAGTGTCACTAACCTCACATCATTAATATTTCTCAGTGAGTTTCCTGCCAGTCCCTTAGCTGTGTTATAAATGTAAGCATGGTACAAAGTTGACCTTTAGCCCAGTGTGGCTCTGAGGCCGCAAAGAAACCCTCCTTCGGAAATGTGAGGGATAAACAAATGTTGAATAGAGAAGTCAAAGCTGGCTGCCTTCTCTTCTAATATCTCTGATGTACCTCTTCCTTTACCATGAAAACTGGCCTCAGCCTCCTGAGTATGTCAGCAGTTTGTCCTGACTGGCTCGAAGCTGTGGTGGCTGCTTCATGACCCCCCAGTTTCCTCTGTGTCCAGAGCACACCCACAGGAAGGGCCCGTGTGTGAAGGATGTCCGTGAGGCTGCATTTAGAGTGTACCGTGGATTTTATATAAATGCTTCTGTAACGTGAAGTAGAAAACGGTGCACCATACATCACTTTAACTAACTGATCTTCAACTACCTACAGTATTCCCAAAGGCAGCATAAAATGCCTCGCTGTCCTTTGTATAAAAGGCTTCCAAACTGTACAATGACAAACAGTTGTGTTTCCGCATATTTTCACTCTTTCCCTAACACTGTGCAGTGCTTTACCGTAAATTCATGTGTTATGCACCTATTTTCTGAGTCCTCTGAGGGAACAACAAACACAGGTGAAAGCCCCCAGGTCACACAAGCAAACGGAGTTGGAGCTTTCCACACAGGATGTTGCTGGAGTCAAACTGGATTCTGGGCTAAGGGAGAAGGAATCAAGCTGCAGGCAAGTTTGGACTTTTCCAAACAATAAAAAAAAGAAATCTGTACTTCTTGAACATCTACTAGTAAGATATTATCAGTTAGGTTAGTAAAAGCTTGTTTAAGCCTGTTTGCAGAGACATCGAACCTCCTCACCGGAAAGCAGAGCTGGGAGCAGAGGGAGGTGGCGGTTGCTTTTATTTTCTCTTTAGAGAACTGAGCGCTGTCCCAACAGGATACAATGTTCCCCTTGATCCCAACGGACACTCTCGCACTGCAGCCAGTGCCATATTTCATGGTGACAGCACCTGACCCCCATTCTCAAAGTTTAATACCCTTCTTTTCTCCGAATGAAACGCTGACCTGGGACCTGACTGTGCATACATTGCGCAAGCACTCCCGGTCCTTGATGGGCGGAAGGGGCAAATGGTGACCACAACTGGCAAAAATCCAGGTGGGAGAAACGTCTCAAGTGTGCCTTTCAAAAGTTTGAGGTGTCCATCCATATTGTACGATAAGCCTTTCCTTTATCCTGATTTAAAGAAAAATCTCAGAGGCCGTCTTTGTATTTCTAGTCGGTTACTATGTGTTTTGTTTCACTGTGGGATGTATTTCTATCACTAAATTAAAATGAAGCTGTGAAACTATCCTTTTTCTTTATTACCCAAGCCCCTACCCCAGGCCAAATGGGGGCCCCAAAACACAATCATCATCAGTTTTTATTCCAGGGAATTCAGAAAAAGCTGAGAACAATGTCCCTTAGGATCATTTTCTAGAATCAGCACTTAACCACAAGCCTGAATATCTCTTCCTTTTGCCACAAGAAAAAAAATAATAATTCACTGGAGAAATCATGTTGCTGATGAAACTTAAACAAGAGGATAAAGTTAAATGTCACCCATAAATCTCCCAGGTGGGGAAATGAGAACAGTTTCCCTAAGAAGGGATGAGGCTGAAGGGACTTGTGCTATTGTGTTGGGCCATGTTCACAAGACTCAAGTTTAGGGTGAGCACAGTTAGGACAAGAGCAGCCTGCTAACCCTGTGCCAAATGGACTTGAAGAATTCAACTAAGGCAAAATTAAAATGTACAGAGGGCTGGCAGAGTGTTTTTTAAAATCTACTTGCCCCAAACTTTCAGTGATGAGAAATCATTATTAAAATGTGAAATTGACATGTGAAAATCCACAGTTAGTTTAAACCAGGCTTGATTGATACAATGTCTTAACCAACTTTCCCGACATTATAACTGCATGTTTTGCTTCCCCCCATGTACCATAATATCATAAGCATTTTTCATGTATCATCCTCATAATTATACATTAATTGATACGTTACTATTCCAACTACTGAACACACCACAAACACATCTACTATTCTCTTTATTTAGGTTGTTTACAATTTGTTATAAATAATGCTGCAATGAACATTTTGAGGACTTAAACTTATTTTAGTATTTGAATTGCTTCTTTTGGATAGATTTCTAGAAATAGATATAATGAGATAAATAGTATGTACATCTTTATGCCTCTGGATACGGTTTGCTAGATTGTTTTTCCAAGAGATTATACCTAGTTATGCAATCACTAGCAATGAATGAGAAGCTTGTTCTCACCAATATTGGGTATTAATATGTAAAATTTGCTCATTAATTTAATAGTAAGATAATTTACCTGAAAGCTTTAAAATTTTTAGGTAGCAAACATGTCCAACTTTATCTCTATTTTATTTTTTTAAAATATATATTTATTGATTTTTAGAGAGAGAGGAAGGGGGAGAGAGAGAGAAACATTGTTTACCTCCTGTACACGCCCTGACCATGAGTCGAACCCATGACCTTTTGGTGTATGGGACGACACTCCAACCAACTGAGTCACACTGGTCAAGGCCTTCCTATCTTCTTAAATTGCTTTAGGCTTACAATGTTGTCCTCTTCCCCTTTTAAGAGCATCTTGAGCCCCAGGTGATTCCTAGATGCAGGCAAAGCCCAGAACCACTAGTACAGAAGGCGGGGACCACAGTGTGCTTTAAAGAGCCAAACAAAAAAAGGCAGTACCAGATCAGTGGAGGCAAGAGTTTCCCTTTTGGGGCAATTTGATGGAAGGCAAAGACAAAGTGGTTTGAGGCAGCAGCAGAGTCAAAGAAAGGTGCTTTGAACAACGGAACAGGTGACCTGCATGTGCTTGAAGACAGCGGGAGGGATTCTGTGGAAAGTGAGGAAAAGATGCAAGAGAATGAGAGACAGATGACTCAAGCAGGAATGAGGGAGAGGAGCTGGGCCACTGGCCCAGGAAGAGCGGTCAACATGGGTGAGAGAGAAGAGTTCTTGCTCAGAGAGAGATGAAGGAGAGGGTATGGGTGACAATGGAGGGACATCCTGAGGTGTGGGAGTTTGTATCAGCTGGCCCCAATCTTTTCAGGAGGAGCAGGTGAGCTCCTGGTAGTGGGGTCAGGGCAGTGGAAACCTCAGAGAACTACTACTATGGAGAAAAGAAAGAAAATAAAAAGTACTAAATCACAGCCAATTTGGTCAACTGGTCAACAACACCCTTAATGAAAAGTCCTCATTGAGAAAGGGGACAACAATTTAAAGGCTAAAATTAGAGTTGGACATTATTAGATGTCACTTATTCACCTTATCCTTGCAAGTATGTGCCCATGAGCTGGCTCTATACATTGTAGCAGCCAGGGTCCAATCAAAAGCCAAACCACTTTATGATGTAATTATGTAATGTATTATATATTATGTAATGAGATTTTTTAAAATGTGGATTAGAACTGAAGTCATTGTGGGACCTGATGAGAAGCCTGTGCAGAACTGTTGTTGCCTCTCAATTTGGGGGTGGGAATGAAGTGACCTCCCGTCAGGCTGGACTGAAGACTGGGTGTGCAGTGAGGGAGAGCAAAGACAAAGGGCACTCATGAGGACAACTGGGACCTGCACTTGTCTCACCATCTACAGCCTTAAGGAGGTGGTGGCCTGCAGGAGAAGCCAGCGCCCTTTGTCAGAGTGGCACACGTCCCTGGGGCAGGGCCTGGAGGAGCTGGAGGCCGCCCACGAGGTAGGCCGGCGGGTGCCTAACAACACTTGTGAGCCCCAGAGCCCCTGGTGCCTACATGGACCTTAAAAATGGCCACTGCCTCACTGCGGCCTCCCGCACCTCACCCGGAACAGCAGAGGGAAGTGAGTTCTGGGAGACTTGGCTTCAACACGGCTGCGCTGACAACTTACAAAGTCACCACACACAGTCTCCACATTTAAAAGTGTTTTAAAGCACTCTACTGACTCATACAAGAATCTCAGACTGGAGTAGGCTGCGAGCAATGTTTGAGTTTATAAGAACAGAAACACCAACCCGAAGATTACAATTTGGACCCAAAGTCACATCCTGTGTTCCTGTGGAATGGTGGGGGCCGGGTGAGAAGGATGAAGAAATTAAGCAAAGGTTAAAAACTCATAGACACAAACAACAGTATGGTGATTACCAGAGGGAGAGCGGGGTGATGGAAGGAGACTTGACTTGGGGTGGTGAACACAATACAATACACAGATGATGTGTTATAGAGTTGTACACCTGAAACCTGTATAATTTTATGAACCAATGTCACCCCAATAAATTCAATACAAATGAAAAATAATTTAAAAATCTTTTTAGAAACTTAGTTTTCTGGTACACACAAGTGGGTACTGAGACACCCTCACTCTCCTGGCAGTGGTGTGAGTGCCAAGGATACTCCTTGTGCCACTATTTTATAACTGTCACTGCTGAAAGGAGTTTGGGGCAAGAGGAGTCCTCAGGGTTCTCAGAAATGTAGGCTTAAGTGAGTTTTTCTTGGCTCGGCACACTCCCTAACCTACATGTGCTGCGGGATCTGAATGCTTCCACGGCCAGCCCTGCAAACAGCGCCTGGTGAGAGTGATTAACTCTTGTGTGCAGGCAGCTCAGCTGTGAACTTGAAGACCTGGCAACATCCTGGATCCTCATAAAGCAGCTCACATATCTGCCGTCCAATGAAGCATGGCTGAAATAACAGTTTCCTTGTTGCAGGTTGGGGAAATGCAGCATCAGCGAGCCCCAGGACCCTGTGGCTTCTGTGGAGGTGGCCAGGTGAGGACTCAGGTCTTTTCGGTTCTGAGGGAGGGGGCAGGTGCCCGGCTTGTTCATCTTCCACCTGGCTTCAAACACAAAGGGATCAACACTGAGCTACAAATTAGGCAGCCAGGTCTTCCTCCTATACTGAGGCTTGTGTGGCCCCAGCCGATGCCTCAGAGAGGGTCACATTTTAGTCCGACTCAGACATCATTTAGTTTTATTACACATGTGCAGTCAAGTTAAGCTGGAAAGCAGAGCCATTTAACCCTGTGGAGGTCACGCTCTAAAAATTAGTATGTAGGTCGCGTACATCCAAGAGATACATTCATTACTAGTATGTGCTGAAATGCAAAAAAATATTAAAAAGACTGCAAATTTACATTTAGTATATTTAGACAATAAAATACATGATTTTTATTTATTTTCAGTTCCAATCTAGAAATTATTAAACAAAGAAATATAAAAACAAAGAATAAAGTTTTTCTTTTCAAATAACAGAAACATGGATACTGCTAAAAAAAAATACAACAACAAAAAAATGTCTTTAACATTAATAGCACCTGGGTTGGAAGAACTTTGAAAAACAATCTTGGAACCATGAACGCCTGGCTTCCCAAAGCTTTGTTCTCTCTTTTCCCTCTCCTCCTCCCCGGTTTCCTCTTCCTCCTTCCTCCTTCTCCTCTCTGTCCCTCATTCTCACTCCGGAAACATGTAACCAGCTGTTCCTGGGATCGGGCCTGTGATGAGAGGTGGAGGTACAGAGAAGACACAGCTCCTCAGGGGACCACCAGCGGGTGGGCGGAGTTTTGAAGCAAAAGTGGGAGTTACCTGGTGGTCTCCTTTGTCCTCCCATCGCGTTTCTCCACCCAAATGTCCTCTTTTGTGCCCTCCGCCAACCATGAGACTGTCAGAAGAAAGGAAGAGCCTGGCAACCAGTGGTAAAACTTGAAGGCACACTTCTTATGGTCATCTCTGGACCCTGCCTCCTGGGAAAGAAATCATCCTCAAAGGCCAAACTCCTCTCACCTCCTGACTCTCCAGAAAGGGCCCCAAGTCAAGTTTCAAACACCCAGTCACCCGCCCACTTTCAATTAGAGCCTAAGTCCTCTCAGCAGTGTTGACCCATAAAATTTCTGCAATTCTCTTAAAACACAAACACTTCACTTTCAAGTCTCTTTCCTGTTATTCACAGTTTTCCTGGCTGCTATGCTAGATTTTGCTGTTGCCTGTACTTTCACTCATGCCCCATCCACACCAAGGCTTGTAAGGTGGCCAGAAAGTATTTTAAACATAATTTGGCTCCCAGCCTGAGAGTCAAATGTATTATCCATCCGCCCCCTGGTATCACACCTGTCCGCTGCATAGTGACCTCTGGTATCTGGCCCAGCTGTAGCCCCTGGCATTAACTACTTAGGCATCAAAACCAGAGTTAGCGGAGAGGCTTAGAATGCTCACGTCGCAGTCACCAGATCCGCAAAATGATATTGTCCTGAGACCAAAGGCTAAGCTTAATGAACATACAAGACCTTGAAACTAGGTACCAAGAGAGATTCACTTCTTGCAGAATGTTAATTAGGAGCAGCATGTCACTTATCTGCACGGCCTTGTGGATGCTGCCACTGGACGATTTGAGAGTCTCAGAGGTTGCTGTGGGCCGAGTAACCAGAGCGCTGCCCTTACGTTGTACAGTGAGTCAGAAGAGGGGGTGGGACCCTGGACCAGCAGCATTGAGTCGCCTGGGAGCTGGTTAAAAATGCTAGATCTTGGGCTCCACACCTGACTTAAGGAAACATTGTGCATTTTAACAAGACCCACAAGTAATTTGTATGCATGTTACTCCACTATTGAGCTGTATGGCTAACAGAGCACCATCATGTACATAAAATCCTTATCTGAGGAAGGCAGGGGAAACTGAGGATTTGAGTGAGTGACTGACCTAAGGTCACATGGCTGGTACTAGAAATGTCTTGCCTTCCTCTAGTGTGGAGCTTTTTTACACTGTACCACTTTGCAACACTCCTGGCAACAGTAAAGAGAAAGTAATAGTGTCGTGGACACTTTTGGTGAGCCCTCACCATATGCCGCACGCTGTTACAAGTGAGTTGGTTCATAGGTATTGAACCTATGAGGCAAAGACCTTAATTTTTTCCTCACTTTTAGCCAGTTAAGTGGTGGAACACCAGGAGAAATTAGTATATCACAGACTCTGAGTTACCCACCTGGAAGCCGAGTTTTGGACTTCTCAGAAGAAGCTGGGAAGCAGCAAGGGACCAGGAAACAACACAAACGGGAAACTGGCTGTGCGGCTCGGGACAAGGCACTCGCTCAGGTTACTCAACCCTGAAGTGAGGCTGAACTAGATAATCTTTATGGAAATTTCCAGTCCTGAAATTTCAGAAGTCAAAATTCTTTCCTTGGTATTTACCGATCCCTTTTCTTCTGAGCAGCTTTGATTTAGAATCAGAAACTGTCTGCCCAGACCTGTGGAGGCAAAGCCACATTTTACTGTGATGGGGACAGAAGCCAATCCGAGTGCAAATCCTGCACCCAGCCTGCTGGCCAGCCTTGGCCCAGGCTGCTGTGTGGCATCTTGGGATAATTTCCAACCCAGCTGTCCTACATAAGTTTCTGAGGATGACTTAAAAACACTCTTTGCAGCTGTACCACACCCTTCCAAATGCAGCTGGCAGGAGGATACCTTTCAAGAAGCAAAGGTGGTTTGGCCTGGAGTGTGTCCTACAAACGCCACACCACAGAATGAGTTAACTGCCAACGAATCAGAAACATACGGCGCTCAACACGCTTCTCAGAACGAGCCTTGTTTAATAACCTCGGGAATCGCTGCTTCTCAAAACAGTTGGGGCTTGTTACCAAATCCGGGATCTCTGAAATCCAGTTTGAAATGCATTGTCAAACACAACACACCCTCAGGGCCAGATTAATGCATCTCGCTCCAGCCACGGGAGGTTATTTGCCAAATGTACCTTTTGGTGACTGTGACTCAGAAGAGGGTCTGAGTAGGACCAAGTTTCGAAAGACACCTGACCAATGATGCCTCAGTAAATACAGCTTAAAACAAATCACAATTAAGCACTGCTTTAGTCCCAGTGCAAAAGAACACACACTTGCTGCTTCTATTTTCAGAAAATTAATGAGCGATTTCAGTTATGGCAAAACAGCCCTGCAGAACAAGGGTCAGTTTGCTCTTTTCATCAAGAAGCTTTGCCAAATATTTACTAAAATAGGGCAGACTCCTTGTAAAAGTATAAATAGTTTTGTTTCTTATTTAAAATAAAAAGGCCCCTAGCACCTTATATGGTCTGATCCTCTGATAGCACTCGAGTGTTTTTATAGTAGGATTTCCATTGTGGTCTCTGCTAAGAAAAAAAAAAAGAAAAGATTGTAGCACAAATCCAGAGAAAAATGATGCTTCCAAAAAATGTGATAGAAAACTTTGCAGAGTAAACTGAGTAATGTTGTCTTGAGAGGATAAAGCACACGGTAATGCTGGACTCAGACTCAATAAAGACTGTTTACTGTAGCAGACTCGGTTGGTTGCTTACTGAAGACACAAGTCTGCTTTCTTATTTCTAATCCCTCCTTCTTTTTCCTTCTTTGTTGATAGATCTGTGATTTTGCTCAGTTATCCATCCTCAGTATGATTCAGGAGATTGGCTCCATGAGCAATTCGATTTAAGCCAATCATTGGAGAACCATTGATTGGTTTAGGAACGGGCATGTGATCCAGTTCTGTCCAATGAAAGGTGGGAAGTCTGCTGAGGGGCTTGGGGAAAAGATTTTCTTGCTCTCAAGAAGGAGGAGCAAGAAGAGACAGATTCTTCTTCCTGTGGATGTTGTCATGTTTGGGTATGATACTAGCATGACAGCCATCTTGCTCTCAGTCAAGGGTGAAGCTGACACAGGGGTTGAGCAAGGCAAAGAGAGTCAGTGATACATGAACCAGAGCCCTGACACATCGCATCTGGGGCCCACCTGCTTCTGGACTTCCTGTTAAGTGAAGTAATACAATGTCCTTGTTATTTAAGTCAGTCTGGGCTGGTGTTTGCACTGTTTGCTGCCCAAAGCATTAAACCCACCTAATACAGGTTTCAGATCAACATACAGGAGACTAGCCATCCATCCTTTCCATTACACTGTCCTAAAACCTCCACCTTACTCATTGTTTGCTGAAAGGCTGCTGAAAGGTTAAAATCTCCCCAACTGCCGTAACATAAGCTGAAGGTTAATGACTAAGTCTAAATGATGATTCTCAACTGATTACAACTTACCTCATTGTCACTTCTCAAAATTAGGTAAAACTAAGAGGCTTACTAAGGGGCCCTTTTTGGAATAAATATAAGGCGCAGTCATTAGCACACATTTCCAGGACTGCTTGAGTGGAATCCATCCACCATCTCTCATGCTTGCTCCTGTAACAAATCACTGGGAATGTCAAGGCATTGGATGGGGGTCAGAATTGATTTTGGAGGCCCTGGAATAACAAATCTTACTGGTTCACCAAATGCTCAAATCTCTGGCCAAGACCTCAGGGGCAGCTTGAGCTACAGAGACAGGCGTAGGCTTACTGTCCCAAGCCCCATTTGGCATCTCATGCTCATGTATTAGGAAAAGTTCCTTTGCCCCTTGTGAAAAGTAAAAATTAAAGATTCTCTTGAGTATAGTCTGGTAGTATTTATGCCTTGGTTCACATGTATCCCAGTAATAGGCTTCCAACTTTTCCAGACTTAAATTTGATCTCAAATTGTCCTTTCTGTAAGGAGTCAGGAGTTGACATGAAAAGGACAAGATACAGTATGTGTTTTACATTCAGAATTCCTTTGCCTCCCCCTTTTTTATTTTTATTGATTTTATTAAATATCCTTATACAAATATTCCCAAACAAAACAATGTAAGAAAAAGAGTTAAGGGAAATTCTAAAAGCATTCTCTACCTGTATATGATGAATAAAAAGGTTGATTTTTTGCTTTTAATTATTTGACTTATTGCCATAATTACTGCTTTCTTATTTCTCAATACCTGGTTCAGTACTAGCAAATTTTGTGCTGCAGGTGGTTACTGAATGCACTGCCAGCTCAAACAAGGCGCAAGACTTAACCCCACGAGGACCCCTGACACTTCGATTATGTTTTGGAAGAATGGTGGGAAATTCCCAAACAAAACTGAATCTGGAAATATTTTTTCATCCAATGCTAGAATGCCAACCTTTACCCCTATACTCATTCAAAATTACAAATGAAATAGAGCCTAATTTTTGTGGGGAGATTGGGGTCGGAGCTTGTGAGAATCTTGGCTGAAGAGGGAAACTCACAAATCATAAAACAAATGTCAGTTGTAATTTCTATGTGGATGCATTCTTACAATGGCAAAGATATCTCCGGTTGTGCTGATGTTTTGACGCACATCATCACTCTCTTCAAAGACTGTAAACAGTGTGCTTTGAACTCTATTTAGGAAGAAATACTGCGCTATAAAGTTACAGAGGCACTGAGCCCTTCATTTCTCCTCCTTCCTGGAAATATACAGTGCCTGCCTTACAGATACTGCTCTGGGCCGTGTGATGCACAGACTCAAAAACTACACCATGTAACAGGCACAGAGCTCGACTTCAGATTCACAGTCTTTGGGACTCTTCCCTTTGATCTGAAATCCCATTACAAGGTTCATGACCATGTTAATAAGGCCTTTGTCCATTGCCTGTGTTACACTTCAAGCAGAGGGAAAGGGACATGGTGCATTTGTACCATGGGACATCGGTCTTTGATGATAACAAATGTCTTCTAGAGCACACCTTGGTTTGCAAAGTGGTTTTCCATACGTCATCTCATGTGAACCTCTCGATAATCCTGGTGGGATTTTATAGACAGGAAAAACAGAGATGAAATCAAAAGGCTCAAATGACTTTCCCAAGTTCACATTTGGAGGCACAGCTAGAACTTGAGCCAAACTTTTCCTCCCAGGCTAGTGCTTCCTCCATGAAACTGTGCTGTCTTGGCACAAGCACAGTATTAGGTGACACACAGTAGGTATGGGTTCAAATTTCGGCTCTGCCATTTATTGGTTCTATGAACCTGGGAAAGTCCTAAGCCTCAGGACCCTGCCTCAGTTTTTCTATAAAATAGAAATAATAATATATGTATCATGGGGTTAGGTGACTGGACGCATTAATGTGTGAAGAATATAAAGCATCGTGGTTAGCACAAAGCACAGTATTTAGCAAGTCTTCAATGAATAATAGCTATTTTAAAAAGGGGGCAAATTAGCCTTGGTTGAGAACTTTGAATATAAATCTCATTTCTGTGGCTTTTCACTCTGTTATTGACTCTGTTAGCTAAAGATGTCCTGAGAGTTCCACCTCCCTGTCCCACTGAATGAAGGCAAGGGGCCCTTGATAAGTACACCTGGAAACACCACTCTGCCTGACCTCTGTTTTAGCGCAGAGCTCTCCATTGTTTGTGGTGTGGTGTGTGCGTGCATGCACATGCATCCTGGGTGTCTCGGGGGAAAGGAGGAAGACAAGAGTGAAGGACTCTGGTATCAAATTTACCAGCTTTTCCTTCATGTTAACACTCGCCCAGTACCCAGCCAAGGAGTTGTTGGTCTGGGAGATTAAAACACAAAGGACAGTGGTGACATTTGGAAACAGTCACAGTTCTCTTGGAAAATGCGTGCTGTGACGCAGACAAGGCTGCTATTGCTTTCAAAGACAAAAATTCTGGGATGGCAACAATATGGCTTGGTAGATTTCTTAAATTTACATCATTTGTTTAAAATGCCACAGGGCACAAACAAGTAGCATGAACTACAATATGCACAGTACCTAGAAAGTCAGCATAGAGGAGAGACTGTTTCTTATTACTATGCTAAATGAACTGGACATTTCAAGTAAAAATGGTTTACCTTGTGCCCTACCAACCCCTCCAATCAAGGCCCAGAATGTGAGGAAGTTCCAAGATTCGGAGGCCTTTTTCTGAACTTTTTAATGGTAAATTGAGTAATTCTTTGCTGGCATGTGCCACACAAAAAGAAAACAAACAAGAATTAGTACAAATTCCTGCACAGGGTCAGTGTGATTCTTGAAGAAGGATCACAATCCCAGGAATGTGATTCTTGAAGAAGAATTATACTTGGCTAAGAAGATCACACTCAGGATCCCAAATTATAACTCTTCATGTTCAGCTTAGCTGTTCCCCAGGAGCCCAATATCATGAGGCGGGGACGGGGCGGAACTCAGTCGGAGCCTTCAGATCAAGACCTTTCTCTTTACACCTTCTGCCCTCCTTTGGTAGCTCAGGGTCTAAGATGGGTTCTAGGGCCCCACTCTTTTCTCCTTTAGGAGTCCCCCTTTCCTCCCCGTGAGTTCACAGTTGGGGACTCAAGGGGTCCTCTCCTAAAGCAGACCTTGGTTTGGACCCTCCATCCGCGGAGAGCTCTAACTGTGTGAAACTCTGCATAACATCTGTGCGGGTGAGCAGCTGTTGTCAAGCCTCAGAAAATGTTTGTTACTTCTCTCCCCTGGAGCAATGAAAGTCTATGGGCTTTAAGGGACCAAAAAGAGACCTCTTAAGGAATTCTTCTCAGAATAAAGATTTACTCGGAGGCGATTTATTGTCCCTTCCAAGATAGAGCACTGGTTGGCAACATGAAATAAACAGCTCCTGCTAAAAGAAATGCCAAGTGCTGCCTCACCAGATATCCTTTATGCATTAAAAATAATGGATACTTATGACATGGCCTCTTTCCATTTTTAATAGGCTCTGTGTCTACTAATGTTTCTGAAATTCTGGTCTGTTTGCTTCAAATCACCTGAGACACTCGTTAAAATGTAAATCCCTGGCCCCATCTCTGACCCAGTGAATCAGAGTTTCTGGGAATGGACCCAGAAATAGGCATCCAGGTGATTCTGATGCATGAAAAATGTTATAATGATCAGCCCTGGCTGGTGTGGCTCAGTGGATTGAGTGCCAGCCTGAGAACCAAAGGATCTCCAGTTTGATTGATTCCCAGTCTAGGGCACATGACTGGGTTGTGGGCAAGGTCTCCAATAGGGGGGTGAGAGAGGCAACCACACATTGATGTTTCTCTCCCTCTCTTTTAAAAAAAAAGTTTGCAATGAGCAATGAGAATTTGCCCTGTCTGATATTCACTCATTCAGCTCACAAACAGTTATTGAGCACATACTGCACATCATGCTTGATTCTAGGCTCTGGGAATACAGCAGCAAATAAAACAGACACCACCCCAATAAAACTTCATTTCAAAAAAAAGAGACAAATAAATATGCAAATAAGCACATTTTAATATTAGGTGGTAATAAGTATCGTGGGAAAAATAAAACAGGGTAAGGAGAGAGAATGGAGGTGCTGTTTTCCTAGAGTGGTGGGGGAAGGCCTTTTGGGAAAGACATTTAAGCAGAGACATAAAGGCAGCTAGTGTGCAAACCAGCAGACATCTGAAGTGTGTTTCAGGAAAAAGAAAGAGCAAAGGCAAAGGCCCCACAGCAGAAAGGATACTTGGCATGTTTGAGGAATAAGGAAAAAATGTAGCTAGAGAAAAGGGGATGAGGGGATGTGGTGAGGACATGGGATCAGAGAGGCCGGGGGAGGACAGCAGATCAGGACGGACTGTGAGGATTTCTCTTTTACTCCAGGTGGAATGGAAACCACGGTGCGGCAGGGGGCTCTGAATAGAACAGTGACGTGCTCTGCCTCTGGGTTTGAATGAGCTCTTCTAGCTGCTGCATCTCTCTCTGTCTCAATCTTTTCTTTTATTTTTTTAGATATTTATTTTTTAAATTAATCTTTATTGTATTTTTGCCATTGCTATTTAGTCCCCCATACCCCGTCTCCCCCACAATCACCATACTGTTGTCCATGTCCATGAGTCCTTTTTCCTTTTTGCTCAATCACTCCACCCCCTTACCCCCCCACACCCAGCTGTCATCCAGCTCTCTATCTATGAGTCTGTCCCCATTTTTCTTGTTAGTTCAGTTTGTTCATTAGATTCCACATATGAGTGAGATCATATGGTATTTGTCTTTCTGTGTTATTTCACTTAGCATAATGTTCTCCAGGTCCATCCATACTGTCATATAAAGTAAAATTTCCTTCTTTTTTTATGTCTGAGTAGTATTCTATTGTGTAAATGTCCCATAGTTGTTTTATCCACTCATCTACTGAAGGACACTTGGGCTGCTTGCACATTTGGTGATTGTAAACTTAAGTTTCTGGTTTCCACTGCCTCCGCTACCAGAACCAATAAACATCACAACACCTCTGTGGATAAAATTAAGCAGAAAAATGATGCAGATTAAATAAAGAAAATAAAAGGAGTCTGGGCTCACAGTCTGTGGAAGAAAGATTGAAGCAAATATATACATGTTGGAACCTTAAAATTTCAGCTTTATTACCTTGATTATGTGACTTAGCTCCCTCTTCCACACTTGGCAGTGAGTCACGTAAGCCCTAAGTCACAGCCCTAAAAGCCACCTACCCACAGGGAGTTTAATTTATACCTACATTTCTGACCATCTTCATTCTCTCCCTTAGATGTATCTGACCACAGCTGCACCTGCTCTTAACCACGACTCGAAGTATCTTCAAACTGGTCTTTCTTTTTAGGGAATTATCTCCATACTTAGCCCACTGAATTAGGAAATCAAATTCTCTACTCAGAACTAGCCCTCTCAGTTATCCAGGAAGTTGAATAGAGCCGTAACCCGTCACACTCTATTTGATCTAAGAAAATGCTGTCTCATGAACATTTCAAATGGAGAGCCCAGCATCCCAGTGAGAGATCCACTTTTTCTATCGTATTTTTTTAAGTAGCCTGAGTTAGCCAAGAGCTGTATAATGGAAAGGCATGGGTGTGAGATTTTGCTGCTGTAGTTTAAACCATTAACTGGTAACTTCTCATGTAACTGACAGAAAAACAACTGTAGGTATTCTCTGTTACTAATACAGTCAAATTAAATTATCAGTCACTCCATGACCCCCAGTCCACTCCTGCAAATGTTGAATAAAATAAACTGCAGATATTTATATGTTTAACTTACGTGCCAATAAGAGTTTATATTTCCCTAACAGCTGGGCTGGGAGCAGAACTATGTTTTTTTTGTTTTGTTTTATTATTATTTTTTAATCTATAAGGAAAAAAGGTAAGGAAGGAGAGAGTAGGGATCAAAACTAACTTTGAGCCAGCTGTGTTTCTTCTTCAAGAGCGACCACTGAGGAGGTGATGGTTTGTTTAATCTTAGAAATGTAAACAGAGGGAAGCCTGTCACAATTAAGTAAGAATTTAAGCACTAATTAAGTCTGATTCAGTAAAATGGAGATTTAGATATAGTAAATATTGATCCCAAATGGCTGTTTTTTTAATGCATCTCAAATTAATCTTAATGTAAACCAAAGTGTATGTGTTCTTTTCGAAGAAAAATTCACTCATATTCTAAGGGAAATGAGATTGGAAACCACACGGGCTACATCTCCCAGGAATGTATATGAAAGGCCACAGCCTTGGAGCTATGCTATCTGCTATCTGTATTCTGCAGTATAGCTTGGGGCCTGTCAGTTCACACAGACCAGCAGCAGATCACTAAGGAATCCTAGGCAAGATTAAACACACACACACACACACACACACACGCACACGCACACACTTATATAAACTGACCCAAAGTGTCATGGACTCCAAGATTTTAAGATCTACTTTCTAAAGTCCATTGCATAACTCCAAGTGTGTGTTTAAAATATTTGAAAAAAATTTTAATTAATCTACCAGTGACTCCAGCTCCCATTTCAGTCCACCTCTCTGATAGCTAACTGAAAATCCAGATTGCCTTTGAGGGCATGGAGAAATAAACAGTTCTGATACTTCACAGAAGAGGAATTTTTTTAATGCTGCTAAGGGAGTTAGTGATTACCCAGTTTACTTTGAGATCATCTTTGTCATCAAAAAAAAAACATTCTTGTCAAATGAGTTAACCTTTAGCTTTTCTTTTTATGTAAAGATGATATACCTATATTACCCTCTTAAAGTTTTATTATTTTTTCAAACAGTTGACACAAAGAAAGGCAGAAATGAAACAAAATGAAAAAAACTCACTTTAAACAGGTAAATGATTTTCCTAAGAGGAGAATTTTGTCATACTTTGAATTGGCAGATAGACCAAAAAATGTTTTAGTAATAGCATCTTAATTTTATATCAAATCACAGACGTAGAAAAGACTGTACCCGTCTTCTGTACAGAGTTATCCCTGGAAATACTAGCATTTCTCTTAACAGTTTGATAACTGAAATAGAAATCAAGGAAATAAACTAGCAGGGCTACCCATTTTATTGGTGAAAAGGACTGAGGCTTCTTCTGCAAACCCACTAAACCGGTGATAGCTTAGATGAGATCCAGGGTGTATGTTAAAGGGGAAACCAACAGGAAGTGGCCATGAATGGACTGTGGAGGGAGAGAAAAAGGAATAGGGGATGACCTCTAAGTTTTTGATTTGAGGAGTTGAGTGGACGGTGATGGCACTTCCCGAGATGAAGACGGAGAGGACAGGTTGTGAAGGTGGGGGACACAGGGTTCTGTGGTATATGATGCTGAGATGCCTGTTAACCCACTAAGTGGAGATGTTAGATGAGCAGTTGAATATGTGAACCTGGAAGCTCAAGGGAGCTCAGGGCTGGAACTGAAGAGTGGATGGAGGGCAGAGCAGGCCCAGGACTGAGCTCTATGTAGGGAATGTTTGAGTAGGAAAATCAGAGTGGGGAAACTCATCATTTTGAGCTCCTCTCTACTGAGTATGTTTATTACTTTGTTTAGAGTTGTAAATTCCTACAATAGCAAACATACCCGTATGCAAATATATGGTTCAAATATATGAACAAAAATATATTTAGAGGCCAAATGTTGATAAATTTTGGATTGCTTCAGTATTATTTTTAATCATTGCAAATCAGGAGTTGACTAAATTTGTGTTTTCATATCCAGGAGGAACTAGTTCAATAACTTTGACAAACGCTAGTAAATGGCTGTCAGCCGGGACACCTTGGGCTTGTGTGCTAGTTACAGCACTTGATTAGCTATGCAATCTCAGGCAAATAAATGATGGTCTGAGCCTTGGGTTCCTGAGGTGTAAAATGGCTTTGGGAGGATTAAGTGAGACAATTAATGTAAAATACCTGGAACAATTCCTAGCACAAAGTGAGAGCTCAACAAGAGGAAGCTATTATTATTGAGAGAAGGCATATTCTCCCAGGACCTTCCAATCTGGTGAGAGGAAACAGACACGCCAGGAAATGCCAGCAAGAAGTTTCCAAAGCGAGATGATTTGGTGTGAGAAGAGACCTCACTAGAACACTTTTGTTCCCTTCTGGAGTCAGAAGGAGGGTCCTAGCCTCCCCTGCTCTCCTGGGTGGCTAAAGCCAGATGGCAGGTCAGCCCCAGCCCTTGGAGAACTGTTTTTGGCCACTGAAGAGACACTGACTCCTCAGGATCTGGAGCCAAGGGCAGCTGGCTGGCTCTGTCTTGGCCCCTTCCTTCCCTTGGGTGTGTCTGCCTTCCCCACTGCTCTCCATTTACCCTCCTGAGTCTCCTCCCAACTGGAACCTCATTCTACCCCTCCCAGGGTCACACTTGGTTTCCTGACGTGTTGCTGTGTCCCTAATTAGCAGTTCAGTTGTCTGCCAGGCCTGAGGTTTGCAATAACAAAGGTCAAGGCATGGAGCGGACGTGTTCTTTGAACCAGGTCTCACTGCTGGAGTGGGGTCCCTTTAGCCAAACCTGAGGTGCAGCCACCCAGCCTGGAGACGCGGAGCTCAAATGAAGGTTGTTTGGGAACCTGGGCTGAAGCCCTTATTTGCGAGACTTGCCCTGATTTAAGGTGCTGCTATACTTTCATGGGCATAGATTCCATTCCCTATGACGGCGTATGGCTATCTATTCCTGCTGGATATGGCTACTTGGCTCATTGGTATAATTCACTTTGGATCCTGAAATGTTTCCTTCTTCTCCTTATACCACAGCAGCTTCAGTAGCCAAAGGATCAAATCTAAGCAGCAGACAAGATATTCTTTCTGCCTTAGACTTGCCCTATTGGCAGGCAAACCATCTCTAATTGCAAAAGACAGAGTTCGATACAGTGCTGGTGCGTAGTTCAATTTCTTTCTTTCTTTTTTTTTTTCTCAACTGTAATAGCTCAATTTCTCAGGTGTTGGGTCCCAAGGCAATGGGTCACCTGTCTCTCCAAGAATTTTTATGGGATTGAAGAATAACAGCAGCAACAACAAGAATGTATAAATGTAAAAATGCTGCATCCTGGTAAACAATATCTCATAAGTTTATTTTAAACAGTAAATGTTCTTCACAATAACAGCTTCTAAATGCTCTTTTAACATGATTACTTTTGGATCGATTAACCAAGTACTTCAATCTATTAATGGTCCTGAGCTTTGTTGAGTTTCTTTTTACACTCCGATTTTTGTAATTTCTACCTGAGCTTGAAAGTTAACAATAGGCATCTCTGTGTGCCAAGGAAATTAGGTCAGGCCTGGCTTCCTTCCACCAGACAGAAGGCATCAGAGAACTTCTTGGGCTGTCAGAGCGTGGAGAGGGACCGGAGTGGGTTTACTTCAAGGGTAGGTTTAAGCTTTGAGGACCTTTCCTTGTACAGGCCCCTTCCAAGGCCCTGTACCTGATTTTGTATTTGTGATTTTGCATTCTTTTTTTTTTTTTTGAAGAACCAGAAGTTATAGGAACTTGAGACTTCATTAAATTTGAGTCTATCTTTGAACTCACTTGAGGGCCAACTAAGGGAGCGTGCCACCTCTGGGGCTCTCCAGGCAGCCTGCTCTGCAGGGTCAGAGGGCTGAGCTGTGAAACCTTGTTGGGCGCAGTTGCCATATCCATGGGACCCAGGGCACTGACGAAGGGCAGTGCTGGGAGAAAGGTCCCAGGAAGCAGGCTACTGTTGAAGAAGTCCGGGTGATACAAAGCAGTAGACATTTACATCCATGACTGAATGCCAAATGGAGGTGTTTTTTGATGGAGTGTTGAAAAAACAAATTCACATTAAATGTAGGCTGTGGGCAGGGCTGAATATCTGTCTGATCACCTAAGAGAGCCTCCCAAGCGCTCCTGTCTCCCTAAGCATGCCTCCATGTAAACCCAGATCCTCTTCATTTGGGGAATTTGTGTTAGAGTTTTTCTTGTTTTCTTCACATCCCATTTGGGGTTCTGGTTATTGCTGTAGCTTTTGTGGTTTCTATTTAATCGTAGCTGTTTTCTTGGAACTCCAGCCAAGTTCCAGGATCCATCTTACCTGCATGGAGGTCAGGGAATGTAACTAGTAATAGATTTCAAACCACATTGTAAATCCTTTTTTGGGCTGTGTGTTACCAGGAATAGCTGAGCTATAAAATTGGAGGAATTAAATCTATGTGTTTACAGAAATGTGCCAATTGTAAAACTCCTCCTCTTTCTAACTACAGCCTTTGTGATGCAAAGCCTTGGGTACACAGAAGGTGGATCAGAACTGGGGACTTGGATTTAACTCTGGTAGCCTCCTGTAAGCGTCTAAGACAACATCTCAGTCCCATTTTCCCCACAGCACTTTGGAATGACTCTTCTGGTGGGGCGTGCAACTTCTTCATTGAGTCTGTAATATATTCCTCGTCAAACACCTGTCACGTGTGCCCTTCCACATGAATAGGCAGTGCCCCTCCCTTTGAGGTGGAAATGGTGCTGTCAACACCCCTCCTCAGAAGGCGCATGCTTTGTGAATGACCTCGATGAGCTCCACCAGCCGTCATGGTCTCCATCCCCTTCACAGACAAGCCAGCTAGAAATAACCCTCTGGGTCACTATTACAGAGGCGGGACAAAGGGGCTTCCTTCCTTCCTTTCCTTCCTGTCTCCCTGCTCCCCTCCTCCCCTCTTTTCCTTCCTCTCTCTTTCCTTCCTTCCCACCCTTCTTACCTTTCTCTCTTTCTTCCTGTGGCTCTCCTTTTCAAGTGTCCATTCCCATTTCCTACTCTTAACTTGGCTCGTTCAATCATTAATTGGCTCTAATTGGCTCCATGAGTAGTTTGTAAAGTAAAAGAAGGTTCTGCTGGCTGTTCTGGGCCCTGAAGAACACGGCCCCACCCCATGTACACACACACATACAACACATACTAAAGGAGTAATAGAAGAAGGAGGTAGCTTAGAATCATAGAACAGAAGTTAGACAGCCCTAGGCTTTGAATCCTGGCCTGGACACTTACTAGGTGGGAGAACTTGGGCAAGTAACTTAACCTCTCTGTGCTTCTGTTTCTTCCTCAGATGCATCATGAGGATAAGAACCTTGCAAGGGCAATATGAGAATTGAAATCTATAAAATAGGAGCCCACTAAGTGTTTGCATGATTTGGACAACTGTTTAATACAAATTTGTGTGATTTGAGGTTTTAAGAAGAAAATACCCAGGAATGAGTTATATCATCTGGTTTCTAATAGATACAGACTGGTAGGAAATAAGTAAATCAGTAGTTCAGAAACTGGCATAAAGCAATAGGAGGTTTAACTCAAAGACCATTTTGGCTTAGTCTTGGCTCATGACCCACTGAAGACCAACCCACCGAAGTTCATTCATTGGGAGCCAAAATAAGGAAGTAGGATTACAATAAGAAATAGCTGGGCATCTCAGATAGCTGAGTGTCACTCTCCTGTGGGCTGTGGGTGCTGTGCATACAGGAGCAGGGACCCAGGATGTCCTGTCAGGGGAGTGTGCACAATCTGACCTGGGGACACTAAAAACCCTACCCTGCCTGAAAGCGTTCCTCCAGCAGTTGGTAGCTACATCGTGATCATGGCACCGTGTCTTCAGAAATGTTAAAGCATGTTAAGAGAGTGCATCTTTAAAAAAAGAAGAAATAGCAAAGCAGGACACCTCCAGGCACACTTTTAGCATCTTTAAAGTTTATTTTTTAAAAAATAAGATATAATTGTCATATGAAATTATATTTGTCTCAGGTGTACAGATGATTCAATATTTGTATATATTGCAAAATGATTGCCACCTAAAATATTGATACATGCCTTGGCCATCATCCCAATACACTAAGGTTGTAGGTTTGGTCCCCGCCCAGGACACATACAAAAATCAACCAGTGAGTGCATAAACATGTGGAACAACAAATCTCTCTCTCTTCCCCCGCACCCACTTCCTCTCCCTCTTTAAAAAAAATAACATAAAGTTTAGATACTTGCCATTCTCGAGTTCAGGCTGCCCCCCCACCCTGGCCCAGCACTTGTGCTCTGCATCGTTTCCCAGCATCACCTACCATCAGAATGTTCATCTGCATTCCATTGCTCTCAGCTGACTGTAAATTACTAAGACACAATCTGGCAAACAAATCCCTGTGGAGGGATTAAGGACTGGTAATAAGAATAACAGCACTCAAAAACACTGCTCATGTACCAGAAACTTTACAGAATACAATTATTTCTAATCTATAGGGTAATTCTGTATGGTAGTCTTTTTTTTCTTTATGCTGTTATATAAATGAGAAAAATGAGATGCGAACAGGCAAGTAATTTGGGTAAGGTCACACATCTAGTACCTGGTGGAACCAGGATTTGAACTCAGATTTGTCTGTGAATGTTTTTGGAATCTTCACCTACATATTGCCACAAATGAAGTCTGCACGGGGTCATGTGTCTGCCTGAATGACAATCAGTGTAGTTACTAAGGGAGGGGAAACTGATGTTGCGGAGGCAAGCCTAATGGTCACAGGAAACTCTGTAGGCAACCTTCATGTCTTGTGCCTTAAAGCAGCGGTCACCAATCTTTTTGGCACCAGGGACCGGCTTCATGGGAAACCAGATGACAGAGGGTGGCGGGGTGACAGGAGGCAGAGCTCAGGTGAGCTTCGCTGGCGGCTCTGAAGTTGGGGACCCCTGCCTTAAAGGACAATTTTTATCCCTTTTGGGTAAATTCCTTCCACCTCCATGTTGAAACAAAAGGATGACTAGTACTCCATCAAGAAAAGGTCAACATGGTGCAGCCACTGTGCAAAACAGAATGGAATTTCCTCAAAAACTTAAAAATGGAACTGCCTCAGAACCCAGTGATTCCATTTCTGGTAATATGTCTGAAGAAACTTGAAACACTGAATTTGAAAGAATATATGCACCCCTATGTTCATTGCAGCATTATTTACAATAGCCGAGATCTGGAAACAGCCTAAGTGCCCATCAGCAGAGAAGTGGATAATAAAGCTGTGGTACATTTACACAGTGGAGTACTACGTGGCCATAAAAAGAAAGAAATCTTACCTTTTGTGACAGCATGGACGGACCTGGAGACTGTTGTGCAAAGTGGAATAAGCCAGTCAGAGAAAGACAAAAACCATATGATTTCACTCATATGTGGAATCTAATGAACAAAATAAACAAACAAAATAGAAACATATTCGTGGATACAGAGAACAAATTGACAGCTCTTAAAGGGGAGGTGGGTGGGAACCTGGGTAAAGAAGGTAAAGGGATTAAGCAGAAAGAAAAAAAGAAAACTCATAGAGAAAGCCAACAGCATGGTGATTACCAGAGGGAATGGGAGCGGAGGAGGTAGAAGAGGGTGAAGGGGGGATAAATGGTGACAGAAGGACACTTGTCTTTGGGTGTGAGCACACAATATAATATACTGATGATGTATTACAGAATTGTAATCCTGAAATTTATACATTAACCAATGTCACCCCAATACATTTAATACAAATTGAAAGAGAAAGAAAGGAAAAGGTCAACATGGTGACAAGCAAAGGGGTTTGACTACGGGGCACTGACAGGGGTGGCAACTACCCCAGAAAGGACGCTGTCAGTGTGGGGCACAGACAAGCCACACGGCTCCCTGGGAGTGGTAGGGAGGAGAGTGAAGACATGTGGCTGTGAGGAAGGGTCCCAGAACTGTCCTAGGCAATGTGTCTGGCATCCTGGGGGCCTGCTGAGTCTACTTCTCAGCACTGGTATTGGAACTTCTCTCAGGGACTCCTGTATTGTTGGTGCCCAGCCAGGCGAGAAAGGTGTGAGGACTCCAGGGTATAGAATAATGTATGGCGCTAAGAGGTGGGAGCCAGTTTTGGAGTGCTTGGGTCAGATCCCGAGTCTGCTACTGATGAGAAATGTCAGTCTTCGTAAACTGATAAACCCTTCTCACTCCCTACTTCATCTGTCATGTATGAATAATAATTTTACAGTACTTCATCAGGGTATTTTGAGGATTAAATAGGTTAATGTATGAAACCCCTGAATAATCAACACTCAATAAATGTAAGCTTTTAGTATGATTTTTGATTTCTTCATATAGTATAGTGGCTCTCAACTGGGGCAATTTTGCGCCTCTCCCCTCAAAGGACATTTGCAAATGTCTGAGACAGTTTTGGCTGTCACACTGGGACAATGAGTGCTTCTGGCACCTAGTGGGTAAGGGTCTGGCATGCTGCTAAGGAAAGCCCCTACATTGTACAAGAAATCCCCTACAAAAAAGAATTACCCGGCCTAAAATGTTAACAGCGCCAAGGTTCACAGAAACCAAACCATATACATCTTCCATTGTTTACCAAGAAATTGGAAAGATACCTGTTCCAACATGAGACCAGAAGAAGCGGGATTAAAGAAGTTAGCAAACAGCTGCTTTGGTATGGCTAAGTGGAGCTGAGCCCCATTTCATTTTGACCCAGTTCTCAAATTCTAGTTTTAGGATCGATTAATCTGTTGAATGTATTGTCAAGCAATAGTTGACTGCTTTGACCTCTGCTTTTTATTTTTCTTTGCAGAGGATATCACCAGCATTCTGCAAGACTAATGAATAGTCACAAGGAACTAAAACAGGCCATGTTACTTCCTGAGCTTCTGCAGCACGCTTCCATCTATGAAGTTTTCCCGACAACAATGGTTTTACTCATTTTTCTTGCAGAAGATTTTATAAAACCCTACTTGCAGGACTTTGTTGAAGATATCTCCTCTACCAGGAATTCTGCTTTGTTCTCCTTGCACCCTCCCCCAGTTCCTTGACTATTGAAACTGGAACTCTTATTCATCTTTTAAAGTCTACTTCACCTCTTGCAATTTTCGATGTAGTTGGAAATTGTCTCTTTCCCCTCTGGACTCGGTTATGGTCTGGTCCCACCCTGACCTAAACTGAAGTCGTCTGTCAGCTTTTCATGCAAAGACCCTGTCTTTTTCTTCTTTACATCTTCCAGAGTTTCTGATGCTCAGGCTCAGTAAGTGTTCGAATGAATGGATAGCCATATGGATTCCCACAGGAATACTCCTTCACTGTAAGCCAAATGCAAGAGAGGCACAAGCTCAGGGAGAGCTGTGCCCAGGCCCAGTCCTCTGCTGTGCATTTCTGTGGTACTGCATGTCTCTCTCAGATGAAGCCATTTTCTCTCAGATTCCTTGGGAAAATATCCCAGGCATGTATGATAAAAGTCAGCACTCTGGGCAGGGGACTGACTGTCCAGCTGAATTTACGATTCTACCCTTGAGGATCACAGAGCTGAACTGCAAAGAGCGTGGGGCCCAGAAATAAGAGGAGATTGTGGTGTGAATGCCATCACTGGGCCCCCTGCCCTGATGCAGCCAAAGGGCTCTGCCCAGTCTCTATAGGACTGTTGTTAGTAGCCGTAGAGTGTCATGTCAGTGTCAAAGGAAAGTTCACATTTCCATGGAAGGCCCAGAGGCCAAGGGAGAGGTCAGATGCATCTGTGGGGCTTTTGTCTTGTTGTTCTTTGTTAAAACCCACATGTGTGCCTATTTTGATCTCACACATATCTGCATGTGTTTCTGGGTGGATGAGAATGCTGTGCAGCTGTACCCTGCGTAATGGTTCCGGCCTTCGACAAACTCCTCAGAGGAGCTGTTTAGACAGGGTCGCATTCTGCTCTCAATTTCCAGTTTGGCAAAGGAAACTGCACATTCATCTCATCAAGTGAGGGGAGAGTTAAGGGCGTTGCCATCAAATGCTTCTCCATTCCCACATGTGCAAGTCATGAAAGAAAAATTCTGATTTTTTCTATAGTGTCAATTTATAGCTTAGTTCCTGGTACCTAGTAGGTGTTATTTTCTAACTTTCTATTATGAAAAAAACTCCAAGTGTGTACAAAGAGAATATGCAAGAAGATTTTAGGCCCATAAAAGGTACCTATGATTCAGTGGCAACATTTATGAACTTGTGGCCCACATAGGGTGGGGCTAAAGTAAGTTTACAGTTGTGAGTATACAAAGCACAGAGTTTATTCTTGTATTATTATTTATTAATTTTTATATATTTTCCATACAAACAACAGTAAACCTTCTTTTCCCCACCCTGTATTATCTTACATACGACCCCACTCACTTCCTCCACCCCACTCTAGACATCATCAAATTTCTATATGAATCTCTAAAAGAGGACTCTTTAAATAAAAGAAAACACATAGCTATAACACCATTATCATATCTTAAAAAAGCAATAAGTCCTTAATATCATCAAATATCTGGCTAGTGTTTGAATTTTCTCATAAATATCCTAATTTTTCAAAAGTTTCTTTATTTGACTCAAAGTCTAAATAAAGTCCACACATTGTGACTGGTTGCTATGTTTTATTATGTTTATTTTTCATCTGTAGTTTCCCCTCTACCTGCCATATTCTCTTATTCTCTCTCACATTCTTTCCTTGAAGATGCTGAGTTAGCTCTGTAGAGTTTCTAGCAGCCTAGAGCCTTTGAACTCCCAGGGGTCTCACTGCACGTGTTTCCCTGTGTTCTGGTTTTCCTGTAAATTGGTAGTTGGATCTTGGGCTTCATCAGCTTCGGGTCTAATTTTTTTTTTGTAAGCCTCCTTCATAGATGCTGTATTCTTCCACCAGGAAGCATGTAACATCTGGTTTCTCTCTTTTTGTGATACTAACAGCTATTCATAATTAATTCCCAGACCCATTAATGCATTAGACATTGCAAAATGGTGGTGATGATACTCTCATTCTATCATTACTTTTTCATTTATTAGCTGCAATATTTCTATAAAGGGAAGAGAAACTCTGTTGGGTTAACCAGTGCAATTGTTCATGTAAAAAAGGCAAGAGAAAGAAAAAGAAAAGAATCGATTCACCACACTCCTCTCAGTGTGACAAGTTATTATCTTTTAGAATCAACGTGAACTCATGAATTTAAACATATTTGATGCATTTGAATTTATTGCAGTTACTATCCTCATTGATTTTCAAACTGTCCGTTTTGACTAGTGGAGCCTCTTAAAGTCGGCTGGCTCCCTAGTCCTCTGAAGCAATCCTAGTAGTCTTTGATAACATTTTTTTAATCTGGTATGACAAGATGTTCCAGGCACATCTTGTGCATTTCCTGCTCTAAATATGGAATCAGCTGTTTCTCCAAAGAGCCTTGTTCCTTTCAGTGGGAAAGGGTGTTTCTGGAGCTCACTCTGGGCCTGGGGCTACTCGGCTAACTGGTTACTCATTTCTAGGCCTTTGTAGTAGACAGAGCCAGGAAATATGTTTATTTCTTAAGATAAATATATCATAAGTTCATATTAATATTTCCAATTCAGGCTCAGGATTATAGGGATTTTGCTTAACATCTTTAATTCTGTATTTTCTTTTTCCCTAAGTTGAGGATTCTGGTTTTCAAAGACACTGGAAATGATACATTATCACACAATTATGAATATGTTCTATTACACAACACACATGCGTCTCAGAAAAACTACCAACACTTCTACCAACAACATGATTCTGAGAAGAGTCTGAGTGGGTGGTGTTTTTGTTTTAGTTCTTATTGCCCCTGGGGCACATCTCCCTGGGGGCCTGCAGTCAAGCTCCGGTTTTAAAGTCCCATGGAGAAGTTTCACTCTGCGTGGTCATGCAAACTGTATGCACATATAAGACCATTTGTTTCATTTTATTTTCCTTTTAAAAGCAAAAATTAAGTGTAATTTTTAATGTAATTTAAAAATGTAATTTTATAAAATACATGGTTCCAAGGTCAAATCTATAAAACAAAACATATTTAAAGTAGTCTAGCTTCTATTTCATATCTCCTTCACCCTATTTCCTCCTATATCTATAGGTAATCATTTATGTCTAAATTTCATGATTTATCTTTCCATTGCTTGTTTTTAAAATGTTACACACACATACAGATACATATTTTCTTTTTTCAGATATATATATCTGAAACATAAGAAATATCCAAACCAGTAGATGACTTTTATAAGAATTTATTTGAGCCAAAACTGATGACAAGTGACAGGAAGCAGGTTCTCAAATGCTTCCGAGAATGACCATTTGTACTTTCAGTTAGACATTTGGAATTAAGAAAGATTACATGAAGATGTGAGAAAGTACATATATATTTGTATATATATGAACATTTTTCCTCTCTGATTTTTTTTTGCTTATTTTATCTTGGAGATTACTCCATAGTAGTACATAAAGATATTTTTCCTTTTTTAAGACTTGTTTAGTTTACAAAACCAGTCACTTAATAATGGGTATTTGAGTTGTTTCATCTTTGTTGACAAAAATATTAACAGCCTGGTGTTCTCTCTCTCTCTCTCTCTCTCTCTCTCTCTCTCTCTCTCTCTCTCTCTTTTCAACTGTGTAGCTTTGGAATGGATTCCTAAAAATGGGACTGCTGGATAATAATAGTTAAAAATTTTTTTTTAACAATCTCAAACTTAAAGCAAAGTTTCAAATGAAGTACAAAGAACATTTTTTTCCTGCACCACTTGAAAATAAGTTGTCAACATGAAGTCCCATCACCAGTGAATGTTTAGTATGTCTTTCCTGTAAACCAAGACATCCATCAACATGACAGCAATACAACTACCAAAATCAAGAAAATAACACTTGTCTAATACTATCATCTAATCCTTGGACTCCATTCAGTCTTCACCAATAATATCCTTTAAAGCAAAAGAGCTACGTTAGGAATCACACACTGAAGGTTGGTGTCACATCTCTTTAGTCTCTCCTTCTGAAGCAGTTTTCTTTCCTTAACTTCCATGACCTCAATACGTTTGATGACTACGCATCAGTTATTTTGCTGTGTGTTCCTCAATTTGGATACATACTATTACTGGATTTTTTAAAGATGTATTAGATTAATGTTGATCGTGTTCTCCTTCATTAGTGTGGGACCTTGGGAGAGGTGTGGGAGAGGTGGAACAGGATGAAGGGAAAGAAATATCCCTCTCAAAGAGAGGGGCCCGTCTCCTTTGGAAATGTGTTTATCTTACTGCACACAAACAATTGGGGCTCTTGATGGAGGGTGCAGCAGGCGGAAGGGAAGCTGATTCTCCAGGAAGCTCTGCTAGATAAGAAATCTATGACTCTGTAAACTTATCTGCTTCTGTGTTTTTGTACTGTCCTTCCTTGTTTCCTCCTTAGTTCCAGTAAAGTCATCTGTAGGGAGAAAAAAAGTCTCAGCTTTGTTTCAGCTGAACTAAGGGGAAAGGGATTGATTGGTCAAGAGAGCTGGTCAAGAAAGAATGCTGGGTATGGTGAGTCCACCTTTCCCAGGAGTCAAAACTGGCCACTGGCCCTTAAGTAAAGATGAAATGAAATAATGTATGGAAGATGCCTGCACACAGCAAGCACTGGATGAGTAGCTACTATGTAAAAAGTTAAGAGCTCCTCCTTCCTCCTGTTAAGAGGTCTGTTTATACCTCTGCTATAGGCCCTGCCTCATGGCAACTGTCCATGTCTCTCGTCCCTGTGGGTCTGTGGGTGCCTGCCTGCTGGATGGGCACCGTAAACTCTTACTGGGACCAGCAAGTGAAACGGCATGTGTTGGATAGCATCACATCAATATGGCTCTAAGCTGCCTAACCCATTAGTAGCCATACTTAGGAGGGCTTTAGTCCGACAGCAGGAATCTTCTCCAGAAAGAAGCTTTGTGAGGGCATACATTAATATGAGAGGAGAAAGGAGAAAGGTGGGAGTACTCTCAAGAAGGACATGGCCACCATCTACTGAATGATCTTTTTAGAGTCATTAGCCAGAGTAATTTCATTTAAACTGAACTTGAGGAGAGAAGGAAGAGAAGGAAAAACAGGAAGTTAAATAATGTGTGATTGACTTCTCTCAGGATCGGCTCCTCTGGTCAGAGGCTCTAGAGTGCCGGGTTGGGGTCGAGATGCCCTGGTGACCCTTGCCAGGGCCGCAGACAGAGACCACTGTGCTGGGATGGGGGCAGGGCTCCTCTGCAGCTGCACTCCGCCCACAGAGTCCGACCGTGGGGGCCCTGCTGAGGGGCCTGGCTCCTCAGGTTGCTGTGACCTTTGAGGAGTAGCCATGTACTTCTCCCTGGAGGAATGACACCTCCTCAATGAGCCTCAGAGATGCCTGGAGCTTGACATGATGCTGGGCTACTGCTGAGGAGCAGAAGATGTGGAGGTACCCATTGAACAGAGTGTCTGTAAGAGTGTCTCAGGCAGGGCATCCCAAGGCAGCTTTGTCTTCTCGGAGCAGCCACCCCTGTGAGAAGTGTGGGCCAGTCTGGAGAGACGCTTTCCACTTCATTGAGCAACAGGGAACACACTCAGCCAGAAACTGTTGAGGTGTGGGGACGTGTGCAAATGGTCTTCTTTCAGTGTACATTTTCACCAGCACCAGGAGCAGGACATGAGAGAGAATTGCTTCATGAGCAAGGTGGACAGGATCTCATTTACAAAGAGCTGCAATTTCCATGTGTCGCGGATGTCTTTTACCTACAGGGAGATCGGGATAAACTTTCTGACCACCTTAGGCCATCTCTAGCAAAAGGCAACTCACATCAGCGACAGGCCAAGTGAAATCTCTAAGTGTGGCATGACTTTTTAAAGAAGAAAAAAGTTATCACTCCTTGGGAAAATATAAGAAAGCCACTTGCCACAACCCCCCACTTGTTTGGGACCAGGGTTTCCATACTGGAAGACAGTGTTTTGTGTGCCATGAATGTGGAAAATCTTTCACCAGAAGCTGTGGACTTCATTATCATCAGAGTTCACACTGGAGAAATGCCTTTGAGTTAGTGAATGTGGGAAATCTTTTACCATTAGCACTATGCTCAGTTAATCATTAGAGAGTTCACACTAGGGAAAGGCTTTAAGCATGGAGTGAATGTGAGAAATCATTTAGCCATAAATCTGTGCCCTCTTGACATTGGAGAGTTCACACTATGTAAATGCTTAGGTTTTCGGGAACGTGCTGTTGCCTTGTTCAGTGTAATGACACTGAAGGTAACTCTGTGGAGCCGTCGGTCTGAGTGGAAGTTTACACGATGTTCACCATGGGGACGGCCCTCATAAGTTTCAGTTGTGTAGAGCATGTGTGCTAGCTGCACTTTCTCACCTGCCCAGGTCTCTTGTCAGATTTATGTGCCTGCCAGTTCCTATGGTTGAAGGCATTTTACCTCCACTACGAGATAGGTCCCCAAAGTGTTTATGAGACACCACCCCAGTGTGCTCAGCAAGGCTTACCTCTGTTCTCCCGTGTACAGATTTGTGGATTCCTGTAGTCTCTTGGCGTTATTCTTCTCAAGGCCGTTACTGAGAGACAGAAGCACAAAGATAGTAAAAGTGAGGGTCTGTTGTCCTGGGTTGTTGTTTTTGCGACCCAGTCAGTATTCCTGTTGACATGGGTGGAAAGGTCCTTCATTGCCCACCAGTACTGGCTTCCACTGAGGCAACACTGACTCCCAGGAGAGAGAGGTGGTGGGGTCAATATAGGGTTCCCAAACACTTTTTCTTAAAAGAGTGGAATGAAGAGATTTTGTTGAATGCAGAGCCATTTTTTACAGCTTTATAAAAGTATAATTCATATTGAACTAAACTGTTCACACTTTAAAAAATTGTGATTGGTTCCCTTTCAACTCCAGGATGCAGGAGCTGTCAAGGGGGCTCAGTCTGGCCATGCTCCCAGGAGCCCCTGCAGCCTGAATCCAGCCAGGCCCAGGCCTGGGGCTCTACACCCTCAGCCAGCATGAGTGTTTGGTAAGGCGGGGAGCAATTTACTTTAACTGCATTTGTACATGTTTTCTTTTCAGGAAAAAAAAAAAAGTAAAACCACACACCCTTAGTTCAGTTCAAGTGTTTGTACTGCTTGCCAAAGATAGGACAGATGCGATTTCCCCCAAGATAGAATGGTGGTAGTTTAGGGGATGGTGTTCGAGTGCATTTAATTGCATACAGCCGTCACACAGACTGAGTCCTTTTGTGACCTGATAGAACCTCTTACCCTTCATTAAGATGCACCTTTAAGCAACAACTTTGAGATAACCTCAAATTCTTAAAACTCAATATTTGCTTATAGGAACTCTATGTACATTCCAGACATTTTATACTTGGGCTTTTTAAAATTCCTTGCTTCCAATGGGGTAGAGCTTAGGGATCACACTCATCAAAAGGTCACTATTTTTCTATCCCCACCACTCCACCGTTTTTTGGACAGAGCATTATTTTTTAACCCTCTAATGATTTGAAGTCTCTTGGTAAGAGGGTGTGTGGTATGTTTTTGTCTATTTGTATATCATATTATGAATTGGGGAGAGAGAACATGATTTGACAGTGGAGCTTATAAACATAAAAGATTTTGTTAAAGAACATGTGGAATTTAAAAGCTCTTGCCTTGTAATGAGTCCTTTGAAAGATAATCTGTTTGGGGCCCTATGGGGTTTCTGAGGAAACAGGCAGCTTTTAGGGGAAATGCTCGCTCTCTCCCCCCTGATCCCACAAGTGCATGTTTCTCGCAACGCTCTGGCTGGATCGCTCTGCTTCCTGATGCAGTAATCAGATATTTTAGTGAAGGAAATTTTAAAGCCTAATTACACTGTAATAAGAACGGTGGGATTTCTTTCTTTGCATGTGACTCAAGGGCACATTATCCTCAAAAACCAGGTATTCCATTTCGGCCTCTCACAAGATGCCCAGCCCCTCACTATGAAAGAGCCCCCAGTCTCTGCCCTTGGAGAGCTTACCGTCCAGAGTGGCGCAGGGGCAGCTGGCCAAATAATTTACACGTGCGGTAATGGCAGTAAACTTTTATTAGTGTTGTCAGTACATTCGACACATTTATGGCATTTACGGAGCCCCGTGCCTGGGGACGCAAAGGCAAATACTGAAATTTATCAAACCTATGTCATATATTGCAATCATTCCATTACTCTTTTTAAACTTTTTTGTCTCACCAAGAAAGAAATAAAACACTGCCTATTGCAATATAAATGAATCCTGATTTCAGAGATTCTAAAACGTTGAAAACCTGTGTCTTAGAATGAATGGGTGCCGTAATCCATGCCTGATTCACCCAGAAGACAGGGAAGGAAATAATCATAAAGCAATGTCGGAAGCACCATTAGAGAGTTCTGAACCAGAGCCAGGAGCACTCGATGCAACCTAAGAGGCAAGGCGAATGGGCTTCTCAGAGGAGGTGACATTTGAACAAGTTCTTCATGGCTGAATAGGATTCTCAGGAGGAGGAGAAAAGGCATTCCAGGCTGAGGGAACTACATGTGGGCTTCTGATAATGTCTTAAATGTCTTTAAGGCTCAATAATGTGCTACTTTTCATTACTTCTCATATACAGAGGAAGAAACAGGCACAGTTTTAATAATTTGCCCAAGGTATCTCAGCTGGTAATCAAGATATATTAGTTATTGTTATTATTCTGTCTAGTCATGTGGACCATGGTTCTCAAGGTGCACTATCCAGCGTGGTAGTTACTAGCCACGTGTGACCATTAAGCCACATGTGGTCACTTAAACTGTGGCTAGTCCAAATTGAGATGTGTCATAAGAATAAAATACACACTGGATTTGAAAGACTTAGTACCAAAACATATGTAAAAATCTCACTAATAATTTTTTACATGAATAACACATTAAAGTGACAATATTTTTGGATATAGTTGGTTAAATAAAATACACTATTAAAATTAACTTTAACTGTTTCCTTTTACATTTGCAGTTGGGTTACTAGAAACATGTTAAATTACGAATGTTGCTCACATCATATTTCTGCTGGAAAGGCTGTGTTGAGCAGTCTGCTGTGAAGTAGCGTGGGGAAGGTGAACGGGGCCCAAGGGTAAAGGTATGTAGCTGGGACATGTCCACTGCACTCTGCCACCCTCTGCTCTGGTGGCGCCTGTCACTTGGTCTCTCAGGTTAAAAAGCTCGCCCCAGGTTCCACAGCTGCAAGAGGCAGGGCTGGCCTTTGACCCGGGCAGCCTAGCTCCACAGCCTACCTTTGAGATCCAGGAATGTCAGTGGAGGTGGGGTTGTTAATGTGCTACCTGCTTCAAAGAACGTGCACTCGCACATTTCCAGAAGGCCTCTGAGGAGCGAGTGGAATGCTGGGAATTTCTGGCAGCAGTGGCAAGATGTCCAAGGAAATTGCTTCCATTCTGAACCAGGCTCCTGTGAAAGGTGGGCGTCTTTGGTGTTAGTTGGAGGACAACCAGGTTTTGGGCTGTACTAGTGCATTTCTGCCTGAAGCCTACATCTTGAGAAAGAATCCAAGACCCCTACCTCTACCCAGGACCCCACCGAAGACCCCCTATCTAACATCACTATTCTAGCACCTGCACCACCCCCAACCTGCCACACACCCTGGCTCCCTTCAGACCCCAAACACTTTGATGTGGCTGTGATTTTGTTAACGCTCGTCCTCAGCCCTTGGCCTTTTCTTGTTTTGCCCTCAAAGCCAACTCCTCCTTCAAGACCCAGCTCAAACATCACCTCTACAGACTTCCCTGACTCACCCAGGACAAACTGTATCACTCCCTCCTCTGTTCCACAGTATAGTTGCCTGCATTTCTGTGGCCCTTCTTAATGACACACCCCACCAGGGCAGTGGCAGCATCCTCCCTGTCCTGTCCACACCAGCAGGGCCTGGTAAGTGTCTATACACAGCAGTTTCTGCTTTGGAATGGAGTTGAATCAAATCACTGTAACCAATGAAAGGAGAACAACCACAGCTCCCTCACAATCTCATTCTCCTTTGCAAATTCTCGGGGAGGGGCCAGCAGTGCCTGCTCTTTGTGTGTTAAAATGCAGGACTAAAAGAGGAAACAGGTAGTAGTTGCTGTCTAACTACTAAAATAATTGTTACAAAACCAAATCATGCAAGAAAAAAAAAACTCACCAGCATGACTCAGCAGCAAGGCACATTCCAGGGGGAGGTGCAGGCTGGTTTTATTCACAGGCTCTTACTCCGTGACACTCAGCCACCCTCCCGCCCAAGGGCCTCATGCTCTGGTGTCTTAGGGTTGGAGGCACTAGGAGGGCCCATTTCTGTGACACCTGAAGGTCTCTGTGCTTGATTTCTTCATTTCTCAGAGCAGCCGCAGAGAGGGTAGGAAGGTTTTGAATACTTTCATTGGTCTTTAAGTTTTGTCGCATGAGTTAACAACTTGTGACAACTTCTCCCACCTGCTCATCATTTGATGTTTTCCTTTCAAAATGACTACCGATGGTGAGTCACAGTGCTATGAACCAGACCTCTGAGTGAGACCTTGTGTCGCCCCTATTGCATCCAGATGCCAACAGCAATGAGTAGGTGCCAGGTGGTATCTTCAAGATGCAGCAGTGCCTGGAGGACAAGCCACATGCCCTGAAGAGGGGCTGCAAGTCAGACCCGAGAGCTGGGGCCTGCCATGGTGTCTGTGCAGGAGGCGGCCTGCTTCACCAAAGCAAAACTGACTCTTTTTTTTAAAACAAGCTGAATTTATTGGGGTGACATTGATTAATAAAATTTTATAGGTTTCAGGTGTACAATTCTATGATATATCATCTGTGTATCGTATTTTGTGTTCACCACCCCTAAAACTGACATTTATCCCAAGAAAAAAATTTGATGCCCACCCCTCCCCAAGCACACCATTACTCCATCCCAAGAAACTGTCCCACCTATCACCTGAGACATTATTTTGCATAAAAATTTCAATTATTTTACTACAATGTCCAGCAAAGACTCGGCACTTTGAAGCTAGAAAACTCTACAGGGTGACCTCTGAATTTTCTTCCTGACCATAAATTGTATCCTAAATTTTGGAATATGTACAATTTAAGGAAGGAAGCCTGCAGGGAATCTGTCTATGCAGTTGATGTGTGAAGAGCTGTGTAGAGGAATGCTCTGCTGAAATTTAACTTCTTTGATAGTGTTCTCATGTTTCTCCACCTCCACCTCCTGCTTCTCTGTTCTACCAAGAACTTCAGAAAGTTCTGTTAGAAAGTTTGGGAGGGTGCACTGTCCTGAGTCATCACAGTAGCTCTCTCCTCCTCAGAGACTCTCAGGGTGGCCAATTGTAAGAAGTGACATGTAGTTTTATGTGCTGGAAATGAGAAATGATGAGGACGTTGTATGTTTCAAGGGTTAAAAGAATAGTTGCCAGACATAAAATGGCATGGTTCCTGGGAAGGAAAAATATACGGAAATCTGATGCAGCCTTCTTGGATGCCTGGATCTTTGGGGGAAAGTCGCACGAGGGATTGAAAATGAGCACTAGGAGCTGCAATTCTGGAACCCTAAGGAAGGGGCAGTCTAGGTTGAGCAGAGCACCCGGCAGTGTCATCTGAAGGTGCATGTGGGGCCTCTCTCACAGCCCTGTGACTGGCGGTGAGCAGCGATGCTTCTCCCTGGGGTTGGAACTCAGGCTGACCACTCTTCTTGGGTTATGTAAAGATTTGAGATTTTTGACAAGTCATAAAGGGGGTGACAGTCACAAGACAGAGATGCTGGACTTTCTGCTAATCCCACAGTCTGTTAAACCACGGACACTTAAGGTACTTCTTTTGTGTGAAAAATCTAAATATGACCATATTTGTTTCCTGGGTTTGTGGAGCAGTCCTATTGGTTGTTAAATCCAGGATATGTGCATATGTGAACAATTCGAAAACTGAGAAGTTTTAACCACCAGCCCCAAATTAAAAGTTGGTGAAGGAGCTGACCGTAGGCTTCTGTGTTGATGGTTCTGAGATTCATGGACATGTGGGGGTAGAAGGGTCCGGGACTTGGTAGAGGGTGGGGCAAGAGGGCATATGGGGAACATCTGTAATAGTGCCAACAAAAATAATAATAAATGAGCAAACCACAAAAATTGATATATATTTTGCGTTTGTAATAAGAAGGAAAAACAGTCACTCTTGGGGAAGATGGTCCTAAAACAAAGCAAAATGAAAGTGTAAGCTTTGAGACTAGATTTGTCTGTGGTCATTCTGTGTTTAATAAATATTTCCATAGTACCTGCTCTTTGCCATGTGCTGTGCTACGCACCAGAGAATAAAATGACATAGCAGACGTTATCCTCACCCTGTTATAGAGGGAAGACGTTCATTAATCAAATAATCACTCAAATAAGTAACTAAGTGTAGTTAGCACTGAGGACTAATTATTATCTATTTTCAGGCTAATTAATTTTCAGATAAGAGGTGGGATAGACGAGACTCTATGTATAGATCTCAGGAAAGAGTTAAGGCCTACTTGGAGCTTTACTGAGGTTGTCCCAGGGGAAAAGAGAGGCCTGTTTACCAGTCCTTGGGCGATGGGCTGGTTCTTCCTTTACCATCATTTCAGAGAATGTGTGCTCCTTCTGGCACCCTGGCCCAGAAGGTCACCCCTGGCAAGCTCAGGGTGCCACGAGAGCAGGATTGTTCAGTGTCTTTGGCTGGAGGGCTGGCCTGCAGACCAAACTGGCCCACAAACTCAGGTTTTCCCATTTCATTTCAAGAGCAGCCAACTTCAGGGCCTTAAAAGCAGGTTTACAGCAACACTGAGAATGATAGTGAGGAAAGCCAAAGTCAATGCCTTCGACAGGCCACGATACCTTCAGAATAATTTCCCCATCTTTGAAACAACGCTGAGTGATTGCCAGAGTGATTCAGAGGGAGGAGTGCTGGAGTCACTTTGTCTAGTGAAGCTGTGTGTTGAAATAATATGACATAGTAAAAAGAATTTCCTAGGAATCCTTAATCTAGTCTGTTTTTGAACAGTGTAATTTGGTTTCTTCCTACAATTCTAGGGCATCATGTGAATTAATGTGGAATTTTCTGTTAATCAGCTAAGCAATTCAACATATATTCATTGTAGTTCACTCTTTTATGGGCTGTAAGACCTTAGGTTACAATCTAACCATCCTGCCTTCCATCCAACCAACAACATTTATTCAGTGCTTAATGCAAATCAGACTTCGTGCTACACTCAAAAAGGGAACCTAACCTGGAGTTCACCACATCATTCATCTCGTTCCCAAGCTCACAGTGAAACTACGTTTCCTGGACACCCTTGGAAGCCCTTATTAGGTTGGAGTCACATGACTGCATTCTACTGAAATACCTAATAGAGTAGGGTACAAATGATGTGTGTTGCTCTCAGGGTTGGCCATAAAATTCCTTGTGCAATTGTTCAGGCTCTCATTTTCCCTTCTGCAGTGAATCCAGATGGCAGCGATGTAAGATGAAAGGAATGTGGATCCCTGAGTCACCACTTGGAGGAGAGTCACAAAAGGACTGTGGTGTGGAATTTACATGTTATAACCTAGCCTGGCTTACCCTAACGAATACAGGCATACCTCAAGATATTGTGGGTTTGGTTCCAGACCACTGCAATAAAGTGAGTATCACAATAAAGCAAATCGTAATCTTTTTGCTAGTGGAGAGCCTTGCCTTCAATTTGTAAAAACTGCAACACCTGTGAAGCACAATAAACTGAAGCAAAAGAAAATGAGGTTTCCCTGTACACTTCTAGGTAGGGAGGTCCAAGTTTAAGACTGATAGAAAAGAATAAATTATCTAGGCTAAGTTGGGTAATGTGAGCACTTTTAATTATCTTTTTCTAACTAGAAATATATTTTTTAAAAAATAGCCAGCTTACCAAACAAAATATCTTGACCAAATACCAGAGTCTTGAATGAACCCCAGGTTTCTACTTGAGCAATTGAGCATAGTGGTTGCATTCTTCAAAGCAGAGATGGTAGATATTTCCTCAAAATTCTGATTCACACTTTAATAGTTTTAATAAGGCTGAAGGAGGTAAAGGTTTAATTGAAGGAATCACTTTCTCATCATAAGAACCATTCAGTTCTTGACTATTTGGAGTTTACAGTTTAATGCGGTAGAATAGAGGGGAGCAGGGAGAGAATATCAAGTTCATTCAAGTCCTAGAGGCTTGGATCTAAATTGTTTTTCTCTTCTAGGAAGGCTTTTGTCATTTGCTTCCTCAGAGACCACTTTGTACTTCATATGAAGTACATCCAATTACTCTGTTAAATTTCCCTATTTTAATTCTCTCTGTAGTGCTCCCCACTGTCTGACAGTTTTCTAGTTTATGAATTTTGCTTATTTTATTATTGGCTGTCTCCTCACTAGAATGGGGGAAAGAACACTTTGTCAACATTATCTCCACCATTGTGAACAGTAGCTAGAATATAGTAGGAGCTCCAAAAATTCCAATAAACAAATGGCAGGGGTGCCAAATAGGAGGGAAAAAGCAAATGTTTGATTTTGCAACAGATTTTCAAATATACTGAATGGCCAAGTTTGGTATGTGCCTCAAATGAGAACTATGAGGGGCCATATTTATCATTCTGCATCAGAGAAAATTCAGTGTCAATTGGCATCAATTTCTTGCCTCTTTTGAAATAAAACTTTATGAAATGACACACTCGCACAAGTCTATCCCTGGAAAATTCTTTGGACTTGACAGAGATGTAAATAGTTTTGAACCTAATGTAATTTACGTACATTCAACCCCTTTATTGCAACATGATTCAGATTTCAGGCTGAATCAGCATTTGATTCCCAAGATTCAACTTTTTCTTCCTTCAGAGGCTGAAGGAAGCAAGATCTCTCTTTCAACAGGGGTATGAATTTTGGGGTTTAGGCCTCCTCCACCTGACCTAACTGCTCTGGACCCTGAGGCCTAAGCACTTCAGACCTGAGTTATTAGAAAATTATAAGAACATGTAGTGTGACTTTTCTATGACCTAATATCATTGTCAAACAATCTACTAAAATCCTGGGTTTAAAAGTCATGTCTGAAATGAATGTAAAGACTAAAGGGATATGGTTGCAACCCTGGAGCTAGAAGCTGTAGCCAGAAAATAGGTCAAGAAAAGTACTGACAAACACAAACTGTATGGAACTGGGCCCTGCAAGGACTAGCCTCGCTGGTTCCCCGAACCAGGAGGACCCCTTTAGAAGCTGCATGAGTGGGCTCATTTGAAGTTAAGTTGGGCTTACATAATAATAGCTTCAGTAACAGTTACAGCACTAACATTTATTTAGTGCTTACTGTGTGCCACGCACTCTACCAAGGGCTTTAAATGCATTATCTCATTTAATTACTCATGACATATGCCAGTGAAGGAGGGATTAGTAATTTCTATCCATGGCCAGGAAACTGAGGTTAATTAACTTGCCCAAGTACAGACAGATTTTCCTGTCTTTAAAATTCAAGGTTTGTTTTTTTTTTTTTTTAAGATTTTATTTATTTATTTTTAGAGAGGGGAAGGGAGGGAGAAGGAGAGAGAGAGAAACATCAGTGTGTGGTTGCCTCTCATGCGGTCCCCACTGGGGACTTGGCCCGCAACCCAGGCATGTGCCCTGACTGGGAATCGAACCTGCGATGCTTTGGTTCGCAGCCCGCGCTCAATCCACTTAGCTATGCCAGCCAAGGCTAAAATTCAAGGTTTTAACCACGACTTTGCCAACTTTTACATTTATTGTAAATGTCATGAAAAATGGTAACGCTTCTAGAGTGGGGGGAAAAGCATGGGGTACAAAAACACGTAGATATAGATGTATTTTATTTTCATCTTCCTACAATAATGAGGGTCAGAACGTTCACCTGAGGTGTGCATGTGCTGTAGTGGAGAGAGGAAAGCATGTCAAAGCCTCTGTGTCCTGCCTCACTCCTGCCTAACCACTAGTGTGACTCCAGGTCCCTCCCTCGTCTTCTCTCTCTATCTCAATTTCCTGGTCTATCACATGGGACTAATCCCTGTCTTATATTTCCCAGCCCTGAAAAGCTTTCTGAAAGGCCTAACACAGAAAGGAGTCTAATTTAGGATGGCTGAACAGTTCCCACCTATTTTAGCCTCCAGGACTTTTTTCTTGTTTTCACTGCCCACAGAAAAAAGGAATGCCACAATATAATCACAATACAATCAAAATCTCATCTTCGCTACAGGAAACCTAAATCATTCTCTGTGACCTATATTGTGCTTTCTCCCTTTAGAGAAATAGAAAAGGAAAAGCCTTATAACCTATGTGGAGGAGGCAGCGTGAGGGAGCTTAGAAGAGGGGAGGACGCCAGGTTCTCACCTCACAACTGTTGTTGGGAGCTGCTGGCGTAGTGTGGCCGTGTACAAAATGCCAGGAGAGCACAGATAGTTGCTATCCATCTACTATTTAAATTCCTTCAACATTTTTATTCTCTACTATATAAATTGTAAAGCTTTAGGATAATATTTCTTTGGTGTTTTCTAGGCAGAAATCTTTTTTTTTAGTTTTATCAATATTTGTTGATTTTAGAGAGAGAGAAGAAGGGAGAGAGAGAAACATTGCTTTGTTGTTCCACTTATTGATGTATTCATCGTCTGATTCTTGTGTGTGCCCTGTCTGAGGATCAAACCCCCTACTTTGGCATATGGGGATGATGCTATAACCAACTGAGCTACCTGGCCAGGGCTCAGCAGAAATCTCAGGTTCACTCCATACTCAGACAAGATAAACAGGGAGGTCTTGGTCTGGCTGCCTGCCCCTGAGAGGCATAGGTAAATCAGGGAGAGAAGGCCCCAGGCAACAGGCTGCGTCTGCAGATCGGGAAGACTGTGATGCTCGGAAGTGTTGAGGACCTCAGGGCTGGGCTGGAGGAAGCTCCATGGTTGAAGGATGGAGGCCAAGAGATGGTTCAAAACCACACTTTCTTCCTTCCACAGATGTTGCCCACGCATTGTCCTGAGCACTGGAGAAACAGATTTTTAAAAAAAGTATTTTATAGTTTGGTTAAAAGTAGACATTTAAAGCAATTAGACTTGGGCTTCAATCCTGCCAATGTCACTAATAGGCTTTGACCTTGGGGAAGTTACTTGACTCTCTGAGGTCAGCTTTTTCAACTAGAAACCTCAGAGTTAGGACTGTGAAAATAAGGTTAAATTAGATAAGTCAAGTATTTAGCACAGTTCCTGATGCACAGTGAGGTCGTCCACACAAGGCTGTAAGCCCGATGAGGTAGGGTTTGTGCCTTGGATTCACTTTGAATCCTCAGCACTTATTGGAGTACACAGAAGGTGCTAAAAAAAGTATCTGTTGAAGGCTTGAAGGTTAATGGAGGAGTCACATAGGAAGCCAGGAAACAAGCTAGGGGTCTGGAACAGGGAAAAAGAAGACAAAATGTCAAGAACTAGAAAAATCAGAAACAGGATGTAGGAAGAGAACATTCATAGGAACTATGGTCACTGAAGGGAAGGCGTCTGCAGGGGATGGAGAATGTGTGAGCGAGCATGCAGTAAAGGCTTGTGACGGATACTAGGGTCTTCCTCTCAGACCAGCCCCATAGGTACTGACACTCCTGCTCCACAAACATATTCTGCCACTTTTCTAGCAATCATTACTGATTACAATAATACCAAACACAACTAACTAGCTGAACAAAGACTTCATTTGTTAGATAGTTGCCTATTGCAAGAGCTAGGGGAGAGAAAAATGGGCTCTTTGGATCATGTTCTCAAACCAGAGCTGTGGCTGCTCAAACTACCCTTCCACCCATTCCAGCCCACCTGCCATCTCCCCGACAGGCAGGGTGACCACAGGTCCAGGTTGCCTGAGCTTAAGCTTGTGCCCCAGTGCAATCAACAGAGTAGGAGTTCCTGTACTTTTTTGTGTACACCAATCACTTGAAGATCTTGTTAAAATGCAAATTATGATTCATTAGGCCTGGATGAGGCCTAAGAGTCTTCATTTCTTAAAACTCTCAAGTGAGACTGATGCTATTTGTCTGAGGACCACACCTTCAATAGCAAAGATCTACCGTTGGCTCGTAAACATACTGTGTATCAGCATCACCTTGGCTGTTTGCTTAAATTACAGACTCTGAGGCCTTAGTCACCTACCTGGTGTGCGCAAGGACTCCAAACGTCCTGCTCTGAAATAGTTCCCCTTCAGGAATTTGCACTTGCCTTTTCCACCAAACCTTTTCTTTGGGTTAAGAGATACCAACAGAAAACCAACCCATTAACTTCATGAACACACACCTTGGTCTACACAAAGGAGACGGCACCAGGGCACCTGGCAGTTTTGAGATGAGGGGAATTGGGAGGGGTAGCAGCTCCTCTGAGTCCAAGGTGCCACTCTTGAGTTTTTCCTTCAGACATCCATGGGTTTAGCTGTGAAGCACATGTGAGGTTTGGTGGGAGTTGGTCAGTATAAGTATACTTGGACATATCTCGGATTCAGTTCTTGAACACTGCAATAAAGCAAGTCATAAACTTTGTGCTGGTAAAAGGTTTTGCCTCCAGTTTCTAAAAAATGCAACATCTGAGAAGCACAATAAAGCAAAGCACAAGTAAAATGAGGTCTGCCTGGATACTGTGGGCCAAAAACTGAAGGGGGCATTGTGGGGGGTGGGGAAAAGAGGTAGAAAGAAGCAACCTCTGGCTTTAGGGAATTTTAAATTAAGGGATAAGATTTCAGAGCCTTTCAAAGCCCCAACTAAACACATGCAAAGGAAATCAAACAGAACCCCAGGGTGCTGAAAGGAAAGCTCAGGGAACTGAACTGCCTCGTGTTAAAAGGAAGAGACTTCAGGTGCAAGTGAACCTCATGCTGGTTTTGCAGGGGACAACCCAGGGGGGTTAGTGGAAGTGGATGGAGTGGGTCACTGAGCTGAGGGGCTGAAAGGTAGAGGTTCTGAGGAGGGAAGGAATAAGGTCTAGGAGGGGCCTCCCTTAAAAGCCATCGGGTTTTCAAAATTAGAAAGAAAGACCTCACTTTGTCAAGGGCCCACAGGACACTCTCCTGTCATAGCTCCAACTTGAGACCTGGGATAGCGACCAACCCTCATCCTGCCCTGTAGCACCAGTCTGGGCCCTCACCACATCGTGTCTGGGCTTTTAGAGTCCTCATGCCGGTGTTGTTTTGATCATTTTTGCCCAGCAGTAAAATAACACCCAGCTAGAAAGCTGTCAGTTGCAAACTGTTCCAACCTACTTCGCCCCTCCCTGCCCTCATTCCCAACTATCCCAGAGCTGCAGAAGCGAAGGTGGAAAAAAGCTGATTTCCACACACTTCAGAGCAGGGTCAAGTGAAATGCATAATCGGGGCTCCTAGGGAAGAGGAAGGTCAGGGAAAGCGCTGCCTCGCTTCAAGACAAAGTTGGGTGAACAACTAATCCTTTGCCTCTTTGACAAAGGAGAATGAGGGACTCATGCCAGGCTGGCTTGAATTGACTGGAGAAAAGCAACTTTTGTAATTCACAGTCCTCTGGTGCTATGGGAATTCGGGCAAGGCCGTGAGACAGGCATGCATTCTGCAGGCAGAAAGAGCATGAACCGTGAGATAATTTCGGGCCCCAAGGTCAACGATGGGGTTCCCCAACACTAAGGGCAGCCTTAGGGAGACTGGAGCTCCTGGGGGAGAGGTCTGGCAGCCTCTGCAGGCCTCAGGATCTACCACTTTGGTAGCATCTCCCAGCGAGGTCTAAAGGGCTGGGTCAGCTCCGCCCACCTCCAAGATCACGTGGGGCTGAGTTAGCCAATCCTGCGTGGTCATTGCAGGGTCCTTTGGAACATTAAGGAGGGTTGGGAGTGTGCTCTGTTTGGAGGGAAGGCCCGAAGAGCAAGTCAGGAGGGTAGCAGGAGGGAACCCAGAGCACTCCATCTGCCAGTTGGTCAACAAGGCTTCTCTGGGTGGTTGCCCTGAGATCAACATGGCGGCTGAATTTGGCTTACTAACGGGCTTTGTACATGCATAGATGGGCTACTACTAATGGGCTTTGGGGCATAGATGGTGAGTGACTGCGGAGTTGAAGTGTGCCAAAGACTCGCTCCTACAGCCACTACACAGACCTCAAAGAGGTGGAGACATCCCTCTTAATGGCTGATATTAGACTTGTCTTCCGTGTTGATGGGTGGAGCCAAGCCGCAGATCATGATTAGAACAGATAAATGTGAAGTTTCTTACATCCAAGTGGTCTGGGAAAATCCATACCAATTATGTAGTACAAACCGGCTGTGATCCTGTGCTAAATTGGCAATTGAGTACAGCTGTAGAGAACTCTCTAGGGGCTAGAGCGATCAGGAAAAGCTTTGTGGAAGAAGGATAACTGGAATCGGGTGTTGATGGATGGGCAGGCTATGAATAGGCAGAGTAAAGTACAAAGGCATTCTGGGAGGGAGGAGGCTGCAGCACAACCAAAGACCCTGAGATGAGCATGGGGGGTTTCAGGGCTTCAGGGAGGTAGGGCTGTTCGGAATTCAGCAGGTGCTCTGAAGAGCAGGCGAGAGAAGAGAGCACTGGCAGCTGGCATTTAGAGAGGAGCTCACTGCAGGACACCACAGGGTCCAGGAGGGTCTCAGCTGTCAGGGTCTTCTCTTGAGACTTGTCCTTAGCTCCTTTTGGGGTTTAGAGAGATCCTTCATAGGCATTCCAAGCTCTTGAGTTGATTTTCAGGCCGCCTCTCTGAATCCCCATGGAAGCGGGACAAAGAAGCACATGCTACTCCCCTAGGGTTCTAAAACTCTGGTGCTGAGAGGACGAGGCTGTCTAGAGGGACCTTTGAGAGAGAAGTACAAGTTTCTTATGTGTGTTGAGTATTTTAGGCATAGAGTCAAGAAATCAGGAGGAGATACTGAGGGGATGCCCTAAAGGAGCAGAAAGGGTTTGAGCACAGGAATGGCTGTGGGCAGTAAACTAGGCTCTAAGACAGGGAGCGTGGGTAGGGAGAAGAGAGATGACAAGAGAGTCTCAGACTATTGCTGGAAAGTTGCTGTACTGTGGGACCCTGGGTATCTGTAATATCTTCTTTTCTGGAAGAGACATAAGGGTTCCCTTTGAAAAGAGAGCATCCAGGATCTGTCAAAAGAACAGGGCAGATAAACACAAGAATGTTTGCTTACACCACTTTTACTCAACATTATACAGGAGGTCCTAGTCAGTACAACTGGGCAAGAAAAATACATTAAAGACATACAGATTGGAGAGGAAGAAGTAAAACTGTCCTTATTTGCAGATAGCATGGTCTTGTATATAGCAAAGCCTCCTAAGGAATTTACAAACGTCCACTAGACCCAATAAACAAGTTTAGTAGAGTTATTGCAGGATACATACTGTGAACAAACAATCAAAACGAAATTAAGAAAACAATTCCATTCACACTAGCACAAAAAAATAAAATACTTAGGACTTCCGGCCAAGATGGAGGCATAGGTAGACGCACTGTGCCCCCTCGCACAACCAAGGTATGGACAACAACGATATAGAAACAAAATAACAACCAGAAATAACAGAAAATTGAAGTGCCGGGCAGTCCGACAACCAGTGAGTTGAAAATAGACTCCATCGACCAGACCGGTAGGAGGGGCGGAGTTGGGCCGGGTGAGGGACGCAGAGCAGAGACCAGAGCAACCGGGGACACGCGCAAGTCCCCAGCAGGCAGACCCTGGGCTCACAAGTGTCAGTGGCTGGCGAGCCAGGCTGGGAGGTGGAGACCGGCAGACCCAGGAAGGCGGCCATTGTGAAGTGGGGCACTGTGCGCAGCTCAGGACCCCAGCGCCGGGAAATAGAGCTTTGGGGCACTGACTGAAAAGGAAGGTCCCACAGGTGCACAGGCCCACCCACACCGGAATTGGTGCCAGAGGGGTCCAGTTGGCACGCAGAAAGCGGCGGAAGGTTCTCAGGTTCTACAGAGAGCAGAGCAAGGGCCATTGTTCCTTCCCAGACCCCGCCCCCACATACAGCATCACAACCCAGCAACTGGGGTGCCTGGTCCTGGTGAAAACCTTAGGCCCCTCCCCTCACTACAGTAGCCTGTCCAGACCAAAAAAACCCCAGCAAAAGATGGCTCAAACAGATGAGGATTGGAAAGCTCCAGGTCACATCCTTTTAAGCGACCAAGAGATAGCCAACCTATCAGATGCACAGTTCAAAGCACTGGTTATCAAGATACTCACAAAATTGGCTGATTTTGGTCACAAATTAGCTGCAAAAATGCAGGCTATAGTAAGTTTAATGAAGAAAGAAGCACAGGAAACCAATAGTGATGGAATGACAGATGGGTCTCACATCATTGGAGAGGACCAGAAGCAAGAACAAAATATAAAACCAGAAAAGAATGAACAAATAAGAATTCAAAAAAATGAGGAGAGGCTTAGGAACCTCCAGGACATCTTGAAAGGTTCCAACATCCGAATTATAGGGGTACCAGAAGGGGAAGAGGAAGAGCAACTAGTGGAAATCTTATTTGAACAAATAAT